>WNYA01000063.1:186736-396815 GCA_019512145.1 Engystomops pustulosus
CCTCAACCCCCATAACACAGCTACATACAGCCCGCCTCATCCCCAGTACCAACAGCTACATACCGCCGCCTCACCTCCAGTAACCAGCTACTACACTGGCCTCATCCACCTACACAGCTACATACAGCCGTCTCATCCCCAGTAACAAGCTACAATCACCGCCTCAGAGGCGGCTGTATGTAGCTGTGTTACTGGGGGTGAGGCGGCTGTATGTAGCTGTGTTACTGGGGATGAGGCAGCTGTATGTAGCGGTGTTACTGGGGATGAGGCGGGTGTATGTAGCTGTGTTACTGGGGATGAGGCGGCTGTTTGTAGCGGTGTTACTGGGGATGAGGCGGCTGTATGTAGCTGTGTTACTGCTAGGATAGTGGAAAGGAAGCAGGAAGACATGTGTGTACGCTACACTCAGTGGGGGCCTCCACAAGATTTTGCGCCCAGGGGCCCCCACCAACCTTAATCCGGCCCTGTTTGGCGCACACAATGGGGGTCATTTACTAAGGGCCCGAATCGCGTTTTCCCGACGTGTTACCCGAATATTTCCGATTTGCGCCGATTGTACCTGAATTGCCCCGGGATTGTGTCGCACGCGATCGGATTGTGGCGCATCGGCGCCGGCATGCGCGCGACGGAAATCGGGGGGCGTGGCCGAACGAAAACCCGACGTATTCGGAAAAACCGCCGCATTTAAAAACCGAAAAAGTGTCGCTTGGGGACCGCTTACCTTCACCTGGTCCGAGGTGGTGCATTCCGGCGCGTGGAGATGATTTTCAGCGCAGCAGCGCCACCTGGTGGACGGCGGAGGAACTGCCTTCATGAATCCCGGCCGGACCCGAATCCAGAGCAGAGAACGCGCCGCTGGATCGCGAATGGGCTGGGTAAGTAAATTTGCCCCAGTGTCTTGCAAGATCAGCACTTACATGCACCGTCCCGGTGCAAACCGGTGACCGGCGACGAAGGTGCACGAAGGTGAACTCCGGCGACCTCAGCGCATCGCGGGATCGCGTCAGGACCGGGTAAGTAAATGAGCCACATTATATACTATTGTCAAAGCACTACAGTATGTATGGTGCTGTTGTTGGTGTATTTTCTCCATAGACTTGCGTTCCCTATAATCCAGTGTCAGTAAAGCAGTGCTTCTGCAGTCATTGTTGTCGTTTCTTGGCTCGTCGTGTCCCCATGTGTTTACTTCCTGAAGGGAAGTTGTGTTGACACTGTGCTGCAATGGAGAAGTACCTTGTGTACTGGAGTGTGACTGGAGCCAAGAACCCAGCAGAGCGACTCTTGTACTCCTGTGCTCAGCACTAGATAAACACTAGTTCCTTCTGTACGTGGAGAGTCACCGGCCGGACACGTCTATGTATTATACTGACGTTTCAATCGTGTCACTTACATGGTGTAATCATATAATTGCCTGTGGCTTAGTGGTTAGCATTACAGCCTTGCAGCGCTGGGGACCTGGGTTCAAGTCCCAGAGTCAACATCTGCAAAGAGTTTGTATGTTCTTTCAGTGTTTGCGTGGGTTTCCTCCAGTTTCCTCCCACACTCCAAAACATACTGGTAGGTTGATTAGATAGTGAGCCCCTTTGGGAACGGGGACCGAACTAGCAAAACTCGGTTTATATTTGACAACCAATAAGAAGAGGCGCAGCTGCAGCCTGAGCCAATGGTGAGGCAGGGGGTGTGTCTTAAGACTACCATAGACGCCTGTAAGCACTGCAGCTAAACCATAGTCCCTGATTACATCTCTGCTCTTATGGTGCTGGGCTAACAATCCGTCATGAAAAAAATATTTAGTGTCACCGCCTTTAAGGACTGACTTGCATATAGCTTACTAGTCAGTGACTAAGCAGTCGCTCCTGCTCAGCTGTTGTCAGAAGGCTTGAGAAAGCGTGTTTGCACGTGAAACGGCCCGTCGCCTTGGCGAGGCAGCTCCTCATTCTGCTCTGCACCTCTACAACAATAATAAAGAAAGCATTTTTTCATCATTCCGGTGAGTGCCGCATTTCCCTCTTTTGTTTTGCCGTATCAGTCGCTTTAATTTTGCCTCTTCTATTTTACTTTTTGCAGACGTCCTGACGGTATTTCATTATATTTCATTCATCACCTTGTGGAAATATGCCCGTGAAGAAAAAGAGAAAATCCACGGCTTCTGATGAAGTGAATATGAAGAAATGTAGAATTACTAGGTACAGGAGCATTGCCTGCGGCCGCCCCCCTTTGTCTGGCGCTGAGACTAGGATGGTAGTCGCTCACCCTGTGTTTTCTCTCAGCTATTGCAGGACAACGACTTCTAACAGAGTCATAAGTGAAGATCTGTTCTCCAGTAAGAAGTGCCTGGCCTGGTTTAATGAGTATGCAGGTCAGTATGGGGCAGGCCGGCCATATACTTCTCCCTGTGATCTTCTGATGTATGTTATCCATGGCCTCCCAAGCATCCCAGGTGCAGAGGACCCTACTAGTTCATGGAAGGAGGTGGAACAGCACAGCGCTCGTGTTCCTGCTTCTCTGACACATGGACAACTCATTAGGTGGTGTTTTCCTAGTTTGTCTGAGGTCAAAGTTTTGCTGCCAAATTCTCTTATTAAAAGCCTGGTCCCATGTCATGCTACGTCCCTCGTCAAACCAACATGCAAACATTGCCCTAGACCTACATGCAACATTTTGTCCCAGAAATGCCCTAAATATTGGTGCTTTTTATTCCACGTTTGTGCTGTGCATAGATTCATAGAATTTTGTAAAGGTAGTTAACACATTTATGCCCCTGATCTAGTTGGTCCCTCTCGTCCAGTAAAATGTTGCAGTGATCTTTCAGTGATTTCTTTCCTTGGACAGGTCCCGATGAGGTCGTTGGTCCAGAAGCAATGGAAAAATTCTGTGAAGACATTGGTGTTGAACCAGAAAATGTGAGTTCTGTAAATGCAGTATTTACAGTATAAGTATAGTTCTGTTTCTTATACGTTATGGAGTTTTCCATTACTGTTGATTCTTTGCAGTTTGTAGGATCTCAGAATATTGTCATTAAGGTTAAGGTGACATGTGGTGCTAGCGTTTACAAACGGAACGCAAGTGCCCAGGGGCGGGCCTTGGCATTTCTATGGACATGCATGTGATCGGTAACCAGAACTTGGTGTCTTGCAGTGCACTTGTGACTGCACCCTCAACTGGACACTATATTTCACCTGTTTTGGTCATGAGTTGAGCACTCGCAGACGCTTGGCTAGGTACAAGACACGACTCTTATTAAGCTGCCCATATCCCTCACATACCTTGTGTTCCGGCTACATGCAACATATATTATTTCCAAGTAAAAGTAGTCCCAAGAAGCGGAAATCTCGACTTTTATATTGATATACTGTTGTTGCTAACTCTGCTTTTGAGCTGGTATCATTGCACCAATAACACAAGACATCTTGACACATGGTGTCATATGTGTGGCTTGTTTAGGCTTTACCATACACTGTATATACTGAAATGTAAAAATTCACTCGGAGGTACCTTAACGGTTTATTGGGTTTTTTTTGTTTTTTTTTAATATTGTGTATGAGATGGGTCATAATGTTGGAAACTGTACTTGCATCACTGCCTGTGTAAATTTGCAACTTTGCAATTGTGATATTTTCTTTCCCAGATCATTATGTTAGTCCTGGCTTGGAAACTAGAAGCAGAAAGCATGGGATTTTTCACCAAGGAAGAGTGGTTAAAAGGAATGACAGCGTTACAGTAAGTGCCTTCTATCATATGCATATTACATTTATATGTCACAGCTAATTCATTGAATTATACATGGGAGGAGCAGGACTCATTATTGTATTCCTAGAACCTGGAGTCACACTCCTCCTTTCATAATAATAAAACACTTGGCACTCCATTTGATGCAAAAAACACAGAATTTCTCCTCAGCAGTACTTGCTACTTTTTCTACTGCCTGTCGCCGCAAATCATCATAATCATCATCCTCTCCCACACCTTGCAATCCGTGTCCGAAGAAGGTTTATAGTAAAGACAGAAACATTACATTAATTTGGATTGTCATACTTTGTATACCAGTAAAATTCAGTGTTTATTATTATTATTATTATTATTCTTAACGGACAGGTATCCTACTTGAGCACCCTCAAGTAGGATGTGCAGTCCTTTTGCTATGCTCCTCGCTTCAGGCCCTGCACTAGGTATAGTTCACTGAATCGGCTGTGACTGGAGTGTTCCTCTAAAGCAAACGCAGGGGATTCTTAAAGTTAATCTGTCAGCTCCACCCATTTGAAGGCACTGGTAGGGGTTATCATGCTTACTGGCCTATAAGGCATGAAAAAGTTGCAATTCCTCACGCACATTTAGGAATTACAAATTCCCGCCACTCTCATGCCAGTTGGGTGTGATGAGGCATAAACTAGAATCCTGGTGCAGGTTACAGCTGAATTGTATGCAGACAGGGCCCAGCATCCCAATGATCTGGCATATCCAGCACACAATGCAGCCAGTGTTAAAAAATAAATTCCCCCCATTGTGTTGGTCCTTGTTTTCAGCACAAACCGAGATGTGAAAAGTCTAAGGCTAGCCTTCATTTATGCTTGCACAAATCCTAAATGTCCTGGAAACGTATCTACAGTGATTTTCCTTATGATCTAGTATACGCATGGGTCAGGTCATTTGTCTCTGTCGTAATTGTAGTAATCGTTTGTAGTAATGATCTGGTCCGCTGCTGAAACCAGCTTATGCGTTCTCTGTAGAATGTGATTCGTGCTAACTTGCTTTCCATGCTTATGTTCAAGATGTGACTGTACAGAGAAGTTACAGGGTAAATTTGATTATCTCCGCACTCAACTGAACGATAACACTGCCTTTAAGAATATTTACAGATACGCTTTTGATTTTGCTAGGGTAAGTACATGCATCACCCCCAGCCACCGCAGGTAAATGTCTAAGGCATCCAGTACAGTCATACGTTCACATGTTATAACATGCAGTAAAGGGGAGCCTTCTCTAACATGCTCTAATTTTAATGTGCTCACACCTGCACCTATCACAGCAAGGTCCGTAAATATTTCTACCACGTTTTTCTCATTACCACAAAGAATTTTGAACAAAACAATTTAGATGCAGCTGAACTTCAGACTTTCAGCTTAAATTCAGTAGATTGCACAAAATGATTGCATAAAAATAATTACTAAACTCATAGGGGGTTATTTATCATTAGATGGGCTACTTGTGACGGTTTTATGTCTGTTTTTGGAGCTCCGCTGCCCATGAGATTTATTAGCGGCTGTGGGCCTTTAATAAATGTTAATTTTCTCTAATTGCTGTGTAGGATTTTTAATTTTTTTTTTTTTTTTTCTTTCCCCAAAAGTCTCTATGCATAAACAGTCCCAGAACATACACCAGCAGGGGATGAGTAACTATAAGACCTTTTTTTTGGGAGGGAGGGGGGACTTTTTGCAAAAGTCCCAATACATGGATCTGGCTTTGACCTTGCAGTAGTTCTATTTTTATGCAGGAATAATGAAATTTTTACTGCGGCCATAGGCGTCTGTGGGGATCGTTATCCGGATATTGGTCCCTCACACGTTGGTGTGAAAGAGGCCTAATTTTGTAGCAATTTCATGAATGGGTTTTTTTTCTATTTCTCGCAGCTTAAAGGGAACCTGTCGTCGTCAATTTGTCTAATAAAACACTAAAACCGAATATTGTCAAGAAGTGTAACACCTTCCAGATTTTGTTTCTTTCTTGATCCAGTGTGATGGTATCAACCTGAAAATCAAATTTTAAGTGCGATGTAAATTGGATGTATAAAGTCAAGAAGGAGGAGAGTTTAACACTGAAGTCAAGGTGGGGAGCTCTGAACTCCTCCTCTGTGATTGAAATCTGGTTAGTCATGTCTCTGGATGTCTGACCATCAATTACAGTGAAGAGGCTTTCTGAGAAAGAGAGAGCTTGACTTCAGTGTTAAACTCTCCGCCTCCTTGACTTTGTACAACGAATATACATCTCGCTCTTAAAGTTGATTTTCCGGATGATGCCACCACACTGGGTCATGAAAGAAACGTGATCTGGAAGGTATTCAGCTGCTTTATTACATTCTAGTAGTGGTTTATTAGGTCAATTTCTGCTGACCGCTTCCCTTTAAGGATGGCTTGTTTCACCTGCATCCAACTTTTAATGTGGCTACCATCAAAAGAAAGCTAAAATTCTGGACTTTATTTTCTTTATATAACTATAACTTGAATATAGTTTAGTAAACAGGTAAAATTGTCAGTGTCCAAATATTTATGGCCCTAACGATATTTCAGTTGTTCTGCTTTATTACAGGAGCCTAACGGCAAATATTATTGAAATAACCATTGACTAGAATATTCGTAATACACGGCCTGTTGTCAATTTTTGATAATCTTTACAATGCAGCCTCAGATGCATACATGAATATAGTCCTTTTTTTTTCTTTGCTTCTTTTCTGTGTTTTTCCTTCGGTTATTAACATATTTCCTTTATGTTATTTTCCACCATATCATAGGATAAGGACCAGCGAAGTCTGGATATGGACACAGCAAAATCCATGTTGGCGCTTCTACTAGGAAGAACGTGGCCATTGTTTTCTGTATTCTATCAGTATCTAGAGGTAAGGCTGGGCGAGTGCTGACTGGATACAGTGCAGACAATAAACGTGCACTATATGTCATATATATGTATGTACTATAGCAGCATATGCACTGCACTTTAACCTGCACTGTGGATTTATATCTTGCAGAAATGTCAATTTATGTTATGCACAATTATCTGTTTTAATTGCATAGAAAGAAATCCACGGCAAAGTCAGTATATAAAACATTGCAGATGTGGACATATGGTCAAAGTCATCTGTAGGCTGATGAAATGCAAATTGTCTATATCGGCATCTTGTTTAGGGAGCACCTCCTTCATGCGTTTTGTAAGGAGTGTAGCCCAATGTATGCAAAAAAAATCTAAAATATTTGTAGCCCTTTAGGCTACATTCCCACTGCCGTGAGCCCGCCGCACCGTAGCACGGCCGGCACACGGCAGCGCGGGGAGAGGAGGAGGAGGTGAGCGCTGCTCAACCCCGCCCCTCTCCATAGGAAGTAATGGTGCACGGCGCCGTAATATGGGAAAAGATAGGACATGTCCTATCTTTTCCCGGGGTACGGAGCGGTACGGTGCCGCACGTGTGCTGCACCGTACCGCTCCCGTACAGGGCCGTGAGCCCATAGAAGTGTATGGGGGACGTATATCGTCGGCCGTATATATGTCCTCCATACTGTAGTGTGAATGTAGCCTTAGACTTGTGGTAAACTTTACCTAGCATATAAGCTTTAGGCTTTATTCAGACTATGGTGCGTGCACTATCCATACGTACGTGAGTCCTTAGTCGTGAATGTTGCCGTACGTTCCTTTATTCTGTTGTTTGCACAATCGACTTGGAAGCTATAGAAAAGTTTGTTGCAAATGCACCTTTTTTCATACAATTGTGTGGATGTGGCTTTGTCGCATGTGAACTTGATATAAACCAATCCCAACAGTGACATTAACTAAAGCCTTAAAGGGCTTGTCCCTTGTTTTAATGTTGTCCTCTATCCACATGATAGGGGGATAACAAAGAGATGGGTGAGGGTCCATTCCTGCTGATGGGTAGAGCAATATGTACATTCAGTAGTAAGGGAGTGGTGGAAACTGCACAGCACACGCCTATCTCCGGCACTTCTGTAGTCTAGGGTAGTTCTGACTCATTTTTATGTTTTTTAATTTTTTTTTTCCACAGCAATCAAAATACAGAGTTATGAACAAAGACCAGTGGTACAACGTCTTAGAATTCAGCCGCACTGTTAATGCCGACCTTAGTAACTATGATGAAGACGGTGCCTGTAAGTATTTGTGGAATTTTCTATACTTAAATTTGGGGCAAGGTGGAGAATACCAGTTTTCTTCAGTGTTATGGAGATCACAGTATGTGAGAAGAGCCTTGTACAGTCAGTAGAATTGTGTATTCACTAGAATACGTTCTGTGTAAGGCAGGATCAGCGCAAGATAAGGCCACATTCACATCCTGATTTATGGATATGGACTTGTCAATAGACTTGTAATGGCACACAGGCTTCCTTTTTGCTTCTGTCCGCACAGTATATGTTGCATCCAGCAGGAAACATTGGATGAGAAAATGTAGCAGGTTCGTTTTTAAAATTCTATTCGGCTGGAGAGTGCAGCATATGCTCAGCGGAGGCCACTAGAGGCTATGGGGGACGCCTGCAACTGTATGGTATCCATCCCCGCCGCTGAGCGTACCATATGGGAGGTACCCAGTGATGCTGCTGTCCATATAGGGACAGTTAAAGGGGTATTCATGTCTGGGCATTCAGTTTCATTATTCTGCCATATATATATATACATATCTACAATTAGATGTTATTAAAAATGTTTTACTTGTGTGAAGATAATTTCTCATTAATCTAGTCATATGGTCCCATAGAAACAAGACTGTGTCCTTGGATACAGCCACCTCTGCTGCAGTGATTGCACAAAGAAACCAAAGGTTTATGTATATGAAAAGTCCAGGAGTTACTGAATGTCCTGCAGCCGTCCTGTGGTAATGAACGCTGAATCCAAGTGGACAGGCAGGACTCTATAGCGCATGTCTGACCACCAGAGTGTGGGGTGGTCGTATCCAAGGAAGCCATCTCGTTTCTAAGGGACAGCTACATTTATGAGAAATTTTCTTCACACAGGAAAATTTTTTTTAAATAACATCCAATTGAAGAAATGTTTACATATGGCAAATGAATTAAATTAAATGTGAATGCCCAGATGGGAATACCCCTTTAACTCACTTGGGAGACGCCTCGAACATCCGCAACAGCCATTCACTTCCTGTATCCAATGTTTACTCTTCCTGCTTTTAGTGGAGGAGCCGAACCTGACAACATATCCCACTGTAGGATTAGTCCTCTGTTGTACGGACATGCCATGCCATGCCTTATAATGGAGGGAGATCATGTTGTGTGAACCTAGCCTAAGTAATCTGATGGAGACACAGCATTGTAATATGAAGTGGTGAAAAAGAAACCCTGAAAAATGTACCTTGTCTTACAAAAAACAATCCTCACATGTACATCTGTGTACGTCTGGTAAAATGCAAGACATTTTAAAAAACTTGCCAAAATAGAAGAGTCGTTAAGTACTTTATTATTTTGTGTCACTTGTGACATCCATAAAAGGACTGTGTAGCAATTATTTAGTGACGTCTCTCTGTCTCCCCTACAGGGCCCGTTCTCTTGGATGAATTTGTCGAGTGGCATAAAGTCCGTCAGTCGACGTTATAGCAAAATCTATTCCGGAGTAAAACATAAAAACTTTTCTGATGTCCTTACACGAAGTGTTTGAAGAATCTGTTCATCCTTACCGAAGCCTTCGACTTTTTTTTTTTTTGCCCTCCCCCCGTTTGTTGTTTTTAATGAACTAAAGTTTTCTCGTTACACTTGGAATCAGGAAAAGCCTGCGTCAGACTCATTGTTGAAGTTACTCTCTTTTTAAAGCCCCGATGACGTTTTACACTTGTCTTAAACCACATTAAGCTTTGTCTTGGTACCGACCCGAGATGGCAAAACTTCCTGTGTTTCCTGGGTCGCTACTATTGAAGCCATTGATTTTTGGCGCTTTATTGTCTCTATAACACTTAGTGCACACAATGTGGGGGCGGCTCTTCTGAACTCCAGCGAGGGGCTGGGAAGAAGACTGCTGCTTTGGGTTAGACATTGTATCTGTCACCCCCTGAACCACATGAATTTTCTGTGCAATTGTTAATGTTTAGGTCATTTCAATAACTGGACATGGCGTTTACTGGAGAGAGGTCTGTCTTTAACGTTGGGATATATCGTCTGCTTGTTACTATCGCCATAAGGGGACGGCAGGGGAGATGAAAAAATGTTATGCGTTTTTGTGTTTCCAAGAGTTGCTCTCATTCGGAAATGGTACCACTTGTATTTAATTAGTTCTACACTGCAGCGCTACACATAGGATGTGTTGCAGTACCATAGATGACCACAAGTGGCGCTATTTCTAGAATAATACGGCACTTTTTATCTTGGAAAGCAACTTTTATGCGGTCCTACACATGGTAGAGACTCCTTCGATCTGATATAAGACTTGAGAGAACCTGCACGCTGGGGGCGCCACATATCGCATATTATGCATTGGGTCAATTTTGGTTTGTAGGACCTGTGCTGAACACTCAGAGGATGTTATGTGGTGGAATAAGGAACTGTAACCCTAGTTGTCTCTCTCCACTTTAATATCAGATAGTACAGAAGTGTATCAGTCTTTTACTGCATCCATAGAGGCACCACTATGGTTGTGTCCACATATCCCTTGTCAGGAGAAGAGGGCTTAGGGGAAATATCAAGTGATTATTTTTTAATTTTTTTTTTTTTTTTTTTTTTTGTAATCCGCATTACTGAAATAAAGCCTGCATCACTATTAAAATACATTGCTGTGGTCAGCATGTTATAGAGCAAGACAAGCTGATAAGATTCATATACACAGCTGTGAAGACGCTTGTTCCGAGTTTAGGTGGGCGGTGAGTCTGACCGCCCTAGTTCCAAAATAATGTCAAATTTGGATGAATTATACTGAATATTTTCCCCATCAATCTATATAGAATATGTTTTGGCTTCTGTTCCTGTAAATTACATTGCATATTCATGCTGACAGGTTCCCTTGGAAACTTTTCACTTAGTCTACATTACTTAAATGGGTCAGTGACAAGACGCAGGACTTAACCAGAGGAGTCCCATTGGGTCCTCCAGCCACGTGACGGACCACAATATTGTTCACTGTGACGAATATGAAATACTGACCAGGACTGGGACATATGGGTACAAATAAAATGACAAAATCCAACCTATGCCGTCAATATTGTATCATTTGAGTTTCATATAGATAAGACGTGTAGTTGCAGTCGGCACCAGCCTCCTCCATAGACTACTGTGCGAGCCATGAAATATCCGGCGATCATCTCTTGGGATAGCGGTGGTCATTTCTTTGTTTGAAATTTTGGGATCCTATAACTTTGAGCCATTGTCTTCTCCTGGTCTCCGTTGATCCCAGCACTGGGATTGGATATCCTCTCCAAGCTCTCTAGGTCCACACGTTGTTAAAGCATATTTTCTAGTTTGCCAAAGTGTTCTTCCAGTGTCATTTATTTATTGTTCATTTTTTCAGAAGTATGTTATTATTCAGACAACCCACCGCTGGATTTACAGGCAGGTCTCCGGATGGGTTATAAAAGGGAGATTAAATATGATGCTCTTAACGTTTCTCTCCCTTTACGTCATGTAAATTGTCCAAATGTTTGTTCAGTTTCCATGCAACATTAAAGATTTTTTTTTTTTTTTTTGGGATCATTACAGACGTGTTTTGTGCTCTGTTATTTAGTACAGTCGTTTTTTTTCATGTACATAAGTCCTATGGATATGCCTTCGGTGTGTCATATGGTCATCCAACCACATGGTGGCAGTATTTCAGGTACAAAACAACACAGGACTAGGTATAGATATATAATGCATCATACATGCATCATATAAGCCACATACATTGGATTACATTTAGATCGGTCAAATATACTAATTTATAAGCATAAAACATAGACTTGGTAATGACCATTTGTTTGGATATTAAAGGTGTGCTGCCTTTCACCAGACCTCACTGCATTAAACTTAGCCACTCAGGTAGCAGATAAAATGTCCTTTCTTGAATTCGCTATATTATGTGAAATCTCAATGTTTACCTCTAGAAAATCTCAAGTCCTGTGAAAATGAGCAGAGAAGAGTCATATTTTGCCTGAGATGAGTCAAGTTTAGAAGCTGCGGGGATAGTGTCACTACATACGCCCCTATATTCTTTTCTTTAGCACCTAGAAACCTGACTGCTGTCATTAACCCAGTAACACCTGTTAGCACCGATCCGGGTTGTTAACCCGTGCACATTGTATTGAATAAGGAGGGAAATCCTCATATACTGCCATACTGTAGTAACAGAAAATAGCGGGCAGAGTCAAAAATCGAAAGACATTTTGAAAAATATAATGGTCAAAAGGCTGTACAGTCCAAAAAATAGAAGCATTGAAAAAGTCATCAAAAGTCTCAAAAGATGACACCAACCAAAGCTCCGTACACCAAGGTATGAAAAAGTCATTAGCGCCAGAAGATGGCACAAACAAAATAATAAAATTTGTACAGGAGGTTTTAATTTTTGTAAATGTATGAAAACATTATAAAAACCTATACAAATTTGGTATCCCTGTTATAGCCGTAAAATCTAAGCCCACAAGAAAACGGCACAAATGCATTTTTTTCACCATATTCGCTGCATTTGGATTTTTTTTTTTGCCGCTTCCCAGTACATGGTAAGGAATATTCAATACCGCCACTATGAAGTGCAATTTGTTACGCAGAAAACAGGCCCTCACAAAGCTCTTTACATGGAATAATTTAAAAAAACGTTATAGAGTTTTGAAGGTGGGGCGCAAAAACTAAAGGGGCTTGGGGTTAAATATAAGGTTTGTGCCTTTCAGATATGCGGTTTTGTGCGATACAGATCTTTATCCCTCTGGGTCTGTAGATCACAGGACTACAATGTGTGGACTAAAAAGATTATGGGGGAGATGTAGTAAAAGTCTCTTAGAGCAGAACTGTTGTAGTTGCCCATGGCAACCAATCAGAGCTCAGCTTTCATTTTCCAACAGCCGTTTATAAAATGAAAGCTCAGCTCTGATTGGTTTCCATGGGCAACTAGAACAGTTTTACCTCAGAAACTTGATGATAAATCTCCTCCTATATTCTTATCTTTCATATGAATCTGGTATCTGTACATCTACGAAGGACATATAGAACTGAGTATAGGGGCGTCTTAAAGGGGTTTTCCCACAGCAAAAGTTAGGCCCTATCCACGGAATAGGGCCCAAGTTGCTGATTAGTGGGGGTCTCCGTGATCAGACCCCCAGAGATCACAAAAAACTAGCGGTCCGATGGAGTCCCATGGACATTTGTTGGACGCCTCTTCGCTCCATTAGACTAATGGAGCAGACTGCTGCGCATGACCGTTCTATTCCATTAATCTCTGTGATTCTGATGGAGATCAATGAGCGCGGTGCTTGGCAATATCCGTCAGCTCCATAGAGATTAATGGAGCAGAAAGGTCATGCGCGGCCGTCTGCTCCATTAGTCTGATGGAGGTATGTGGGACCTCATCGGACCCCTTGTTTTGGTGATCTGTGGGGGTCTCAGCACTGAGACCCCCACTGATCAGCAAGTTAGGCCAAGCTTAAAGTATGCAGCCTCAAAACATGACTCAACTCTAAATATGACTTTTCTCTGTGCATATTCATATGACTTTGGAAAATATATATTTTTTTTTATATAGGTAACTAGGTTAGATGTCATACAAAATTCTAGAAAGGACATTTCATACGCTACCTAAAAGGGGGGGTGGTAGTTGTGATAACATCTTGTGACGGGTTCTCTTTTGAAGTTAGAGTACGCACCACCTGTGTTACACCACCAGGTGTCGCTGTGCTCTTATTTATCAGCACTTTCTGCTGGAGAGGGATAAAACTGGAATAACACACAGGGTGCAGGCTACATCACTGCAGTCGTGAACATACAGGCAGTCCTGGGGTGACATACAAGATAGGGGCCATAGGTTTGTTCTTAATTAGAATTTGTATGCAAGTTGAAACTGTATGGCTACATTCACACACATGTATGGGGGACGTATATATGGCCAACGTATGTACGGCCGATATACGTCCCCCATACATTTCTATGGGCTCACGGCCCTGTGCGGGAGCGGTACGGTGCGGCACCGTACCACTCCGTAGCCCGGGAAAAGATAGGACATGTCCTGTCTTTTCCCGTGATACAGCGCCGTGCGCTGTACCTCCCTATGGAGAGGGGCGGGGGTGAGCTGCGCTCATCCCCTGCTCCTCTCCGCAGCGCCGATGTATGCCCGCCGTACTGCGGTACGGTGGGCATACATCGTGTGAATGTAGCCTTAATTTTATAATTGTAGTTCCAGACAAAAAATTTTTTTGCCCAGGTGACAATTGGAGTTTTTTTGCTGTAGTTGAACCAAGGATTATCACTAAAACTTCATTACAGACACATTACAGCTGACCATTACAGTCTGGGACCATAGTAACATCCAGAGAGCTTCACCAGAGGTCACAGGGGGCAGAGAGCTCCATCTTTAACTAGGGGTCGTCTGTAAGCTGTGTGTCCTTAAGTAGGGGACTGCCTGTATACATAATTGTAGACCAAACACCCCTGAATCCTGGACAGCAAAAACTAAAAAAAGATTATGCATTCCAGGCAGATTAGCAAAACAATGATCAGGTCACATGACTGGATGTAATTATAAAGATAACATAAGAACCTCCACATCCTGCGTGATCCTTTCATCTGCAAAAACAAAATTACAGAGCCCCTCCCACTGTGTGCTAAACTCCCTGCTACTGTGAGGTTACATCAGGCAGAGGGAGGGGGAAGTGCTCAGGGAGAAGGTGGAGACAACAGTGTAACAACCTGTGAAGCTACAGCACGAATGGGCTCAGATTCATAATAGTTGATTTTAGGAGGAAGTAGACCATGGATAACAAATATAAAATGATTACCTGATTTAAAAGTACCTGGATCTACGAGTAAGTGTCCCTTCTTAAAGGTGTTGGCCACTATACCTCATATTTTTTTTTGTAGTTGGTGCGGGGGCACAGGAAAATAGGTGCATATGGGTAAATTACCTATTCTGATCCGCTTTCTTGTTATGTGAAGTGAAGCCTCCCGTGTTTTACCTCATCAGCCAGACATTCCTGTCCATAACATGGCCGCAGATGGAGGGTCATGTGATCTCTATCTGTCCATCTCTATCCATCAGCAATCTCCATGCCAGGACCTTAATCTTACATTCATGAAAAAAACATAACACAGTTGCTGTTAGCTCGTCCGTCTTGACAAGAACTGGCTAATTCCATACATTACATGTTACACATGGCTATAGCAAGCAGGCTTTCCTGAGGATATTCTACAGTGTAAGGCCTCATGCCCACGTCACATAAGTGCCCCATAGACAGCTATGGCGCACGGTCTCGGTAACTGCAAAAAGATAGGACTGCTCCATCTTTGGCCATATCGATGGCTGTGCTTCTACTATTTTCTATGGAGAGGGGCAGGGGGTGGGCAGCGCTCACCCTGCTCCCCCGCACGCCGACGTAGGTTAGGTTCGTGTGCATGAGCCCTAAGGCTGGATTCGTATGCTCCCTGGGTGGGCATGTGTCAGAGCCATGGAGAGGAGGAGGAAATGCACGGCGTAGAGCCTGTACACACGGGGAAAGATAGGACATGTCCTATCTTTTCCCCATGTATGGAGCAGTACGGTGCCGCACATATGTGGCACCGCATCGCTCAGTGCAGCCATTGCGTCTATGGGGGGGACTTATGTACATACGTCCCCCATACGGTTGTGTGAATGTAGCCTGATACAATAGTATTAAAGTGAATGTCATTTAAAAAAATTATTTTAGGAAATTGTTGAGTTTTCTTTACATGAAAGTCTATGGTTTTGTAAAAATCCTACTGACATCTGCAAACAAACTTTGTAATGTTGCAGATTTTATCCATTTTTTTAACCCCGAGATTACAGGTACAAAAAAGGGGTTAAACTGCCTCAAAGTCACAAACCTTCATGTAAATACATGCATAAAAACATTGGAGATTAAAAATATTTTTATTTTGTGGTTTTTAAAAAAAAAAAATTAAATTTTTTTTCCCACCTACTACCCCAAGTGGAATGAATAATCTTTAGGCAAAAAATACAACTATTCCTGCAATAAAACAAGTCCTCTCAACCGTCTACTTCAACACAGAAATGAATAAGTTACGTCTTTCAGTACATAGTAGCAAAAAAATAGATAAAACGATGAGTCTTCATGGCCAAAAGTGGCTTTTGTTTCCTTAGGGGGTTAAAGTTGGTTGTCGCTGTTCTTGATACTTCATGTGGTTCTGTTTTTATAAATTAGAAAGACAGGAGCCGGATCCAGAATGTCACATTGACCTCAGGGCTCTTTCTATCTCACTTCATTATCTGTTATTGGGTTGGGATAGGAGAATTGTACGTACACTATCTATACACAGACTCCTCTAGTCCTCCTCTGCAGCCCGCGCCTCTCTGACTGCTGGAATCACCCACCATTGGATCCATCATTATACAAATGGCACAAAATCGGATTAGTCTCATCTTGCTCTTTGTGTGTCCACAGCTCTGTTTGGTGATGGCAAATACTGGAACAGATCTGGTAAAATAAAACACATTTCTAATTTTGTGGGTTTTTTTGTTTGTTTTTTTCTGCATTATGTAATATTGTCTTAGATGTCTCAGGATGTAAATTCCTTGCAGGGGTTTGCTAACATTTAGTATTGATGCCCTATCTCCATTCTACATATGGTCCCAGAATTACACTAGGTGGGAAAAGAGCATGGTTCCCTTCTGTCCACTTTCAGTTCTGCAGTTTGAGGATGTTTAAAGGTCCTGGAAGGCTCTCTTATACATGTTTGTTGAGATCATGAACATATGTATGAGGTTTTCATGACTGTAGGTTCCTCTACTTGTGGTGAACTTGAAGCCTTTTGCCCCGGATGACTGCCCAAACCGCCCATATTATAACCTGCTACTGATTGTGACTGGTCTCTATAACCATTATATTAATGAACCTAATGTTTGTTTCGTGTTTTATTTAAAAAAAAAAAATATTCAGAACTAAATTAAACATAAAAATTAGCTAAAAATTATAATGTAACAAAACTTTATTTGATTTGTTGTAGGAAAATGGAGAATTCTGTGTTGATAGTGCCCAATGTAAGAGCCAGTGCTGCCTAGGACAGAACCCCGGTACATGTGAACCACCAGCAGAAGAAAATGAGAAATGTACACCTTTTGTGAGTATCTGTGAGACTCTGCAGTACCATGTTGATCACAGGTATAGCATCCCCCAAAAATTAAGAAGTTATAATAATAATCTTTGTATACATCTATGTCTACATATATATTTTTGAATCCATGTACAGGCAGTCCCGGGGTTACATACAAGATAGGTTCCATAGGTTGGTTCTTAAGTTGAATTTGTATGTAGGTCGAAACTGTATATTTTATAATCGTAGTTACCTCCCAAAAAATTATTTTTTTGCACTAGTGACAATTGGAGTTTCAAATTTTTTTTGCTGTAATGGGGCCAAGGATTATCAATAAAGCGTCATTACAGACATCTTACAGCTGATTATTGCAGTCTGGGGCTATAGCACAGCATTCAGAGAGCTTCACCAGAGGTCACACGGGGTAGAGGGGTCCGTTTTTAACTAGGGGTCGTCTGTAAGATGGGTGTCCTTAAGTAGGGGACCACCTGTATTGCAGTGCAACCTATTATAGCTGTCTCCAGAAACTGCATCCAAAAACATCTGTGGTGTTATATGTAGCGTCAAACACGACATTCATGCTATCCAGCCCGCTCGCGTCTCGTGCTCCACCCCCCATCTGACAAAAGTAAATTATAAGAAAATTTGGTTAGTAATAAAAAGGGTATTTCCTGACCACATCTTTTTTTGTTTTATAGACTACTAATGACTACTACAATTACTGCCCGTGTAAAAGCGGACTGCAATGTAGAGTGAACAAAATCTTTGAGTGGTTCCTACTTCCTGGATTTTGCAGTAAAACGTAGAAAAAGAAACTGAGAAAGGGTCTTACATCTACACGTGACCTTCAAAAAGTTGTAATTGTCGATGTTACACGTTCCTATCTATCACATATGACATTGATCTGCTATCACAGGGTAGGGGCTATGTCTCTGATTATATGACTGAAGGCTTTCAATGAATTATCAATAAAGAAGATTTTTAGATCATCATTTTCTGGTCTTGTGTCTCCGATTACCAGTTGACCTCTAGAGATCGGGGGTCCTGGAAGGTCCATCTAGATTCATGTATCAGGATTGGTGTTCAAATTTTCAATAGCAGGCTCCTTGCTACATGTGAGACGTCCATTCTATAGTGCAGTGTGAGAAAACAATCCTCACTCTATATCTACCTACTCTAATAAACAATTGCAATTTAAAATGCACTTTATATTAATATAATGTTTATGTCAACCTTTTTATAATGTAAAAGCGCTTGCATTTAAAATGTTCAACTTTATAGTCTTCTAGCCTAGACTTTAAAATAAACATTTGGCTAAGGATAAAATAGTTCCTACCTGCCTACAGCCTATTTAGTTAAAGATCTAAATATACATAACGCCCCTTTTTTAATACTTCATAAATACAAATTTTAACCCCTTAACGACTTGTCTTTTTTTAGTTTTTTCACTTCCATTTTTCACTCTATAACTTTTTTATTTTTCCACATAAAGAGCTGTGTTATGGCTTATTTTCTGCGCTACAAATTGCACTTCATAGTGACGGTATTTAATATTCCATGGCGTGTACTGGGAAGTGGGAAAAAAATTCCAAATGCAGTGAAAATGGTAAAAAAACACATTTGGGACGTTTTCTTGTGGGCTTGGATTTTACAGCTTTCACTCTGCGTCCCAAATGACATGTCTCCTTTATTCTTTGGGTCGGTACGATCACGGGGATACCAAATTTGTATCGGTTTTATAATGTTTTCATACATTTAAAAAAATTAAAAACCTCATGTACAAAATATAATTTTTTTATTTTGCCATCTTCTGGCGCCAATAACTTTTTCATTATTTGGTGTACTAAGCTGTGGATAGTGTCATTTTTTTGCGAATTTTGATGGCGTTTCATTGCTATAATTTTTGGGATGTGCAACCTTTTGATCCACTTTTATGAATTTTTTATATTTTCCAAAATGGCCAAAAAAATGCATTTTTCGACTTTGGAGCTATTTTCCGTAATGGGGTTAAACGCAGTGAAAACCGTTTATTATATTTGCTCGATCGGGCATTTTTGGACGCGGCGATACCTAATGTGTTTATGATTTTTACTGTTTATTTATATTTATATCAGTTCTAGGGAAAGGGGGGTGATTTGAATTTTTAGGTTTTTTTATTATAATTTTTTTTTTTAACTTTTTTTTTATTTTTACTTTTACTATTTTTCAGACTCCCTAGGGTACTCTAACCCTAGGTTGTCTGATCGATCGGATCATATACTGCCATACTATTGTATGGCAGTATATGTGGATTTTACTCCCCATTCATTACAATGTGCAATTAGCACATTGTAATGCATGGGTTAAAACGAAGTAGCCTTGGGTAATCGAAACACCCGAGGCTACCATGGCGACGGATCGCCGCTCCTCGCGACGTCATCGGGGAGCGACAAGATGGCGGCGCTAATGCAACGCCATCTCTTTGAAGCCGCCGGCTTCGAGGTGTTACCGGTAAGCCTTTGCTGCAATATGCAGCAAAGACTTACCGACTATGGAGAGGGCTTGGCCAGCGAGCCCTCTCCATGCACCGGGAACCGGTGCGCGCCGTACTAGTACGGCGCGCATCGGGAAGGGGTTAAAGCACAACTGTGATATTTTAATGTCACAAATAAATAGCTTTCGGGTTGTAGAACCACTTTGCCTATTATGTTTCATATGTATATCTAGCAGTTTCTTTGCTATCTTCCTCAGTTTAGCCTGGCCCTTGCACTAGGTCCTCTCCTTGCTATTCTTGTTACTGAATGTGTTCAGTGCTGTGGATACGGATGTCTCCTACACAAAATAGTGAGGTACAAGATCTCCCCTGTTCCTTATCAGTCCCTACATCCCAATCTGTGATTCTATATAACTTTCTCTGTCTCTCTCTTCACCTCATGCTGCTCCCCTCCCTCACCCTATACTTAGCACTTTGTACACAGTGCAGATAAGTTACTAACCCTTAGTGCTTACACAGCACAGGCTATATACTTCATGTAACGGTTTTACTTCTATTTTTTTTCCATTTATTACATGTTCCATGCTCCTCCATGGCTAATCACCATATACATTCTGTATGTACAATATTCAGTGTTCAGTGGATTTACTTGTAGGAATCTCACTGGATTCGCTGTTAAATTACTAACAAGGTATCATCAATCAAAACATCAGTAGGACCCTTACTCCTATTGTTCCATATGACTGTTCGTACTCTGTAATGTAGTATTTTATTTGTATATGTCCCTTATTATTTTTAAAGTGCTATATAAATAAAGATTATTATTATCTTGGGAAGTGAGGGCAGAGTAAGTTTGACTCAGCTTCAGGGTAGATACAGGAAGAAGTTAGTTTCCGCCTACTTCACCTTTGGTGAGAGACTTTTTGTTAAACACTTTCAAAACAAATAATGCCATAACTTTAAAAATAAAAGGCTGAGTAAAACAATATATTGTTCATGTTTTGAAAGGCGGATGCATATGACTATTTGGTGAAATTATTATAACTTCAGTTATGCTTTAAGTTTTTTGTATTGAATCTATGACATCATCTATTGTCAGTAGGGATGTGTTGATGGATCAGTGTTATCTATATAAAGGTTATTATACAGGAACGGGGGAGGAGATAAGCTGTGACATCATTTATTGGCAGTAGTGATGTAATGATGGATCAGTGTTATCTCTACAGTTGTTATCTCCTATTGTTTTATATAGAGAGCTTCTATATATTCTAACATATAGTGAGTACTTCCTTGCTCAGGACTTCCGCTATGATGTGGAAAACACAGGGATAAAAGTTATCTTCATAAAAAAAGTCTCTTGACAGGATTCCAATAGTTCGTTATTATACTAAGTAAAATATTATTATATGCAAATCTGCTGTGGAAAAAAAATCTAATTTTGGTCAACTAAAGTCCTAACTGCAGAGGATGTGGAGACCTGAGTTGTATTGTTATAGGATGTGGAGATCAATAAAACAATACAGAATATCTGGACCATCTATAAACATGGTGCACCACCATAACCTATTGTGTTTATGGCTGTGGTTATGGGCATTGTTGTAGTAATGGTGGACCACATGATTACCGTATAGGAAAAACAATGATCAGCCAGGGCTCAACCCGAGGTCACTGTGGCTGCTGAGGACAAGTTATGTTCTATTTCCAGACCCTTCACTTCTTGTCAATGACACTAGAGCTTATGTAAGAAAATAATAACTGAAATCCTAAACATCTTCAGAGTGGTCCCCACCAGGGAACAGATCAACAAATATACGAAGATTACCACAGTCACTGTGTCTGGATCTATGATTTTCATGATTTCCGCTTATAGGCTTTCATCTTGTTACAGGTTCTCCCACGACCCATATCTCGGGTCGTGGGCTCACCCGTGCCCTTCTGTACATGCTGGCACAGCGCCCGTGCTTATTGTCTGTCCCTGCTCCTGATCCAAGTCCTAAGACCGTGTGCACGTCCCCGTCCCCTAGGGCGCGTGTCGGCTTCAGGAAATTTAAAGGGCCAGCGCACCGTTAATTGGTCCTGGCCATTTCCCAGAATTCTATATAAACCTGCCTCTCCCTGCACACCCTGCCGGATCTTCGTACTTTGTGCCTTAGAGAAAGATTTGTATCATGCCCTGTGCTTTTATTATTATTTCCAGTTGTGACCCTGGTCCCAATCCTGACTACTCTCCTCTGCTGCCTGCTGTTCCTACGACTGCTGCTCTGTTGACCTATTGCTACGTCCCTGACTCCCGTTCTGCCGGTCCTGACCTCCTTCCTGTCCCCGCCTACGATTCTGCTCAATGTCACTGTACCTCGCCTTGGCTGCCACAACGGACAAAGTCTCACCTGTGGAACCTCCAACACAATTTGCGGTGGGCTCTGGGGAAAACCGGGTACCACTTACATTCCGGTCCCAGGCTTACGTCATCGTCCGCAGTGGTCCAGCCTGACACATCTCACAGAGGTGGTCTTTTGGAGAAATGCCGGTAGAACCTAACCCTTCTTCCATGTGGTGATCTGAGGGTGCCGATGCAGAAGATGGGACCTAGTAGACTGGCTGACAGCCATAATACACTGCAATTCTTAAATGTAACAGTGTATCATATATGTGATCAGGGTATTACAAAAAAAAAAGGATAAACTAACTCCAATCCAGGTGTTGGCTCTTCTCACTGCACATGTCTGGACTGGGTGGTAGCGCTCGGAACACTCAAGGCTGAAGCGGATATACTCAAAAACGATTGAAAAAAAAATTATTCAGTCCCAATTATTTTCTAATTTTACATGACATATTTGATCCCTTAATTATTTGATCCCTTGCTGGTTTTGTAAATTTGCGCACTGGCAAAGACAAGAACAGTCTATATTTTTAAGGGTCGGTTATTTGTAACATTGAGAGATGGAATATCTAAAGATAAAATCCAGAAACTCACATAGTATAAATTATATAAATTTGTTAGCATTTTACCAGAATTGTGAGCTTGTGTGTAATGCCATTTACTGTATATCCAATGAAGTCTGATGGGAGGAGACACCTTCATCTTCTACTTGCCTGCCATTTCAGCTTCTTCCAGCCACAACTTCTCTATGTAGATTTAGCAACACAATAGTGTTCTTCTTTATAAACATAATACTGTTCTTTTTTACCCTAGAGTGCAACCAATATAATAATAATGCCCCCACGCAGTAACCAATATAGTAACATTGCCCCCACACAGGAGCCAATATAGTAACATTGCCCTACACACAGAAGCAAATAAAGTACCAGTACCCATACAGTAGCTAATCCAGTCACAGTGCCCCCACAGAGAAGCCAATGGTCACATTGTAGTTTTTGTTGTGCAACATTTCTATCTTCCCAATAAATGGACACCATTTTTAAATATTTTGGCTCAGCGCTATTTCTTAAACGTCCTTTTTACACTCCTTGTGGTACGTCAACAACCTATCCTAGGTTCATTTATCGCCACTACACACCCCTGAGGCCACATACACCACAGGGGAAAGGACGCGGCTGCTATCACACAGGCTTTATTTCAGGGTTGTGCCTGCTACTGAGCACAACTCGAGAAGGGTAGTATACCTTTATTCCTAACTTCCTCAATTTATGAAAGGTACTCATGCGCTAGGTAGAGTTATTTTCTCTGGCTTTTTTATTTTTGAGCATACTCCTAATCATCTATTGTCTGTACTGATGTAATGATGGGTCAGTGTTATCTAAATAGAGGTCTTTGTACAGGGAGGGGGAGGAGATAAGCTGTGACATCATCTATTATCATTATCATAGTGATGTAATGATGGGTCATGTTATCTAAATATAGAGGTACTTTACAAGGGAGGGGGAGAATAAGCTTGATGACATCTCTATTTGATCAGTAGTGATGTAAAATGATGGGTCAGTGTTAGTCATCTATAGATCATTGTACTGAGAGGGTGGAATAAGCTGTGACATCATCTATGTGTCATTAGTGATGTAGAGGTCAGTGTATCGAGCATTGACAGTGTTATCTATATAGAGGTCACTTGTACAGGGAGGGGGAGGAATAAGCTGTGACATCACTATTGTCAGTAGTGATGTATGATGGGGTCAGTGTTATCTATGAGGAGATTGTACACGGAGGGGAGGAGATAAGCTGTGACTCATCTATTGTCAGTAGTGATGTAATGATAGGTCAGTGTTCTATATAGAGACATTGTAACAGGGAGGAGGAGAGATAAGCTGTGACATCATCTGTGGTCAGTAGTGATGTAATGATGGGTCAGTGTTATCTATATAGAGGTCATTGTAAGGGGAGGGGGGGAATAGCTGTGACATTATCTATTGTCCAGTAGTGATGTAATGGGGTTCATGGTTATCTATATAGAGCGTCATTGTACAGGGAGGGAGGAGATAAGCGGTGACACATCATTGTCAGTAGTGATGTAATAGATGGTTCAGTGTTATCTATATAGAGGTCTTGTACAGGGAGGGGGAGGAGTATAGCTGTGATCATCATCTATTATCAGTAGTGATGTATGAGGTCAGTTTATCTATATAGAGGACATTGTACAGGAGGATGAGATAGCTGTGACATCATCAATTGTCAGTAGTGATGTAATGAGGGGTCAGTGTTATCTATATAGAGGCTGTACATAGGGGAGGAGATAAGCTGTGACATCATCTATTTGTTAGTAAGTGATGTAAATGCTGGGTCGTGTTATCTATAGAGGCAGTGTTCAAGGAGGGAGGAAATGAGCTGTGACATCACTATTGTCAGTAGTGATGTAATGATGGGTCAGTGTTATCTATATAGAGGTCATTTAGCAGGAGGGTGGGAGAGATAACTGTGACATCATCTATTGTCAGTAGTGATGTAATGATGGGTCGTGTTATACTATATAGAAGGTCACTGTACAGGGAGGGGGGGTAGATAAGCTGTTGACCATCATCTATTGCAGTAGTGATGTAATGATGGGTCAGTGTTATCTATATAGAGGTCATTGTACATGGGGGAGTAGGAGATAAGCGGTGACATCATCTATTGTCGTAGTGATGTAATGATGGGTAAGTGTTATCTATATAGACACATTGTACAGGGAGGGAGGAAGATCAGCTGTGACATCATCTATTGTCAGTTATGATTTAAATGAATGGTTCAGTGTTTTATCTATATAGAGGTCATTGTACAGGGAAGGGGGGAGATAAGCTGTGACATCTCTCTATTGTCAGTAGTGATGTAATTGATGGGTCAGTGTTATCTATATATAGGGTCATTGTACAGGGAGGGGGAGGAGATAGATAAGCCGTGACAATCATATTGTCAGGATGATGTAATGATGGGTCCGTTTATATATAGAGGTCATTGTACAGGAGGGGAGGAGATAAGCTGTGACTCATCTATGTCGGAGTGATGGGATGATGGGTCAGTGTTATCTATATAGGTGTAACAGTGGGGGGGGTGGGTACAGGGAGTGAAGGAGAGAGATAAGCTGTGACATCATCTATGTCAGTAGTGATGTAATGGATGGTATCAGTTTATCTATATAGAGGTCACTGTACCGGGAGGGGGGAGAATAAGCTGTGACACTCATCTATTCAGTAGGTGATGTAATGATGGTATCAGTGTTATCTATATAGAGGTCATTGTACGAGGAAGGGGGAGGAGGGATAGCTGTAATCATCTATGTCAGTAGTGATGTAATGATTGGTCTTGTTTATCTATTAGAGGTCATTGTACAGGGAGGAGGAGGATAAGCTGTGACATCATCTATTGTCAGTAGTGATGTAAATGATGGGTCAGTGTTTTTCTTATAGAGGTCATTGTACAGGGAGGGGGAGGAGTAAGCTGTGAACATCATCTATTTCAGTAGTGATGTAAGGGGTCAGTGTTATCTATATAGAGGTCATGTACAGGAGGGGAGAGATACGCTGTGACATCATCCGTATTGTCACCAATTAAACATGTGGACACACGAACATTAATGAGACAGTCCATTGACAGAATGCCAATTGCTCCTCTATTTAAGTCAATTAAAAATATCTAATAATACAGTAAGCAGAACTGGTTTTATGAGGAGGCCGACCCTGGGTTCTTTTGGTCCATAACCATAAAAAATAATACAACACATCAGGGGGCATCTGTAAACATGGGGCACAAGTCCGACTTTTTGTTTATGGCTGTGGTCATGGACATTGTATAGTAATGGTGAACCACATGATTACCGTATAAGGAAAAGCAATGACACCCAGGGCTCATCCCGAGGTCACTGTTGGCTGCTGATGACAAGGGATGTTCTATTTCCAGGCCTTTTACGTCTTGTAAGTGACACAAGATCTCCTGTAAGAAATGATAACTGAATAATAAATAAAAAGCGCCTCAGAGAGGGCTCCATCTGAGAACAGGACTGCCTGGAAGGCAGCATTAATAGAGAGAAACCATTAGGAACTTACAATAAAGGTGATCATCTCATAGAGGAAATTTAGGAGAATTTTCCTGTATGTCTGGCTGCATTCTTATTCGGACTGATAGACAGGGCCGGATTATAGGCGGGGCTCCCGGGGCTCTAGCCCGGGGCCCCCACCATCTTGCCCCCCCCAGGGGGCCCCCACCAAATTCGCGCCCCCCGGGCCCTGACTCCTCACCCGCCACCTTTCCTGACCCGTCCGCCCGACCGGCACAGGTGACCGGCCTCCCCTGCATATCCCCCTGCATGGCCAGCCTTCCGCCCCCCGGCAAAGGTTCCCGCCTCCCTGCCCGCCCCCCGATCCCGCTGCATGGCTAACCTCCCGCCCGCTCTATCCCGCTCTAGCTCCCTCCTCCCCTGCCCGAACAAACGGCGCCGTCCTTCGCTTCCCCACCCCGCCGAACAGCGGCCGTCCTCTCGCTCCCCAACCCCCGCCTGAAAAGCGACCGTCCTCTCCTCTCCACACAACCTCCACCGGCGGAACAATCGCCCGTCCTCCGCTCCCCCCCTCCTCCCACGCCCCGAACAAGCGGCCGTGCTCCGCTCCCCAACCCCCGACCGCCGAAAGCGGCCGTCCTCCTCTGACCCCCCTCCCCCCCACTGGCGGAACAAGCGGCTCTCTGCCGCTCCAATTCCCCCCCCCGGCGGAACTAGCGGCCGTCCTCCCCGCCAGAATCAGGTTCCGCCCTCCGCTACTAACGCCCCCCCCACCCGAAACAAGCGCCGTCCTCCGCCCCCCCCCTCTGGAACAAGCGCCTCCTCCTCCCCGCCCCCTCTGGAACAGCGCCGTCCTCCGCCCCCCCCCCCCCTCTGGATCAAGCGGCGTGTCCTCCGCTTGAACCCCCCCCCACCGCCGTAACAGGCAGTCGCCCTCCCCCCCCGCCTCTCGCCCCCCCCCCCCGGCCTGACATGTGATCCCCCTGTCCAAACCAGCAACCGACCGACCCCACGCCGAACAAGATCCACCCCAACACCCACCTGACGCGACTGTTGGTCATCCAAAAAGGGTAAGTATACACTACATATGTATTTACTGTGTGTATATATGAATGTATATTCTGTTTATATACAGTGTATGTACACTGTATATACTGTTGTGTAATATGCATCTACTGTCTATATATTTATATACTGTTTAATATGCATCTACTTGTGTATATACTGTGTATATATGTTTAAACTGTGTATAGTGTATATATGCATCTACTGTCTATATATTTATATACATTGTGTATATATGCATTTACTGTCTATATATGTATATACTGTGTATATATGCCTTACTGTATTTATACACACATATATTTGTATAAGCATATATATACATATGCTTATACCTATATGCTGTGGTATGTGGTATGTATGTATATGTTCTGTATACTGAATGTGTGTGTATTTTCCATATGTGTGTTGAAAATGCTGTATATACTGAACGTGTGTGTATTTGCTGTAATGGTGTATACTTATGTTATATGCACATGTGTATAATGGGTCATGGTATACTGTATGTGTATATATATTATATATATATTATATTATATATTGATATAATGTTTATGCCGTATTGTTTATTATATTACTGTATGTGTGTATATACTTTATGATTTTTGTTTTATTGTGTAAATGTATATGGGTCATAAATATGTGTGTATACTTGTATATATATGGGTGCAAGCATACGAGTTGAGAACTTATGTGGTGTATATAAGTGTGTGTATATCACTGTATAAATGATGTATTGTATAACTGTGGGACTGGATGTCTTGGTGCGGGCTGAGGTGTTTGTTAAATGGGACTGGCTATCTGGTAGAGAGAAGGTAGATACAGATGTTGTTACTGGGGATGAAGGCTCTGTATGTTAGCTGTGTTTTACTGGGGATGAGGCTGCTGTAATGTACGCTGTGTTTACTGGGAGGAGGCGGCTGGTATGTAGCTGTGTTCCTGGGGATGAAGCAGCTGTATGTAGCGGTGTTACTGGGATGAAGCAGCTGTATGTAGCGGTGTTACTGGGGGCAAGGCGGCTGTTTTAGCTGTGTTTACTGGGGATAGCCAGGCCTGTATGTAGCTGTGACTGGGGGCGAGGCGGCTTTGATGTGCTGTGTTACCGGGGATGAGGCGGCTGTATGTAGCTGTTTTATGGGGGGCGGGCGGCTGTATGTTAGCTGTGTTACTGGGGTGAGGCGGCGTATGTAGCCTGGTGTTTTTACACGGGATGAGCAGCTGTATGTATCGTGTGTTACTGGGGGCAAGGCGGCTGTATGTAGCTGTGTTTACTGGGGATGAGGCGGCTGTATTGTAGCTTGTTACTGGGGTGAGGCGCTGTAATGTAGCTGTGTTACTGGGGTGGAGGCGGCTGTATGTAGCTGTGTTTACAGGGGTGTAGGCGCTGTATGTAGCTGTGTTACTGGGGGAGGCGGCTTGTAGTAGCTGTGTTACTGGGGTGAGGCACGGTATGTACTGTGTTACTGGGGGAGCGGCTGTACGTAGCAGTGTTACTGGGGATGAGGCACTGTACTGTACGTGTTACTGGGTGGCGGCTGTATGTAGCGTGTTCCTGGGGTGAGCGGCTGTATAGCTGTGTTACTGGGGGTGAGGCAGCTGTGTAGGCTGTGTTACTGGGCGAGCCTTGTATGTAGCTGTTTTTTACTGGAGAGGCGGCTGTATGTGCTGTGTTACTGGGGGCGAGGCGGTGTATGTAGCTGTGTTACTGGGGATAGGTGATGTATGTAGCTGTTGTTACTGGGGATAAATGGCTGTATGTATCTTTGGTCTACTGGGGGTGAGTGGGTTTATAGCGGTGTTACTGCGGGGGATATGGATAGTGAGCAGGAGGACGTGTATGCACGCTACACTCAGTGGGGGCCTCCACCGATTTTGCGCCCGGGGCCCCCACCAACCTTAACCGGCCCTGTGAATAGATAGTAGTGGCTGGTAATGTATCCTTGGTCTTTTCGATTGCCACGCCCACTGGCATACAGTGGGCAGTGTTATGCCCACTTATTACAATGTGCGATCTTTACATTGGTAATTGATATAGATTTTTTATCTAGACTAAAACTGTTCTTTACTTCAGTTGTAAAGGTGACTTTCTAATTCATGGCTTCGGACCTGGGACAAGAGCCACAAACCAAGACCAATGTAAATCTCCCCGTTTATTCCCACGCAGGCGCATATATCAAACACAAAATAATCATCAGGGGTGTTGTAAAGGAAGATAAAATACTGCAATGCTATTGGCCATCATGAATTTACCAGGACATACTCGAAAAGGTTAATAAATTGTGGATTGTTTTCTCTCAAAGAGCCTTGTTCACAGATTTTTTTATTATTCCCAGCTCAAAATTTACAGAAATGGCTCCTAAGCTTCTTGGTAACCAAACAAGATAAAGGCAAGAAAAAACAGGCCGAGGACAACTATGTGTAATAAATGTCAAGGAGAAGCTGGCAGGCACGCAAACAGGTTACATAAAAAGGAAGTTTGTAATCATGACATTTGGCTGGACACTGCAGCATGACCCCCGGCTTAATACTAAAAGGCCCTTTATCTCCAAAATGGCATCTTGTAGAGGAATATATCTTCCGCTGCTGAATTCGCCCGTCCTCCCCTCTACCATCTACTCGGGATCCCTAATACACGTACACCCGGGAGTGCCCCATGGAGAACTACTTTCCACCCTATTCTTCTTCACCTGCCCGGCGTGGACAAGGCCTGTTCCACCTGGACCAAGCAACCATGACTAAGTAGGTGCTTAGGCCGTGCTAAAGCCAGCCACTCAGGTACCAGGGGAATCCAGCTGCCCAAAACCTTAGGTCAGTCCCTGGTTGGAGGCCGTTTGCTTCATAAGCACATTATTAAGTCCAACAAATCTGAAAACATGATAATAGAAGATTTATCAGAAATGTCTGAGAAAAACTGTATTGTTCTCAGGGCAACGAATCACAGCTCAGCATTTATGTTATTAACAACTGATGTGAAGATGGAATGGGCACTGTTATGGGGACCTCTATGAGGGTTTTATGGCTTTTTTGGTCACAGTATGAGTGATACATTTTGGGAACTTTGGGGTTTTGGCTTTGTGGGAAGGTATTGGTTTTTTGGGGTGGCTGCTTAGAGGGACTTTGTCTCCTTTTTTTGGATCGATGCTACACTTGCAGAAGTACTAAAGGTGGGTGAATGTGTTGGTGGTGGTGATTGAAGATCAAAAAGGAGAGAGCAAAAGTCCTCCTAACAGCACCCCAAGAAAACCAATAACAGTCCCCAAAAAGCAAAACCCCAAAAGTTCCCAAAAAATGTATCAATCAGTACCTGTGACCAAAAATAGCCATATATAAAAACCCTCATAGAGGGTCCCCATACAGTGTCCCAAAAACAGCACCATACATATGTATAGTGCTTTGACAATAGTATATAATGTGGCTCATTACTTACCCTGGTACTGCGCGATTCCCGGCGATGCGGCTTTGAGGTCGCCGGAGTTCCACCTTGTTGCACCTTCGTCGCCAGGGTCAAACGGTTTGCAAGAGGGACGGTGCATGTAGTGCCTGATCTTGTCAAGACACGGGGGGGCAAGTTACTTACCCCAGCCCATTCGCGATCCAGCGGCGCGTTCTCTGCTCTGGGATTCGGGTCTCCGGCCGGGATTCCTGAAGCAGTTCTCCGCCGTCCACACGGGTGGCGCTGCTGCCGCTGAAAATCATCTCCCACGCGACGGAGATGCCACCACCTCGGGACCAGGTGACATGTTAAGCGGGTTCCCCAAGCGATTTTCGGTTTTTTAAAATGCCGGCGGTTTTTCCGAATAGTCGGGGTTTTTCGGTAGGCCCCACGCCCCCCGATTCCGTTCGCGAATCGCAGGAACGCCGATGCGCCACAATACGGATCGCAGGTCGCGACACAATCCCGGGCAATTACACGGTACACATATGGCGAAATCGGAAAGATTTCGGGAACACGTCGAGGAAAAACGCGGATTCGGGCCCTTAGAAAGAGCATGACCCCCATTGTGTGCGCAAAACAGGGACGGGATTACGGTTGGTGGGGGCCCCTGGCGCAAAAATCTCTTGTGGAGGCCCCCACTGGAGTGTAGAGTACACACATGTCTCTATGCTTCCTGTTCCATATGCCTAGCAAGTAAACACAAAGCCTACATACAGCGCCTCCATCCCCAGTAACACCGCTACAAAAAAACAGCCGCCTCATCCCCAGTAACACAGCTACATACACCCGCCTTCATCGCCCAGGTAACACCGAATACATCAGCTGCTCATCCCCAGTAATACAAGCTAATACAGACGCCCAACACCCCGTAACACAGCTCAGGTTTTACAGGGCCGCCTCACCCCGTAAAACAGCTTACATACAGACGCTTCATCCCCGTAACACAGCTACATTACAGCCGCCTCATTCCCCCCAGGTAACACAGTACATCAGCTGCCTCCATCCCCGTAACACAAGCTACATTAAGCCGTCTCATTCCCCAGTAAACAAAGCTACATTACAGCCGACTCATCCCCAGTAACACAGGCTGACATACAGTCGCTCTTCCCCCCAGAACAAAGCTACATGTAAAGCCACCTCAATCCCCAGTAAACACAGCTACATACCAAGCCGCCTCCTCCCCAGAACACAGCTACATACAAGACGCTCACCCCAGTAAACACCGTACATACAGCCCGCTCATCCCCAGTAACACCGCTACTACAGCCGTCTCATCCCAGGAACAAAGCACACATACAGACCGCCTCATCCCCAGTCACACAGCTAATACAAGCTGCCTCGTCCACCAGGAACACACTACATACAGCGCCTCGATCCCAGTAACACTGCTCCTACAGCCGCCTAATCCCAGTAAGAGGACACGCTACATACAGCTGCCTGCCCCCAGTAACACCAAAACCTCAGCCTGCCCTCGCCCCCAGTAAAACAGCTACATGACAAGGCCGTCTTCATTCCCCAGTAACTGCTAACATTTTACAGCCGCCTCATCCCCAGGAACATAGTACATACAGCAGCCTATCGAGCCGTAACACAGATTTACATACAGCAGTCTCATCCCCAGTAAACACGCTACATACAGCCGCCTCATCCCAGTAAACACAGTACATAACAGCGCGCTCACCCCCATAACAACAGCTACAACAGCCGCCTCACCCCAGTACACCCGCTAATAACCGCCGCCTCATCCTAGTAACACGTCTACATACAGCCGCCTCGCCTCAGTAACCACCGCTACATACAGCCGCCTCGCCTCAGTAAACACGCTTACATACAGACGCCTTTGTCCCCCAGTAACACAGCTACATACAGCCGGCCTCGTCCACAGTAACACAGCTACATACAGCCGCCTCGCCCCTCAAGTAAAAGCGCTGACTATAGCTGGAAGGCCCCCCCCCACCCCCCCCCAAGTCGGCGTTCTGGAGAGAAGATGTCGAGCTCACCCTCCGTCTCCATAGAAGATAGAGCTATTGTGGTCGTTTTTTACGGCCATAGATACAGCACGCTCTATCTCTCTTGCGGCCACAGCAACAAAAACGTGAGTACTCGTTGTGCTCACAATACCAAAGCCACTAAGGATGCCTATGAGGGAAAGTCTATAGGCTCGGCCAATTGCGGCCCAGCTAACGTCGCCTCATACAGTTCCCTTTTACAGCCTGTTTTCTTTTACAATACACACTGATATATACACATCTTTATTATATGAATTAACAACAAATAAAGTTCTACACGCGTATACTTGCCAACCATATATACATACAGTATACCACTATGCACACATTTATGCACTCATATACCCTTAACACTAATCCAATGAGTATATATACAACAAAAAAGTCCTATTACACAGACCATTTACAACACATTATACAAACACATAACGTATATAGAGGCCATGATTACCACCATTTACACCCAAATTAAATTCCCAGTAATATATATCATATTATATTTGTTATTAATATAGTATATTTACATGTACCATACATTATATGCTTTCTATAATAGAGGCTGTATAAATACAGTATCCACAAAAACCTATTTACAGGTAGAGCATAATATACCCATATCACAGTAGATTGCCATATATACCCAATACACAGTAGTCTGTATAAAATTGCTTACCTTTTTCACCCCATACCATCTGCTTGCTTTCGTTATGTCCATATTACACAGGATATACATTCTATACCACGTTTAGATGGCAAATTACAGCTTTGACATAAACAGATATACCCCAGTAAATGATATATACCCATTGGACCACGTATATCCCATAAATCAACCGTATACCACATATACACATACACAGTATAGAGCATATATCCACAGTAGATACTATAACACAAAACAGTAGATGCCTATATACCACAGTATGATACATCTATACACATACACAGCTAGATGCATATAACACAGTAGATGGCCCATATATACCCAGTATATACATAATACACCAGTTTCGATGAATATATACACAGTAGATGCAGATATACACAGTAGTATATAAATATATACACAGTAGATGCATACTACACAGTATATACATATATACACAGTAGATGATAGATATCACAGTATATACATATTATTACACAGTCGATGCTCCTTTATATACCACCCTACAACAGTAGATGCAGATCTACACAGTCGATGCTATCTACACAGGTAGATACATACTTACACAGTAGATTGCATAGATACAACCAGATAAGAATATATACACCACTAAACAGTAGATGCCTATATACACAGTAGAACAATATATAAACATACACGTAGATGCATCATATCTACACTGTCGATGATACATATATACAAGACACAGTAGATGCATAGATACACAGTATATACCTAAGACACATACCCCGTAGATGATATATACACAAGTTATACATCTATAACAGTAGCTGCCATATCACATAGTATATTACATATATACACATACCAGGTAGATGGCATATTTACACAGAGAGCATATATTACAACTACAACAGTAGCTGCATATATACACAGTACACAGTCGATGCAATATACACCATACACAGTAGATACATATATACAACAGTAGATACATATACACATAACTGAGATGCATATATAAAGTAGATAAATATATACACATAAACAGTAGACTGGCATATATACACAGTATTACTATATAAACAGTAGATGCATATTACACAGTATATACATATAGACCACCCAGTATTAACATATATTACACAGTAGATTGCATATATACAAGTATATACATAGATACAACAGTTAAAATATTACAAAGTAGAGATGATATATACATAGTATATACATATTACACAGTAGATGATATATACACATACACGTAGATGATATCTACATACACAGTAGATCCATTATAACAAGTAGCGACTATTATACACATTTACACAGTAGATGCATATATACACAGTAGATTACATATATACACATACACAGTAGCTGCATATAAACAGTATTACAATATATTACCAACCAGTATTATAATATATACACAGAGATGCATATATACATAGTATATACATATATACACAGTAGAATGAATATATACCACATACACCGTAGTAACATAATACACAGTAGATTAACAGTATGATAACACATACACAGTAGGATGCATATATAACAGTAGGTAGAAGATTTGCATATATACACAGTTATACAAATATACACGTAGATTGCCATATATACACAGAGTATAACATATATCACAGTAGATGCATATATACACAGGCTATACATTTATACACAGGATATTAATATAAACCCCGTAGAGCATATTACACAGCAGAGCATATATACACATTACACAGTAGCTGCAATATATACACAGTCGATGCATATCTACACCTACACAGTAGATGCATCATACAACAGTATATTACTATATACACAGTAGGGCTATTATATACACAGTATATACATTATACAGATTAGAAGATTGCAATGTATACATCAGTATCTACATATATAACAGTATTATCCATATATACACTTGTAGGATACAATATACAGATACACAGAGATGCAATATACACAGTATATACATATATACACAGTATTACATATATTACCAAATACAACAGTAGATGCATATATTACACAGTTATACATATACTACACTAGTAGAGGAATATACATAGTAGATACATATATACAAATACACAGTAGATGCATAATACACAGTAGATGCATATATACAATATACACAGTAGATGCATTATACCATACACAGTAGATACATTATTTACACAAGTAGATACATCTTTTACCACTACCAGTTAGATGCATATTATACACTAGTATGATACATATTACACATACACAGTAGATGCAATATACACAGCATATTACATATATACACACGTAGATGCATTTATATACACCAGTTCTACATATTATAAAACAGGGAAGATGCATTATATACACAGTATATACTTATTAAACGGTAATACATATATACACAGTAGGTGCATATATTACACCATTACACAGTAGTCTTTTTTTTTTAGATGCATTAGACACAGTAGATGGGCTATATACACATACACGTAGATGCATGTATTAGCACAGGTATATACATATTATTACAGCAGTAGATGCATATATACACAGTAGATGCATATATTACACATTACACAGTAGATGCATTATATACACAGTAGTAGAAATATATGCACAGTGATGCATATATACCAACAGTATAAAACATATAATACAACAGTAGATGCTAATATTACACGTATAACCATATATACACCAGTAGATTGCATATATTACACAGCAGATGCATAGATAACACATACACCGTAGATGCATATATACACAAGTAGATGCATATATACAATACACAGAGGGAATCAAAAGGGGATGCATATTCACAGGATAACATTATATTAACAGTAGATGCAATTATCTAACAAACAGTAGTATACATATATACACCGTAGATGCTTTGCTGCATATTATACACACGTATATAACATATACACCAGTCTATACATCTATACACAGATACTAAGATACACTGTAGATAATTATTACACATCCCATAGGCTGCAAATATTACCACAGTATATACATAATATACACAGTTATATACATTAAACATACACCAGTAGATGCATATATTACACAAGTATATGACATATATACACAGCTGAGATGCATAGTATACATAGTATACATATTACACATACACAGTAGTAGTGCGCGATATACACAGTAGATGCATATATACACTATACACGTAGATTGCATATCTACACATTACACAGTATGATACATATATACACAGTAGATACATATATACACATACACAGTCGATGCATCGATAACAGTAGATACATATTACACATACCAGTAGATGCATATATACAAGACATATTCATATATACAAACAGTAGATGGCATATCTACACAAGTTATTACATATATACACAGTAGGATTTGCATATATACACAGTATATACATATATACACAGTATTATACATATAACACAGTAAGAGGCATCAGATCATAGTATATCACCATATACAACAGGAGAGTTCAAGAGTATAGGCACCTGTTACACAGTGGATGCATATATACACATTACACAGTAGATACATCTATACACAGTAGCTACATTATACACATACACAGTAGATGCATATATAAACAGTAGAGACAATATACACATACCAGTAGATGCATATATACACAGTATATACATATATCACAGTATATACATATATACACAGTAGTAGATGCAGATATACATTTAGTATATACATTTATATACACAGTAGATGGCATATATACAATACCACGGGCAACTGCCCCCCTACAGTTAAGTGAGACATATATACACCGTAGAATACCTTATACACATAACAGGAGGGATGCATATATACACAGTAGAAGTAGATGCATATATAACAGATAGAATAATATACACAGGTAGATTTGCATTATAATACACAGTATATACATATATCACGAGCTAGATGCATATATACACCAGTATATACATATATACACCAGTATAGTAACTATATACACAAGTAGGATGCATATATAACAGCAGATTGATATATTACACATTAACACAGTAGATGCATATATTTTCCACAGTAGATGCATATACACATAACCAGTAGATTGATAATACAACAGTATATACATATTTTACAACAGTAGATGCATAACATACACCAGTATCTACATATATACACAGTAGATGCATATATAACACAGTATATACATATATTACACAGTATCTACATATATTACAACTGTTAGATACCTATATACACATCCACAGTCGATGCTATATAACAGTATATAACATAATTATACAGTATCATCATAGATACACATACAAACAGTAGATGCATATATAACGATATCTACAATATACACAGTTAGATGCATATATAAATAGTATATAAATAATTAAAACATACACAGTCGATGACCATATATACCACGTAGTGGGCATATATTACAACATACACAGTAGTGCATATTACATACACAGTAGATACTATATACACAGTAGATACATATATTACACATACCAAGGTAGATGCAGATATACACAGTAGATACATATACAACCTACACAGTAGCTGCCCTCGCTACACACGATCATACAAATACACAGTAGATGCATATATACCACTAGTATAGACATTTTTGACACAGTAGATGCATATATTACACAGTATATACATGAATACACAGTAATACATATATACACAGTAGCAGTAGATGCATATATCACCTACACAGTAGATGCATATATACACAGTAGGGATTAGATACACATACCAGTAGATGCATATATAACAGTATATACATATATAACAGTAGATGCATATTATTACACAGTAGATGCGATATACAATACACAGTAGATGCATATATACACAGTATATACATATATGGCCCCACCAGTAGATGCCATATATTACACGTATAAAACATTATACACAGTAGATGCATCTTAATATACACAGTATATAACATATATACCAGTAGAGCATATATACACAAGGCAGCTGAATAATACACATTACCACAGTAGATGGCATATATACACAGGTAGCTGGGATATATTACACATTACAACAGTAGTAGCTGCATATATAAACAGACTATAACATATATACACCAGTAGATGCAATATATACACAGTATTATACATAGTACACAGTTAGATGCAATAATACAACCGTATATACAATATAAAACAGTCTCGACATATATACACAGTTATACCTATAGACACTGATAGCTACATATATAACACATACACCGTTAGATGCATATATACACAGTATCGACATATATACACAGTATATTACATATAACACCTAACAGTAGATGCAATATACACAGTATATACATATATAACAGTAGATGCATTATTAGATAGTATCTAACATATATACACATACACATTAGTGCATAATACCAGTAGATGGCTATTTACACATAACAACAGTAGATGCATATATACACTACACAGTAGAGACATATATACACAGTTGAAGATACATATATTACCACATACACAGTAGGATTGCATATATACACAGTAGATACATATACTACACATTAACAGTAGGTGCATATATACACGCAGCATATAAATCTATACACAGTAGATGCACATACACAGTATAAACATATATACACAGTAGGATGCATATATACACCGGTTCTACTATATACACAGTAGAGACATATATACACAGTAGAGCATATATACACATAAACAGTAGAGGGAAGAATATACACAGAGTAGATTGCAGATAGACCCACCCATCCACAGAGTAGGAGGCATGAATACACAGTATATACATAATACAGCAGTAGATGCATATATACACAAACACAGTAGTTAGATGCATATATACACAGTATATACCTATATGCAACAGAGATGCATATATACAGCAGTATACCCTATTATACACAGGAGATGCTTATATAAACAGGAAGACAGAGATACAGAGAAGAAGAATTATACATTATATACACAGGTAGTAGCTACATATATACACAATGACATGATATACAATATGCACTGTATTATACATCATATACTCCAACGATAAACCTGCTATGATATTACTACCTTTTTTAGGTGCTTGTCTGTCAGCGGGCTGGGTCTTTCTTTCAGGTTGCTCACTGGTTACGGTGGGGTGACGGTTCGTGACGGGGGGTTGATTGTACAGGAAGGGGGAGGGGGGAGGGCGAGGGGGGAGGGAGGGAGGTGATTGTTATAGAGGGGGGCAGGGGGAGGGTAGGAGGGGGGGAGACCGGCGGGGTATGATTTTGATTCGGTCTAACGGGGGGCGGAGGGGTGGGGCTGGGCGTGAGCAAGCGGGTGCTAGTGTCTAGCGGGAGGGAGGAAGGAGGGGGGGGGTGCGCTGGGGGTGGACTTGTTCTAGCGGGGGGCGGGGGGGGGGGGTGGCGCGGAGGGTGCTTGTTCTAGCGGCGGGGGGGGGGGGGGGGGGCGGTGTATGGCTTGTTCTAGCCGAAGGGAGGGTGTGTTTGGGCGGGGGGGGTTGGCTTAGTCGGCAGCATGCCGGGGGATGGGCGGGGTCCGAGAGGCGGGCACCTGTGTTGCTGCGGGGGGTTAGGTTTAGCGGTAGTCACTGTGCAGGGGGGCGGGCCGGAGGGCAGGTTTCGTGTATCGGTTTGTTTTGCAACTGATGGCAGTGGGGGGTTGAGGCCATTTGAGGAGGGAGGTTAGTAAAAACATCAGCCATGGGGGGCGGGGCGGCTCCCTCAGGCAGCCGGCGAATTAAGGCTTGGAGGGGAGGGAGCGGGGCGCGAGGAGGGAGGTGCGATCTGGTGGGGGACCCCAAGGGTGGGCAGTGGGGGGGGCCACGAGGCTTGAAGCAAGGGGGAGGCCCGCCTATAATCGGCTCCTGGCGCCAAATCCCTGCGTAATCGGCAACACAACCGGGAAAATTCGGAAAACTCCACGAAAGTGCGGCTGCGGAGCCCTTAGTAAATGAGCCCCAATGTCTTATTTATACTGCTATATAATACATTGTACATTGGGTGATGGTCACAAGCTTCAAGTTCCAGGTCCTCAGTGGCGCCCCCTTCAGGATAAGTGACTAATAACACCCTGATCATTGGAAATTGCTTTTTCTATTTCTATCCGTATACCCTGGTGACAGATGTGTAGCGTGTCTGATCCCGCCATCAGCTGTAAATTCTGCAGGAGTGTTCTGCAAAAAAGTTAGCAGGACAAAGAACAATAACGTGTTTTCACAGTGAGGGGAGGCAGTAATTAGGCAGAGTCAGGCACGGGGGGCATCCTCCGCCATATCCTATCTTTGAACTGACAAGAGTCTGTAAACAGGAAAAGAAAAGACTGAGGAGGAACAACTTTCTTATTATAGTTGTTTGTTTCAGTCCCCAATGACAACCCCCAGAGAAACAAAATCATACCGTGCACAAGCATATTTTCTACTGTCACCATCTATGTGACTGAGAGCAGGAGTAGAGAAACATCTGCAAGAAAATGGAGACCTTTCCTTCCATGTTAACTTTTATGGATTTGCCTTTTCAGAGCTGCACACACTATTCTGCTGGTGCATGACCATACTTATCCTGTACTGATCCTGATTACATCCTGTATTATGCCCCAGGAGCTGCACTCACTATTCTGCTGCTGGTGCAGTCACTGTGTACATACAGAACATTATTATCCTTGTTAACTGATCCTGAGTCTCCTGGATTATACTCCAGAGCGTGCACTCACTATTCTGCTGCTGGTGCAGTAAACTGGGTACATACATGAACATTATCATCCTGTACTGATTTCCTGGAGTTACATCCGATTATTACTCCAGAGCTGCACTCCACTATTCTGCTGCTGGGCAGCTCACTGTGTACATACATGACATTACTTATCCGGGTACTGATCCTGAGTACAGCCTGATTAACCCAGAGCTGCACTCACTATTTGCTGCTGGTGACAGTCACTGTGTAATACATGACTTAATTTATCCTGTATGATCCTGAGTTCCATCCTGTATATACCCAGAGCTGCACTCGCTATTCTGATGTGGTGCGAGTCACTGTGTACCATACAGGGCCATTACTTATCGTACTGATCTGAGTTACATCCTTGTATTCTACCCCAGAGCTGCACTCACTATTCTTGGAGCATGGGGACAGGTCACTGTAATTTACATGACTTACTTATCCTGTATGGATCTGGGTACATCCTGTATTATACTCCAGTAGAAGATTCACTATTCTGCTGCTGGTGCAGTCACTGTGACATACATGACATTTAACTTATCCTGGACTGATCCTGAGTTACAACGTATTATCCCAGAGCGGCACTCACTATTTCTGCTGCTGGGCAGTCACTGTGTACAACAGTGACATTACTTATCTGTACTGATCCGGGTACATCCTGTTTATACTCAGAGCTGCACTCACTTATTCGTGCTTGGTGCCACGTCATGGCTACATACATGACATTACTTGTCCTGTACTGATCCTGAGTAACATCCTGATTATACTCCAGAGCTGCACTCACTATTCTGCGCTGGTGAAGTCACTGTGCACATCCCTGACATTTTCTTTATCCTGTTACGGATCCGGTTTACATTCCTGTTAATATTACCCCAGAGACTGCACTTCAATATCTGATTGGCTGGTGCAGTCACTGTGTACCATACATGACATACTTATCCTGTATGATCATGAGTTACATTCATGTATGTATACTCCAGAGGCTGCACACTAGTTCTGTGCTGGTGCGAGTCACTGTGTACATACATGACATTACTTATCCTGTACTGATCCTTGAGTTACATCCTGTATTCTACCCAGAGCGCACTCACTATTCTGCTGTGGGTGCAGTCTGTGTACATAATGACATACTTTCCTGTCTGATCCGGTGTTACATCCTGTATTATACTCAGAGCTGAGACCACTATTCTGCTGCTGGTGCCAGTCACGGCTACATACATGACCTTACGTGTGCCTGTATGATCCTGAGTTACCTCCTGTATATCCAGAGCTGCATCACTATTTGATGGGTGCAGTCATGTGCACATACATGACATTCTTATCCTGTACTGATCCTGAGTTAACATCTGTATTATACCCCAGAGCTGCACTCACTATTTGACTGTGGTCAGTCACTGTGTACCATCATGACCTTACTTATCCTGTATGATTTTTCCTGAAGTTCATGCATGTATTATTACTCCCAAGAGCTGACATTCACTATTTGCTGATGTTGCAGTTCACTGTTGTAATACATGACATTTAACTTATTCTGTACTGATTCTGAGTTAAATCTGGATTATACCCCAGAGCGATGACAACTCACTATTATGCTGCTGGTGGTTGCATTTTTTGGCAGGGTCACGTGTACTACATGAACATTGTACTTATCTGTACCTGATCCGTCTTGTTACATCCTGTATTATACTCAGAGCTGCACTCACTATTCTGCTGATGGTGCAGTCACTGGTACATACATGGACATTACTTGGCCGCTGTACTGATCCTGAGTTCATCCTGTATTATTACCTCCAGAGATGCACTCACTATCTGCTGCTGGTGCAGTCACTGTGCACAACCATGACATTTCTTATTCTGTACTATCTGAGTTACATCCGTATATAACCCAGCGCGCACTCATTATTCTGCTGCTAGGTTGCTGCAGTCATCCACTGTGTACATACATGACTATTACTTAATCCTGTACTGATTCTGAGTTAAATTCATTGGACTTAGACTCAAGCTGGGCACTCACTATTTCTGCTTTTGCTGGTTGGGGGCAGTCACTTGTGTAATACATGACGGAACTTCTCCTGTACTGAGCCTGATTACATCGTACTTATACCCCAGAGACTGCCACTCCGATCTGCTTGCTGGTGCAAGTCACTGTGTCAGACATGACATTTACTTAGCTGGAGCTGATCGGTAGTGTTACATCCTGTAGTTATCTCAGAGCAGCTGCAACCACTATTCTGCTGCTGGGGGCAGTCACTGGCACTACATACATGACATGACTTGTCCCGGTCTGATCCTGAGTTTACATCCTTATTATACTCCAGAGATGCATCCACTATTCTGCTTGCTGTGCAGTCACTGTGCACGATACATGACATTCTATCCGTAATGATCTGGTTAATCCTGTATTATACCCCAGAGCTGCACTCACTTATTCTGTGCTGGTGCAGTCACTGTTGGGTGTTGCCCTCCTTTTGGTGTTTTTTCTGCTTTTTTTTTGTGGAGTGACAGTACATGACCATTACTTATCCTGTCCTGCTCTGGCGTTACATATGTATTATTACTCCAGAGCTGCAACTCCCCGATCTGTTTCTTTAAAGCTTCCCTTTTATGCTCCTATCAATTGCTACATACTGTACTGTGCTATAGATTGTATGATTTGGAGCTGTAGTTGTGTTCCCTGTGGGATTCCTGCTCTGTGTCACTGAGGCTTCTTCATGCACCGCGGAGCCTTGGACATATTCTCATTTTTGGAACAGCCCCAGGTAAATTAGTTTGAGCCTTTACTTTTGGAAACAATTCACTGGATAAATACAAGATGGAGAGAAGAAATGTCAGCATGCAGCAAGTTCCTCCACAGCTGTAGTATTTATTGTCCAGATAATTGATCTCAGATTTTGTAGTCACTGAATATTAGTATTATATGGACACTGTATAACACTAGTATTTAGTCACTGTAGGGCAGTATTATATGGACACTGTATACACTAGTATGTAGTCACTGTAGGGCAGTATTATATGGACACTGTATTAACACTAGTATGTAGTCACTGTAGGGCAGTTATTATTATATGGACACTGTATAACCAATGTCTGTAGTCGGGTATGGCAGGCTTAGTCTTATATGGACACTGTTTTATAACAGAGGTAGTCACTGTATTGCAGTATTATATGGACACTGTTGTATAACACTAGTATGTAGTCACTGTATGGCAGTATTATATGGACACTGTATAACACTAGTATGTAGTCAGTGTATGGCAGTATTATATGAACACTTGTAGAACCTAGCTATTAGCATGTATGGCAGTATTATGATGAACACTGTTACTTTAGCTTGCCAAGTGCCTCCAATGGGCAACCCTGAACCCAAGCATTACACAAGTGAGTTATGTAACCCTAAGATTGATAATTGGGATAGGGTATGGATATGAAATAATGCCTTTATGGGGGCTGAGTACATTGATGTGTTATTTGTGGTTACTGCATCAGATCAGGAATTTCTAAAAGGACGATCACATGTCATTATGAACAAATACACACATTATCAAAGATTTGGGTTTTTATTATCAACCTATTAACAATCACCAGTTTAGTACGAACAGAACCCGATTATTGTGAGGAGGCACATATCTATATAAGGGATTATTCACTGGGTAAATTTTACATAAGAACGTAAATGACCACATAGGGACTTGTCTAGTATTTTGTATAAATTCACCAAAAAAGGGCCCCTAGACAGCTATCTACTCTGTATATCATTTTCCAGTGACTGCCGATGCTAGTATCTAAACAGAAGCCTGCCTAACTGCAGATCTACTTCAAGGAGGCTTGAAAATTGAAACAGTCTATGCACAGAGCCCAGCACACAGAAGTCAGTGTTGGGATAGGGCCCCCCAATACACTTGGAGAAGCTTACAGTCTTCTCCACTACCTTAAAACAACTGCTGCAGGCGAGCTCAGAGCAAAGCCCGGTGTGGGAGTTACCCTCAATTAACATGGAGAAGCTACAATCCTATTCACGTTTTCCGCTGTAATAAAACCACATAACATGATATAAAGGCACTCTCTCCAGGGACAATACATACAGGGAATGCCACAGCGGCTCGCATTCCCTGGGAGCACATGCATCCTCTTGCTCTGGAAGAAGGCTACGTCCTGGAAAATTAAAACATACGTATCACCAGTCCTGCGTACTAACAACATACACAGATATGATTACACATCTCTCCAGGGACAGTACCTAACACTGGCTAACAGAGGAAGCCCAGTGTGAAGAGATAGCTATGAATACTCGGGAGAAGCTACAGTCTTTAAATAAAAATCCACAGAACTCTTGCTGCTACTACTACCATACACAAAGGTACTCAACATCCCCAAATCTTATTGTAGTCACTTACACGGATGCAGAGGAACAGCGAGTGAGAGGATATGCCCCCATTGAACATGAAGAAGCGACAATCCAGAAATATAAATTCTATTGCCACAGTTCCTGCTGCTGCAAACACCACACACAAAGATATGATTACAAACAATCGCTCATGCTTTTACCTGCGGACATTTTCCCCTTTAAGCAGACAGCTATTGGTTTACTTATGCCTGATCCCTGCAATAATGAGCCACGACTGAATAATGACCCCCAGCTGATAAGCAGGGGACCAAGATGAGTTTTAATAAATGGGCTGTGTAACAGGCGGTAGTGTGCGGGGGGGGTGGTTAAAAGTTGCCAGGGGGTTTCCATTACTACCTGACCGCCCATGCAATACGTATTACTTAGTTAGGTCAGTTTGATTCTGATTCCCTGGGGATGTCAAGTGTGCACATCACCCATACGTGTCCCCTGGAATCGCCTTGTATCCAATTCAATGTGGAGGGAGAGATATTTACTATTATTAATGGGATGTTTGTATAATGCGCGAAATAGTGCACCGATAACCCTGTTCCATTGCTTGTTGTTTACGATTTGATCATTTTGAAGGGGTTTTTCGAAAAAAGCTGTATTTTATTACAGTGAATGGAAACTCTTAGTGTAATTATATTTAATCAACAAGTTTTAGCCTCGTTTCCTGTGGTGCTGTTATAGAGCCGAACCACCGAGAACATCATGATTACATGAGTTGTCATTCGTAGTTGTAGCGTTGTAAAGGGATCCACATAATACGCCGCATGTCTAGTTATGGCAGGACCGTGCAGCTCTGACGCACAAACTGATCCAAACAAGTGACACTAACATACTGCACCATGGCCAGGGGACATAACGTTGTATCATACCTCACAACATTTGCAAAAACCACTGCCGTACTATTTGACAGGTACCCCCATTTTACGCAGAAGAAAACCAACCTTTTATGTGTCTTAGTTCCAAACATGAAAACCATTTTTACATTGTGCAACCTTGACATATAAGGGAATTCGGAATGATGGTCATTCAATCTCATGTTTGGGGACAATGTTAAGCCTTCACCCCTGAGGGGAGTCTTGCAAAACGCACACAAAATAGATAATGCGCCGTAGCTTTTAGGTTTAATGATACACAAGCTACTCCCAGTGGGTGTGTCCAAATTTTATGCCCCTCCCTTCCTTAGTTTAACATCACCCTTAAGCGACACCGATCTCGGCCACAGAGAGGTAGAAATAATCAAAAACTTAAAGACAATTCCTTAGACCAGCAACCGGACTGAGACACAATGGAGGACATGTTGTAGAATTTTTCTTTCTTTTGGCTGCTTTTTAATTGGGCTGAAAGTCGAGGAGACTTTTATTCACTTTGAGCAGTTCTTTGTATCTTTTCCAATTTTGCCGTTGTGATAACATTATCTTTTTTTTTTTTGTCTCGTTTTGCAGGGGCTTTTTGATTATTTTTGCGCACATTTTAGCTGCATTTAGGGAACTAAGGTTGGCTGTTTGTTGTAATTCGTTTTTGCACCTAGAAGTACCTAATTTGCTCTAAGGAAAAGTTGCAAAAACAAACAAAACATTTGCCTAAGAAAGAACATTTAGAATCCACCATGCCAAACCGGGGACCACCAAACCACCCCAGCTAACTTCTTTTTCGCCTGCAAACAAACATATGACTATAGATAGCAACATGTGCAGAAGTTGTAACAGGAAACCAGAATGTTGATAACTTACATTTATTAGTAGTTCAAAATACCCTTAAAACCCGTCTGTTGTTTTCCTGGGGTTCCCGTTGGGGGTGCAGGTGGCGATTCTCCTTTAGATCCTATATTTGGTTGTGGCTCTGATTTAATTGGGAAAGCTGGGTATAAACCCACCACCCCACCCCACACACACACACCACATCTTTATCTATAGTCATTGGGTGAGCAGCTGCAAGCGTTACTGTGACTTACATGCAAGTTCTCTAGGGATCAGCGGGGATTGATTATAGGAGAGACCTGGGCCGAGCAATCATAGAAGAAATAGAGAGAATACAAGCTAATATATAGAGGTTAGGTTATATTGCCGGTAAGGTCACGTTAGGTGCAAGACAAACCCGTAAGACCAATTATCCTTACACATAAATGGCCAATATAAAACCGAGTGATCTTGCCCCCCTTTTGGGCGTGGTTAAGCGCTCCCAACATTCTCCCTCTCTATATGCTCCCGAAGTGAACCTGCTTACCTGTAAAGGTAGGGGATTTCTATGAACCCCCTTTTCTTATTCTGCTGTTCCATTTAGAAGGACCTGTAAATGTCGCTTTGGGAATCGCAGTTAAGAGGGAGACCGCCAGTTTCACTCCAGTCCTCTGGGAACTAGGGTCAATGGCGGACCGATTGCGATGTTGAACATGGTGATTCTTTGTTTCCCCCTTTCCACCTGAGTAATGAATTTTATTTTTCTCCGATGTGAAAATGCCAGAGGTCGTTGACCTGAGGCAGAAGGGAAAACAACAATAAGAGATGGGGATCTGATTAGACCAGGCTGGCGCTGAATGTAGGGATATGAAACCGCGCTGGACAACCCTGCTGCCGCCCAGACCTTCGCAAGTGCTCCTTGGGGCAACAATCCAAAGTACGTTACATATCTGTGAGTGTAATTTTAGTACTTCCAAGATACTGTAAAAAATAGACAAGGAATGGGTGGTCGCAACGTGGCCACATTCGCCATCATTCTGCTCAGCGGCTCCAGACAAGGACTAAACCATGAAGCAAGCACCCTCTTTCATTGGTGTGAGCCCCCCAGTTATTTGTTTAGTGGTCAGGCTATAAAACCCGAGTATTTACCAGTTCTATGAGAGGGGGTGATTACAGTGTTACCAGTGGTGATACGCTCAGGTTGGGGTCATTGACGAGAGTCTAAAGCCCAATAAGGTAAACACATCATGTAAAACATATCAGATTTTTGTGATGCAAGCAGTTTATTTATATTATACATTTTTCTCATGTATTGGCATAGAAACAAAGTTCTGTCTGCGCAGCTGCCACCACTAGAGGGAAGCTGACTGATATACTGCAGGAAAATGAAAGAAAAAGTCCTTATTTTACATAGTTAATAATCACGGCACAAGATTTCATTCTTTTAAAAAGAGAATAAAAATAATGAGCTGATATGCTGCATGTGGTTACTTATGGTCAAAGAAGTTTTCCAACACAGATCTCCTATTACCCCATTGCCAGGGCACTTATCTATGTCCTATGTATGGGAGGTTATAAGTGGGACGGTTTTTGAATGAAACGCTTTGTGTTTCCAAAGTCGGGTGCTGGAGGTTTTTGGAAGCATGGAATCATATTCAATACACTAAGAAATAACTGGTGATACAAGCCCTGTTGAACCCTTGGAAATCCTGATAAATGGGGGCCATGAATCTCAAATTATAAATGTGTGTTGAAGGCTCCATAATAATCAGGGCTCCGCACCCACTGTCCAGCCTACACCCACTTCTGTCAGGGCTCCACCCTACTAGTTCCTTAGCCCCCGCCCTCTACTTTCGGGCGACTACTGTCAACCCTGTCACCAAAGAGCTCCTTCGTACCATTGCTATCAGCTCACCGGCCTCCTGTCAGGGCTCCCTCTCCTGCAGGTTGCTCCCTGACCACTTTGACCAGGGCCTCTTACCCTAAATGTTTAGACCAAGCCCCTACTGTCGGGGCTCCTTAACACTTACTGTTCAAACAGGCCTTTACCAATGCTGTCAAGGCCCTCTACCACTGGCGTCCACAGGTCTTACCACTGCTGTCAACACACCCCTACTGTCAGATGGTCCTTACCCACTACAGGCAAAACAAACATCCTACTGTCAGATGGGGTCCTTATCACACTGTCAGAGGTCCATACCACTGCAGGTAACCACATTCCCCCACTTCAGGAGGAGGCTATCACTACTGTCAGATGGTCCTTATCACTATGTCAGAGAGTCTTTACTCACTTGCTGTCAGGACACACCCTCTAAGTCAGGGTTGACGACTGTTAAGAAGGTCCTTATCACTTTATGTCAACACACACACTACTGTCAGGAAGGTTCATGTTACCACTACCTACTTTCCAGAAACCCCGATCACCCAATGTACAGCCCGGTCATAAGTGGCAGGAACTACATTGCTCTGTAAAAACTTGAACGCTCTCTAAACCACTTTTCCTTTCTTTGGGTGCCAAAGACAACTTTCTGGTGATGTCGGCGTAGCAGGGATGTTTGCAGTATCACAGGAGCCTGGAACGTTGAGGTCGCATTGTGATTTTGCAAGATAGCTGAATACTGCATTACAATGTAGATGTGCACAATGAGAAGATGGATAAGTCCTCTTTCTTCTGTGGGTAATTTTTGACATTACCCCTCCAACATGGAACAACCAAAACAACAATGTGGAAAACTATCGCAGAAAATCACAAAAGGAATGCAAAAACCCTGTACAGGGGTGTGGGAAATGGTCAGTGAGCGGCTTCGGCCCCTTGTAATAACCCCACATCCCTGTGGTTTCAAGCAGGGTAGGAGGCTGTGGATCCCAGGGGTGAACAGACACTTCAAGCATAAGGCATTTTAGACATGTATAGAAGAAAAGATTGGGGCAGTCCGTGTCACGTCACAATGCTCAGGACCTCATGAGCAGACTAGTAATGGGTTCTGGGGCAGACCAGGCCTTTGTGGACCCTGCAGCAAAGTACAAACTGTAATTGGCACCGCTCAGAGCAAAACCAGCTTAAAACATACCGTTATTTATAATACTCGCAGCAAATGACGGTGGCTAATAGTATAGTATGAGAGGTATTGTGATGCCGAGCATAGTAGATGTATCACTTCTCTATTACAAAGTCAGAGTGAACTATAATGTAATATATTGAACCTCACATTCATTACACAACTCAGCTGCTGCAGAACCCTATCATTACACACCATCAGCTACTACAGAACATCACAGTACACACCTCCCAAGTGTGCCGAAACTCATCTCCCACTCAGCTACTGCAGAACATCTAATACAACCTCAGCTATGCAGCACATCATAATACACACCCTCAACTACTGCAGAACATCACATAGATACACAATCAGCTATGCAGAACATCATAATACACACACCACAGCTGCTGCAGAACAATCATCATACAACTCAACTATCGCAGAGAACATCATTATTCATGCATCAGCTGATGCCAGAAGATCCTTTAATACACACGCTCAGCTCTGCCTCATCCCTACACCCACCTCAGCTGCTGCCAAAATCGCCACACACACCCCACGCTACTTGCAGAAATCATCATACACCCAGCTATTGCAGGGACCTCCACCATTACACATCAGCTGCTGCAAACATATCAGACCAACATCAGCTGACGTACAGAACTATACACACTATAAGAGCTAATGCGAGAACAGGTAATTAAAACAAACTCCATGTGCAGAAACCTACACCAGATACCCTCAGCTACTGCCGAACAATCGCATACCACACACTCAGCTACTGCAGGACTCACAAGAACTCTCAAGATGCTGCGAAAAAACTTACCATACACACCTAGCTGGATCTGAAGAACTCATCAATACACAATGAGCAGCTGCAGAACATCCTAATACACACTTGAGCTGAGCAGAACTCATCATACACACCTCAGCTGCTGCAAAAACCTTCATATACACAACCTCAGCACTGCAGAACATCATACTACACAACTCACGCTATGCAGACATCATAATCCACACCCCAGCTACTGCAGAACATTCATATGCCCGCCTCCAGCTTGCTGCAGAAACCTCGGTCCTACACACCGCAAGCTGCTGCAGGAAATGAAAAACATCCATCATTACCCACCTAAACTACTGCAGGCACATCATAATGCACACCTTCAGCTACTGCCAGAACTATAATACACACCTCAGCGGCTGCAAAGAACATCATCATACCCACATAAGTACTGCAGCACCTCATACACACACCTACAGCTGCTCCCAGAAACTATCATACCCACTTCAGAGCTACTGCCAAGGAACCTCATAATACCCTCAACTACTGCAGACATCACTAATGCTTTGCTCAGTGATGCAGCAATCTAATTACAACACCTCAGCTACGGCCCTCATCATACACAACCTAGATGTTACAGAACATCCGCCCACACACCACCCAGCGACTGCGGAACAATCATCATACACCTTCAAGCCTATTTGCGGGACTCACCCATTACACATTCAGGCTGCAGAAATCACAAATACACACCCCCACAGCTACTTCCAGACCCATCATCACACACAACTCAGGCTGCCTGCAGACAGGAAATAAATACACACATCAGCTACTGCAGAACATTCCTACACACATAGCTCGGAAGAAGTACCATACACACCTCAGTACTGCGGAACATTGTAACTAAAACACACCTCAGCTGCTGCCAGAAAATTCACCATATATACCTCAGTACTGCAGACATCGTCAGACCACACCTGCAGCTTTACGCAGGGACCTCTACATAGACACATCAGCGCTGCAGAAAACCTTTAACTAAACACTCAGCGGCTGCGAGAACCTTCATTAAGACAACATGAGCAGATGCAGACAGAACCTCCTATTAACACACTATTGAGCTGCTGCCAGAACAGGAAAAACATTCGTCATACCACCCACCTAAGCTGGCTGCAGAGCACATCGTCACAATACACACCTCACTGCTGCAGACATTGATCATACCACACCTTCAGTAATGAAAATTTTTCAGTATGAATTATTGTCCCACATTGGATTCACACTTCTGGGGATGCAGCGGTTACTGTATTTCTCGGAATAGCTGCACACCCGCCTTTTCCCTTCCTGGCGGCTGTTGAGGGCGACCATTCTCACTTACTGGCAGCGACCAGATTTTGCGCCCAGGGGCCCCCACCAACCTTAATCCGGCCCTGTGAATAGATAGTAGTGGCTGGGTATGTATCCTTGGTCTTTTCGATTGCCACTGCCCACTGGCATACAGTGGGCAGTGTATGCCCACTTATTACAATGTGCGATCTTTACATTGTAATTGATATAGATTTTTATCTAGGACTAAAAACTGTTCTTACTTCAGTTGTAAAGGTGACTTTCTAATTCATGGCTTCCGGACCTGGGACAAGAGCACAAACCAAGACCAATGTAGAATCTCCCCGTTTATTCCCACGCAGGCGCATATATCAAACACAAAATAATCATCAGGGGTGTGTAAAGGAGATAAAATACTGCAATGCTATTGGCCATCATGAATTTACCAGGACATACTCCGAAAAGGTTAATAAATTGTGGATTGTTTTCTCAAAGGCCTTGTTCACAGATATGTTTATATTATCCCAGCTACAAAATGTACAGAAAATGGCTCCTAAAGCTTCTTGGTAACCAAAACAAGATAAAGGCAAGAAAAACAGGCCGAAGGACAACTATGTGTAATAAAATGTCAAGGAGAAGCTGGCAGGCAAGCAAACAGGTTACATAAAAAGGAAGTTTGAATCATGACATTTGGCTGGACAATGCTCAGCATGACCCCCGGCTAATACTAAAATGGCCGCTTGATCTCCAAAATGGCATCTTGTAGAGGAATATATCTTCCTGCTGCTGACATCGCCGGCCTCCCCTCTACCATCTACTCGGGGATCCCTAATACACGTACACACCGGGAGTGCCCCATGGAGAACTACTTTCACCCTATTCTTCTTCACCTGCCCGGCGTGGACAAGGCCTGTTCCACCTGGACCAAGCAACCATGACTAAGTAGGTGCTAGGCCGTGCTAAAGCCAGCCACTCAGGTACCAGGGGAATCCAGCTGCCCCAAAACCCTTAGGTCAGTCCCTGGTTGGAGGCCGTTGCTTCATAAGCACATTATTAAGTCAATCAAATCTTGAAACATGATAATAGAAGATTTATCAGAAATGTCTGAGAAAAGAACTGTTATTGTTGCTCAGGGCAACGAATCACAGCTCAGCATTTATTTTATTAACAACTGATGTGAAGATGGAAGCTGAGCTCCCATAGGTTGCCAGTTCTGCTCTCTCATAAATCTCCCTCTATGTTCCCAAAACTGATGTGGAAGGCACCTTACTATAGCTCTGAATCTACAACTGAAACACATATAACATCTTATCTGTTAAAACAAAACTTCCAAAAGAACAACCACATAGATATAAAAACCAATGAATGGAGCAATGGTCGGAAATGTCAGTTTACATGAGGCACATGCAGACCCCCTCGTCACTTGTCCTTATGGATGGAGGGAGACATGTCCTCATGTCCTTCGTCATGAAAGAGCGGATCTGCTTCAGTTAAAACAAGACAAAACCAATGAATTCTGGAAACAATTTCGATGTCTCTGGTTTTATAGCTTCCATTTCGTAACATGCGTCATGTAGTCATTTCTCTTTTGTGCTGCCGCTCTGCCCAATAAATATAAATGTGGTCCAGAGGAATGGTGATACAGATAGGATCCAGCTCTTACACATTGCCTTGTGATATAATGACATTCATGACCTTGTAAGCCTGTACAAAGGTCGGTCAAGGTCATGTTCACTTTCTTTCCTTTTGAAAATGACTTCGTTATTTTGATCAATTACTATTAAGCTCTGTTCACGTTACTATCCAGAACCTTTGTGACCCATATAGGACAAAAGGGAGTGGTCTTGCAAATGGGGGTGGTTTTAAGGCAAAAGGGACGTGCAGCAACAACCACAGCAAAAAACATCTTCACCTCCTCATGACGTCAGCAGAGGGCACATATCCTTGCTGGGTTAAGGCAATATCCAGGTCCTCCGGTTGCCTCCCACACTCCAAAACATACTGGTAGGTTGATTAGATTGTGAGCCCCATTGGGGACTAGGACTGATTTGGCAAGCTCTGTGCAGCGCTGCGTAATCTTTGTGCACTATATAAATAAAGGAATTATTATTATTAATATGATTGTATTGCACTATTTTGTATGAGGGACCTTCTAGGGTTAAAGTACCCTATGGGGCATGAAATAATAGTAAAAACAAATGTAAAAAAAATATTTAAATTTTTTTTGAAAAAAATCAAAATATTCAAATCATCCCCATTTCCCTTGAACACGTATATACTCGAGTATAAGCCGAATTCTCTAAGCAGGGGCATATTTGGGTGCGACAGAGCGTGGCAGTATATGGCAGGATCAAGACAACCTGGGATTAAGGTACCCTAGGGGGTCTGATAAATAGTAAAAAAACACAAGTAAATAAAAAAACAAAAAATTTAAATCACCCCCCCCCCCCTTTTCCTTAGAGGTGATATAAAAATAAACAATAAAAATCATAAACATTTTAGATATCGCTGTGTCCCAAAATGTATGATCAATCAAAATATAAAACACAGTTATTCCCAGCGTTTAACCCCGTAACATAAAATAGCGGCCAAATGTCCAAAACGCCACTTTTTTGCCATTTTACAACATACTAAAAATGTAATAAAAACTGTATTCAAAGGGTCATACAGTCCTCAAAATGATAGCAATGAAAACATCATCTCATCTTGCAAAAAATCCCATAGTTCCGTACACACGAAGTATGAAAATGAAAAAGATGGCGTAATGAAGGCTTTTTTTTGTACAGAAGGTTTTAATTAATTCAAGTTACCATATTGAAATCAAATCTGATTTTTTAAAATAATTTTTACATTTTTTAAATATTTTTTACCATTTTTTTAATGTGCGTTGAAAGAGGGGTAGTGTTATACAGCGAGTATATCCCAAACTCTTGATTTTAACTGGAAACGTTGGGGGTTGTCTTATACGGCAAGTATAGTTATATATCTCCGGATGTACGGTAAATTATGAAACATAAACATGTACGATGAACAATGTTGTCCTTCTCTCTCGTCAGTTTTCTCGTTCCACCTCCTCCTGCTGCATTTAGTACAGTGTCAATAGATAGTCTGACCACAATATTTATACACCTAGATAGGATGTGGTCAAATATTTATGGTTTATCTCAAAAACCCCAAAAGTGACATTTGCAATGTAATAATACAGATGGAATGAAGGGAATGCCAGGTCATGGAGATATGGCGTGAGGTGCACAAAACATCTTTGAAAGGTCGATTTGACTGTAGAAAAAGAGGAAGTCATAAAAAGTAAAAAATAAACAAAAATATAATTATTTGTGGTCGTTAGGTCCAAAACAAGTCACATGTAGCACAGGGTTACAGAGTAAATAGGTTATCCAGCCACAACCACTAGTGCAATTGCAAATATATATGTAGATGGGATAGGGTTGTATATTTATGGTTAATGCTGCTAAGCCACTAAGTAGCAGGCGCTGTGTGACACTACAGGTAGTATAAAGGAAAGAGAGGAGGTGAGGAGACTGAAGAAATTGCTCAAGATGCCTTAAAAATACCTTAACATTTAAAAAATATATACAACAAGCTATCACAAAAATATCATTGTGACCATTAGATCCAGAACAAGCGCAGTGATTGCAATTGCATCTATAAGAGAGGGGTCCTATCTGGATGGGCTTATCCCTTTTGATTTTGGGTTTGCTGGTCTACCCTATTTAGAGGACCAGCAATATTATTACCAGATGAGGGAATTTCCTTTGCAGGATTAATGAAAAACTAATTGTTCTGGGTTGCAGAATTGGCCATGTTTTGTGGCTACTGCAAAAAACTATGCCTTATGTAGGATACTAGTCAAAAATAGAATTTTTAGGATAAGGGAATACTTTCACCATACTTGGCGATAGCAGTCGGCTCTTGCTAGCACGGCATGTGCTTGCTGCTGAAAAAAACACCAGCAGGTGTCCCCATTACATATTTGTGTACATGAGGCCTATGGGATATACAGAAATGGGGTTTCACTCCATATATATACGTTTGTAAAGTAAGGATGGGAAAGAAAGGCTGGTTAGATAAAAAGTAGATAAAATGTTAATAAAATGTAACTTTTATTTCTATATCATGTTAAAATTAGACAAACATATACACGTATTACACAAATAGACCCCCAGATGAAGCCGCGTCATTGCGGTGAACCGGCTGTTAATGTACAGAGGGAAAGTCCAGTGAATTTATAGGCGTATGTATGTAACATCACATGAGTATAAAAATATAGCTACAATTCTGTGTAACAATGTACAATTACAAAGCACTTTAGGGCAGTAATTCCACTGCAGCCCGGCGGCGTGGATGTATGCCGTCAGCACGTACTGCCAATTCCATGTGCTTAAACTGCAATACAGTACCCTCCAAATACTCCCTCAATCCCTCGGGGGATTGCATGCCCAACTAATAAAGGGTCATTGCATGCCCTACCTGTAGTGGTGTAAAACGTGTATATGTTTGCCTAATTTTAACATGGTATATAAAAAAAACTTACATTTTATCCAACCTGCCTTTCATTCCCCTACCTACTTTTCAAAGGTGTCTAAATTTGGTGGTTTAGGTTTCTTGGGCAATTTGGAAGATACAAATCTCGCATCCACCCCATATTTAGACTGTAAGACTGTAAATATGAAGACAGTCTTATATATATTTCAAATGCTTCACTTCATTACATTTTCCATTATTTATTCATTATTTTCATTATTTATTAAAACAGTGATGCAATCCATAAACAAATATATTTTTCGTTTCGGTCCCACAACGGATTGCCCAAATGGAAACATGACATTGCTCATTGAGGCAAATGCTTTGAATGCCCACATTTATCAAGAATAGAACAAACTATACTAGGTGCAGTTTGCCTTTGTACTGTGCAGAGGGCGCCAGATTCATGAATTGTGGTGCGTGTTCTGCATGAATCTGGTGCCCTCAGCACTGCTCCAACTGAGGGCACTAACTTTTCTTTGGAGAGCCTTTAACATAGGGCATCTGACAATGCTTGATAAATGTGTTGCATGGTCCGACTGTGCACGAGAACGCCCCCTTTCAGTGCCAAATTTTGTGTTGCATCGAGTATAGTGCAGCCACAACATAAATGTTGCAGACTCTATAAATTATGTGGGCCATAGACTTGGCCTTATTTTCCATAGCACTAATGCTGGTTACATTTTTTTACATCAGTTAGTTTAAAAAAATAGGACCGATTTTTTACTATAACACAATAATTAAATTCTAGGTTATGTCTGATGGGGATAATTTTGGAAATCAGAGTGTGATCCTTCACAAAGATTAGAATAATGTGGTAAGGGGCTTTTTCCAGGCTGTGAGTCAGTGTTTTGCTTAGTTAGTAAAAATCGTCTGGCTATCACTGCTCTTATATTGCAAAACTGATACAAATGACAAGTTATATTCCCACTCTGGACTAAAAATAGTCACTGGAAAGCGGTAATACCCGACTGATTCATTATGATTAGTAGACAAACAATCCCTGACTTTTGTGCAGCACAGGACGGCTCACCCCTGAGCAAGCAGTTATAGGCCTCAGGAAAAGGTGTGCAAAGAAAAGATCAGATATTATCAATTAATGATTGTCTGAAATGCAAGTTGATACAGTACTAAAATGGTAGTTGAGCAACTATGTAAAAATGTCACTTGCTTTTTGCACATTTTTATTATAGAACATTATTCCATCTAAATAAACATAATTGTATTTTGGATTCTTTTGCATGATCCCCAGGTCTTCCATTGAGGGGTCTGGACTGGGTTCTGTAAATAATAAAGGAGTCACATCTATGGTCTAAATTTAGTTTTTCTGGTCTGGGTTTACTCAAGGGATTTTTCATTACTGAAGGTCTCATCTAGGGTCACTAATGGGGCTTGGATTTGGGGTATTTAATCATTTAGAGGTTGGGGTATACAGTAGTAGAATAAAATACAGACAATTCGGGTGGTAGCCCGGGGCCTATGAACGCCTTAACCACCCACCAAATTTTATACTGAGAAGGACCTTCACCCATGAAATCCTCGTACATCTGTTCCTGCTCCCAATACACATGTACACAAGAGGCATTTCAGGACCTTTGAAGGTTCTCCAAAGATTCTGAAACCACAGATTGAAAGCAGCAGAAGGGACACATCCTCCATTCCCCAAGAAGCTGATTCTAGTACCGTATGTAGGAAGTGATTACAGACTTGTAGGGGCTATAATATTCATACAGCCCCTGGTGGTCTAGGGTCAATATTTATTAAGAGATCTGGGGACTATTTTAATATATGGTGTCTGGTGTAGGGTCTATATTAATTTACAGGGTCTTTTCTTGGTTTATTTATTTAGGGGGTCTGGTCAAGGGTCTTTAATATATTCAGGAATCTCATCTAGGATCTATATTTATTAATAGGGCTTGGTTCTATAATTATTACTAGTGGGTCTTTTTTCCAAGCGCACACAAATCTCTTTATGGTATTACTCTACCTGTATGTTACCCTTCTGTGGATTATGAAGCTGTTACACCGAGTGCCATCCTGTTCAGGGCTACATGCAAGAGATACATATATTATAAGCTATGGTACAAAACTCACCTAAAGGGGTTGCTCAGGTTAAAAAAAATATACCCACCCCCTGGGCTGAGAAAACAAAAAACAACGTATGCGTCCTTCTCTGTCACTCCTGTAGTCCCAAGCCGTTGCCCATTTGTGGTTTTTGTACAGTGTTGCTTCAATCTGACTACACTTCAGCAAAACCAACATGTTACAGACATCAAATTACTCTGGGCTTGACAACACATGTGCCCCCCCCCCCCCTCCCTATATACAGAGACCAACTCCATCATAATCCATACAAAACCAAAACAATTGGAATCATTAAGTCTTAGAAAATCTAGTTTATTGAATACAAATCTAAAAGCCTCATATCACATACAATATGTTGTATTTCTATTGGACCAGTTGCATACAAAATAGTTCACATATAAGCGGACCTACAATTATATTTCATAATCAAAAGGGTAGTGGCTGCAAGGGATAACATTGTCTGTAATCGTATGGTAAAAGGACATGGGTCCATACACAATTTGTAGCACGTAATTCGTAATGCACACATACTAATTAGGACTACTCTGTAAAGCACCAAAAGGTCACCCCAACGCGCCCTTCCCGCTCCCACCACTTCCTCAGCGTTCAATCTAATGTATATCTGGCAAGCGGCAGTGTATGGGTGGGCATGCCTGCCTCTGTATACAAACATAGACACAGCATTGACGACGTCAGCGCAGGACAACGGGAGTGACAGAGAAGGTAAGTATAGGTTCTTTTTAGTTTTCTTAGTCCACCTCGATGAATATGATATGTTTTTTTTTTAAACCCAGACAACCCCTTTAAGGAGCCCACTATTCTTCTTCTGACTCCACATGAGTATTTTAGTATCAATATTTGATTATAGCTGGGCTACACAAGGCATTATGTGGCACATATACTTAACTCTCCTGATGCCTTCCCTGAAAGTGCATTGTCCGATCATAATGCCCTACGCCGCGATTCACTAAGATTGTGCGCCCGATATCCTGCATGTGTCGCTTCCCTGCTCAGGTCCGCCAGAGTTCATCTTCTTCTTCCTGGTGCATGTAAGTGCTTGATCTTGCGACACAATTTGAAAGTTAAATCCCGAATCAGTCGGATCTTCTGACGGCATTCCCCCACGATTTCTTTTACATGAACCCCTGTGCAGCCCCGTCACAATCCGATCGCGTGCTACACAATCCTCAATACCTGTCACGGCGGCGCAAAACCCAAAAACCTCGGAAAATCCGGCAAAAGTAAATAAGCCCCTATGTGTTTTATGTGTTTACACTGCCTCCCATTTTAGGACCTACGGTATATTTAGGGTTATACTGTATTTGGGGGTATGTTTTAGGTTGTATTTATTTAGGGGATCTTGTCTAAGGTCTATATTTATTATGGGGGTCTGGTCTAGGTTTTACTTATTTTGGGGTTCTTGTCTGGGGACTATAACTATTTAGATGTCTGGTCAAGGGATTAAATTTATCTAAGGGGCCTGGTTTAAGGGAAATGTCTAGTTACAGATTCCGGTCTGTATTTATATTTGTTAAATGGTCTATTTTAGAGTCTAATAAATAGGAGGTCTGGTCTAGGTTGTATAATTATCCAGGATTAGAAGAACATCAGAATATCACAAGTTAAAAAAAAAATGATCTGAAAACTTTTTATATTGCTTACCATTATAAATGCAGTTTATGGGAATTTTCACATTGCTCATATGTTTGTTACAAACTTTCATTTTTTATGTATATACATATTTACAGTATATTACATGTATATGTGTCAGACAACTGGTTGTTTATACAAATTGCAAACTTGCTCCAAAGGTCTGATGACTGTGGTTTAGATATGTCTATATATATAAAAAAAAATTATACACAATTTCTAAACATAAACTGCAGGCTGCGCCTCTGCGAGGAGGAAGATCTCAGCACAAGTAGACTTACAAATGTTACTTTCTTACTCACAAGGATTTAAAGGGCAAGAGTTCACGTGTTAATGCCGTCACTATATACATAGCCCAGTGTCTACTACATGTAAATGTAAACTGCAGCATATGCTAAGGAAGTACATTATTTTAGATAAAAACACTGTGAAATTGCCTAATCTTTCAACAAATCACAAGTACAGTGTGAGTACATGATGATTAACACTATTTTTCGAAATGACATGTATTTTTCAGTTTTTATCAGTTTTCCCCCCTTATGACTCTATCTCTATTTCTCATTTGTCTCAGTGCTGGAGGGTTGAGACAAGCTGCTATGATGTCTCACATATACCTTACACAGAAAGAGCAGCATCTACAGGACTTCTACACTTTGGCATCTTGACGTATCCGGCAGCTCACCGCGCAGCATATATTTCTACGCCATGTCCTACCTGTTGTAGAATTGTGCAATTAATTAATGACCATTCAAATAAAATAGTCACTGGTTATAGCAACTACGTGGTCCACTCTGCCGCTGGATACCCCCCTCCTCCCCCAGGTGGTTTGCTAGCAATTGCGATTATTTCAGGCCTTCCGAACCAGTGTTCTGGTCCTGATAAATTTTCCCCCTGGTCTTGAAGATGCTTGCTGTGCTAAAGTTGTCACAAAGAGCTTTCTGTTATTCAACTTTTATCTCATTTTTTTTCACATCAGAAGTGTGAATGCTTTTGTCAATACAGAGACCCTGCCTCCCATGTGCCATTAACTATGGTGTCTTCTTATGTGGCAGTAGACTCTGAAGACACGGAAGCCCCTTGGACTCAGGTGCCACTATTATCTCTTTACTTCCTCAAGCTATAACCCTGATAACCACAGCAATGAGTAAGGTAAAATATTACAGTCACTCTCTTTTGTCTACCCTTTCTATTGTCTTATTGTCTGTGCCCAGTCGACAGACGCAAGAAACAATAAATTGCCAGTTCTGTCAGGAACTTGTTATGGATCAAGTTTTCTTTTCCACCCACAGAAACCAATTAAGGGGATTTTTCTACTATATACTGTATGCTTGCCAATATTATCTGAGCGCTACAGGCAGTCGGTTTCTATTAACTTTCATGAACATGAGTCATTCGTATTTAATAACAGCACTTTATTCTGTTAGTTTTTGGTATATATTCAAGAGAAAAATAATCTAGGCAATTAAGTGACCTTGTCTAACATGCTCGCACTGGGACCTGACCCATGATGTGAAGCCTAGTACTAGTCATGTTACGGGTAGCTTGGAGCCGGTGAACTGGCCTCTTCCATACCGAACAGTGCCAGTGAGGTGATGCAAAAAGAGGGGAGGTTCCCCATGGGGCAATCGCATGTGTGCGTGAGGAGGTGTAGGGATCCCAAGGAAGGTGTTGGGTTCTACAGGGCCAACAGTGTAGGAGACTCTGGCATCTTGATGTATCCAGCAGCTGACCACACAGCATATATTTCTATGCCAGGTCCTACCTGGTGTAGAATTGTGCAATTAATTATCGACCATTGAAATAGAACAGTCACTGATTGTAGCAACTATAGGTCCACTCTGCCGCTGGGTACACCCCTCCCCTAATTGTGATTATTTCAGGGCTTCCGAACCAGTTTTCTGGCATAGAAGTCCTGATAAATTTCCCCCATGGTTCTGAAGATGCTTACTGTACTAAAGTTGTCACAAAAAGCTTTCCATTATTCAACTTTTATCTTTTTTTTTTTTCTCATCAGAAGTGTGAATGCTTTTGTCAATACAGAGACCCTACCTCCCATGTTCCATTAACTATGGTGTCTTCTTATGTGGCAGTAGACTCTTAAGACACTGAATCCCCTTACTACTCAGGTGCCACTTCTATCTCTGTACTTCCTCAAGCTATAACCCTGATTACCACAGCAATGAGTAAGGTAAAATATTACAGTCACTCTCTTTTGTCTAACCCTCAGTCTTACCCTTTTTATTGTCTTATTGTCTGTGCCCAGTCAACAGAAGCAAGAAACAATAAATTGCCAGTTCTATCAGGAACTTTTTATGGATCAAGTTTTCTTTTCCACCCACAGAAACCAATTAAGGGGATTTTTCTACTATATATGCTTGCCAATATAACATGAGTGTTACAGGCAGTCGGTTTCTATTAACTGTCATGAAAATGAGTCCTTCATGTTTAATCACAGCACTTTATTCTGTGAGTTTTTGATATATATTTAAGAGAAAAATAATCTAGGCAATTAAGTGACCTTGTCTAACATGCTTGCACTGGAGCCTGACTTTTTGGTGTAGGGGGAGCTAGATTCCCTTGCTACCTGAGTGGCTGGCTTGATGTGAAGCCTAGTGCTAGTCATGTTACGGGTAGCTTGGACCAGGTGAACAGGCCTCTTCCATACTGAGCAGTGCCAGTGAGGGGATGCAAAAAGAGGGGAGGTTCCCCATGGGGCAATCCTAGTGTGTATGAGGAGGTGTAGGGATCCCAAGAAAGATAGTAAATGGGGGATAGTAAATGGGGAGGCACGTGATGTAAGCAGCAGCCAGGGATTACACGTGGAGACGGGGTTATGAACTTCAAATTCACAGACTCTTTATTCCAAGACTCCAACACAGCAAGTGTAACAGGTGAAGGTAGTGGTCGTATCTGCCAGGTCTGAGGTAGCTGGTCTTTGTGTGCAGTCTGGTGTAGCTCACAGCCCAGGTCCTAGGGCTTGGAACTGGAGAAGGAAGTAGGTTGCTTGGCAGCAACTTTAGGTAGAGATGCAGGTTTGATGGAGGGGAGACAGCAGCAGAGGCTGCTTGTCTCTGCAGGTCTAGTGACTTCAGCCAGAAGGAATATTAATAAACTTACACTCAGGGAGGAGTCCCAGGCATCCAACCAATAGTGGACCTTGCAGATCAGGATTAACACTGTATTACAATTTAATATTAATGTTAGAAATATTAACCCTTTCATTCAGGCAGATGGGTAATACAGCTGCAATGCCAGAAATGAGGTGATCATATAGAACACTAAAGGGAGAAAGTATAGTTTGTAATGCCCTACTGAGTGGCCCATTACACTTGAGCCACTCAGGCAGGGGGTTGTGACCCACCTTGCTATCCCACTGGTTTGACAGTGAGCCACATATTGAAGGTGTTATTCCTGTGCATCTTTGGTATTCACCCTTTCAACCCTATACAGGGATATGGATTTTGCTGCAGAGAGATCGCAATGTCACTTCCTCTTTTGGTTGCCCCAGTGGGAATAATTAATCTTACAGAACTAGGACCAAAGTCACAGCAGGGTAATAAACATTATACAGAAATTGCCAAAGGCAAACGGGCAATAGCCCATCTTTGTACTAGTGTCCTATTAATTCCTTAATACTGTATGCAATTGTATCACTTGGCCTAAGTAGATAAGGATATAATGATACCTCTTTAAATATTGTCACTTTTTGATACATGTTATAATTAATACCCATATAATTTCTATATCATAAACATTGTTACCCCATTAAGAGTGATGATAAGTGCAATTATATAAAATGTTGCCTTAAATTGCTTTGGACATGTTACTCTGTAGGAGTGGAAGTAATTGCAACTATGTAAATTGCTGTCTTATATTGCTTAGAGTCTTCTATTAGATCCAGGACAGTAGTAATCACTTTCAGACTATCCACAGACACAGTGGGGCAGATTTACCAATCACAGCTTCTCTTAAAAATATTCATGAGCACTGTTAAAATGAAAGCTGAGCTGTGATTGGTTGCCATGGGCAACTAGAAATAGTTGGACTTTCAGACAGCTTGATAAATCTGCCCCAGTATATATAGTGCATATTCAGTTTAGAGACCCTAAGTTTAGTACCATGTGACTATTATGTTACAGGTTAAACACTGCTCGTAGCTTTACAGAGCCCTGACTGCAGTTCAGAGCTAAATTCTAGATAGTAGCTACGTGTTGATTTTCCAGTACACAATTGCTAATAAAATACACACAGTTTCTTTATTTCAAGACTCAAGAGTAACAGGCTGGGGTAGTGATCATATCTGCCAGGTCCAAGGAAGCTGGTGGTTGGGTGCAGTCTGGTGTAGCTCACAGTTAAGGTCATACGTCTTGGGGCTGGAGAAGGAGGTAAGCTGCAAAGGCAGCAACTTTAGGCAGGCTCTGTGGAGTGGCAGAGCTGCAGGCTTGATGGAGGGGAAGCCTCTCAGGGGAGACAGCAGCAGCAGGTCTAGTGATTTCTGTAAGAAGTATGAGAGAACTCTCTGAAACTTCAGCCAAAAGGAGTATTAATAAACTTTCACTCTGGGAGGAGTCCCCGGCATCCAACCATTAGCGGAGCTCGGTGCAGATCAGGATTAGCACTGTATTACAAATTAATAGAAAAAGAGGAAGTCATAAAAAGTCAAAAATAAACAAAAAAAAATTAATTGTGGTCCTTAGGTCCAAAACAAGTCACATCTAGCACAGGGTTACAGAGTAAATAGGTTATCCAGCCACAACCGCTGATACAAATATATATGTAGATGGGATGTGGTTGGATATTTATGGTTAATGCTGCTAAGCCACTAAGTAGCAGGTGCTGTGTGACACTACAGGTAGTGTAAGGCTATATTCACACTGCCGTTGCCCGCCCGTACCGTACCGTAGCGGGCAACGGCAGTGCACGGGGAGAGGAGGAGGAGGTGAGCGCAGCTCACCCCCGCCCCTCTCCATAGGGATGTATGGCGCACGGCGCCGTACTACGGGTAAAGATAGGACAGGTCCTATCTTTTTCCCGAGTACGGAAAAGTGTGCTGCACCGTACCGCTCCCGTAGGGTGCCTTGCGCCCATTGCCGTCTATGGGGGACGTATATCGGCCGTATATACGTCGGCCGTATATACGTCCCCCATACGTCAGTGTGAATGTAGCCTAAAAGGAAAGAGAGGTGGTGAGGAGACTGAAGAAATTGCTCAAGATGCCCTAAAAATACCTTAACATTTAAAAAATATATACAATAAACTATCACAAAAATATCATTGAGACCATTAGATGCAGAACAAGTGCAGTGATTGCAATTGCATCTATAAGAGAGGAGTCCTATCTTGATTTTGGGTTTTCTGGTCTACCCTGTTTAGAGGACCAGCAATATTATTACCAGGTGACGGAATTTTTTCCCAGGATTAATGAAAAACTACTTGTTCCGGGTTGCAGAGTTGGCCATGTTTTGTGGGGACTGCATAAAACTATGCCTTATGTAGGATACTAGTCAAAAATAGAATTTTTAGGGAGGCATAAGGGAATCATTTCAACATACTTGGCGATAACAGTCGACAGCAGGTGTCCCCGTTACATATTTGTGTACATGAGGCCTAAAGGATATATATATATATATATATATATATATATATATATGTTTGTAAAGTAAGGAGAGGAAAGAAAGGCAGGTTAGATAAAATGTAACTTTTATTTATATATCATGTTAAAATTAGACAGACATATACACGTATTAGGGTACATTCACACGCGGTATGCCCGCCGTGCGGGCCCGTGTGCTGGAGTGGACTGGAGTGGACTGTGGACTGGAGTGTGCTGGAGTGGACTGGACAAGGCCGCACACACCGAAAGATAGAGGATGCTCTATCTTTTTGCGGTGTGTGGCCCAGATCGGTGCCACACATGTGTGGCACCGTATCTGTGCCGTGCCGCTATTGCCGACTATGGGGACGTACATGCGGACGCAAATTTGCGCCCGCATGTATATCCCCGCAGACGGCCATGTGAATAAGCCCCTATACAGATAGACCCCCAGATGAAGCCGTGTCATTGCGTTGAAACGGCTGTTAATGTACGAAGGGAACGTCCAGGGAATTAATAGGTCTATGTATGTAACATCACATGAGTATAAAAATTTAGTTTTCAAAAGGGTTAAAATTTGGTGATTTAGGATTCTCGGCCAATTTGGAAGATACAAATCTCGCATCCACCCCATATTTATACTGTAAATATGAAGACAGTCTTATATATATTTCAAATGCTTCACTTCATTACATTTTCCATTATTCATTCATTTTTTTTCCATTATTTATTAACCTCTACGGGACTCTTAAGGCCTATTTTGGCCTTAAGGACGCGGTCCCATTTTTCAAGTCTGCCCTGGTTATAGCTTGTGGAGATATCCAGGGGATTTTGAGAATGTTTTCTTGTGACACATTATACTTCAAATTAGTTTAAAAATTTGGATGAAATCTTTAAATCTCTAAATAATAGCGAGACTCATAAATTACCCCATTATGGAAACTACACCCGTCAATGTATGAAAAAGCATTTTTACCAAGTTTGTTAACCCTTTAGGTGTTTTATAGGGGTTAAAACAAAATCGAGGTGTGGTCTACAAATTGGAAATTTTTCACAATACAATCATTTGGGTGGAAAATTAAACATTTACAATGAACTAAGATCAGATCAGATTTGCTATGTCACATGGAACAGGCTATAATTTTTTTCTTCTTTTAATATGGACCTAAAGGGAATTATTTCTTTTGACACATGAGATGCACTTTTCTGGTACGTAATTTTGGGGCATCTATAGCTAATAGTTAAGATTTTATTAAAATGAAATGAAAATCATCAACTTTTAGGAAAATTTTTATGTTTGTTTTTTTGCCCGTTAACCATACCATAAAAATAGTATGCTATTTTATTCTATGGGTCTCCACAATTACAAAAAATACCTCATTTATATAGATTTGTTTTATTTTTTCCCATTTTTACTGAAATAAAAAGTAATTTGGCAAAAATGTTGTTAATTTAGCATCACGTCTTTCATATGCATAACATTTTTTATTTTTTGCCTCACAAATCTGTTTAAGGGCTTATTTTTGTGATAAGGATTGTTCTTTTTAGGTCTTATTTAGAGTGCAATAACATTTTTTAAATCACTTTTAGAGCATTTTTATAGGGTATTAATTAATAATTATCTTTTTTGGAGCGTTTTTTTTGTTACGGGATTCACTTTGCGGATCTAATAACGATTCTGCAGATTTATACGGATGCAGCGATGCCAAATATGTGGGTTTTGTGTATTGTACAGAATAAAAACTAATTTGGAGAAAATCATTTTAGCATCACCATCTTTTCATATGCATAACTTTTTATTTTTCAGCTGACAAATCTGTGAGAGGGCTCTTATTTTTGCAGAGAAGAGTTGTTCTTTTAGTGGACCTTATTTTAGAGTGCGGAAACATTTTTAATCACTTTTTTAGAGCATTTTTTTTAAGGTACTAATTAAAAATGATCTTTTTTCGGAACGTTTTTTGCAAGTTTTTTTTCCCCTGGCGTTACCGTGCAGTCATAATGATTCTGTGTTAATAAAGATTGTACGGACGCGGAAGGAAAATCCAATATGTGGACTATAACTGGGGGTTAAAACAGTGATAAACAAATATATTTTTCATTTTGGTCCCACAACGGAGGGTGTCCGACTGTGCACTAGAACGCCCCTTTTAGTGCCAAATTTTGTGTTGCATCGAGTATAGTGCAGCCACAACATAAATGTTGCAGACACTATAAATTATGTGGGTCATAGACTTGGCCTTATTTTCCATAGCACTAATGCTGGTTACATTTTTTTTTACATCAGTTGTTATCAGTCAGTTTAGAAAAATAGAACCCGTTTTTTTACTATAACACAATAATTGGCAATTCTAGGTTATGTCTGATGGGGATAATTTTGTAAATCAGAGTGTGATCCTTCACAAAGATAGAAATAACTGTGGTAAGGGGCTTTTTCCAGGCTGTGAGTCAGTGTTTTGCTTAGTCAGTAAAAATCGTCTGGCTATCACGGCTCTTATATTGCAAAACTGATACAAATGACAAGTTATCTTCCCACTCCGGACTAAAAATAGGAGCATTCACTGGAAAGCGGTAATACCCGACTGATTCATTATGACTAGTAGACAAACAATCCCTGACTTCTGTGCAAGCACAGGACGGCTCAGCCCGCGAGCAAGCAGTTATTATTATAGGCCTCAGGAAAAGGAGTTTGTCTGTGCAAAGAAAAATATCAGATATTATCAATTAATGATTGTCTGAAAGGCAAGTTGATACAGTACTAAAATGGAGTGAGCAAACTAGTAAAAATGTCACTTCCTTTGGACATGATTTTATTATAGAACATTATTCCATCTAAATAAACTAATTGTATTTTGGATTCTTTGTGACCTCGGGGTCTTCCATTGGGGGTCTGGACTGGGCTCTATAAATATAAGGGGTCACATCTAGGGTATAAATGTAGGTTTTTGGTCTGGGTTTAATCAAGGGTTTTTTTTTTTTTATTACTGAATGTCTTATCTATGGTTACTAATGGGTCTTGGGTCTACAATCATTTAGAGGTTGGGGTATACAGTAGTGTAATAAAATATAGACAATTTGGGAGGTAGGCCGGGGCCCATGACTGCCCAAACAACCCACCAAATTTAATACTGAGGACCTTCACCCATGAAATCCTTGTACATCTGTTCCTGCTCCCAATACACAATGGTACACTAGAGCTATTTCAGGAACCTTTGAAGGTTCTCCAAGATTCTGATGAAACCACAAGATTGAAAGCAAGAGAAGGGACACATCTCCAGATCCCCAGATGCTGGTTCTCGTTACCAGATGTAGGAAGTGATTACAGACTGGTAGGGCTATAATAGTCCTACCAGCCAGGCACCAGGCAGGCTTAATGCGTCCTTGGTGGTCTAGGGTCAATATTTATTAAGAGATCTGGTTATATTTATTCAGGGGATCAGGTCTGGGGACTATTTTAAGATAGGGTCTGGTAGGGTTCTATGATCAGTGATGGCGAAAACCTTTGGAGAAGATTGCCCAAGCTACAACCAAAACCCACTTATATATCCAAGTGCAAACATGAATTAATAAGTAGTAACTTATACCCCTTTATTCACAGGTCATAATCGTATTGGTCTCCTGAGTTCACCAATACAATAGAAAGATGATGGAGAAATTTGTATTGTAGCTTCCCTCCAGGGTCCCCAGAAAAGGAAGAATCAGGGGACCCAGAGCAGGAGCTCCAATGACAATCCATCTCTATCCACACCTTCCCGCTCCTTCTGTAGTCCTGACAGCCAAATAGCGCTGAGCATGGCACATCCTGGGCTGTATTGGATCACAGAAGAAAGTCTTGAATCCTAGCTAGCAAACTCTGTGTTGGGGTGAAGGCCTGGGTGCCCACAGAAAACGCTCCGAGTGCCACCTCTGGTCTACAATAATTAACAGGATCTTTTTTTGGTTCTATTTATTTAGGGGGTCGGGTCAAGGGTATTCAATATGTTCAGAAATCTGATCTAGGATTTAAATGTATTAATAGGGCTTGGTTCTATAATTATTTAGTGGGTCTGGTTAGGGTCTTTTTCCAGGCGCACACAAACCTCTTTATGGTATTACTCTACCTGCTTATTACCTTTCTGTGGATTATGAAGCTGTAACACCGAGTGCCATTCTGTTTAGGCTACATACAAGATATACATATATTATAAGCTTTAGTACAAAACTCACCTAAAGGGGTTGTTCAGGTTAAAAAAATATATCCAGCCAGTGGGGCTAAGAAAACAAAAAAAACCGTATGCTTCCTTCTCTGTCACTACTGTAGTCCCACGCTGTGGCCCATCTGTGCCGCGCTTCTGTTTTTTTACAGTGTTGCTTCAATCTGACTACACTTCAGCAAAACCAATATGTTATAGACATCAAATTACTCTGGGCTTGACAACACATGTGCCCCCCCCCCCTATATACAAGACCAACTCCATTTATCCATACAAACCCAAACAATTGGAAATGTTTAGGTCTCAGAAAATCTGGTTTATTGAATACAAATCTAAAAGCCACAAATCACATGCAATAGATAAAAATAGTTGAATACAGGACTCCACACAGATGTTGTATTTCTATTGGACCAGTTGCATACAAAATAGTTCACATATAAGCGAACATACAATTCATTCCATATTCAAAGGGGTAGTGGCCGCAAAGGGATAGCATTGTGTGTCATCGTATGGTAAAAGGACAGGGGTCCATACAGAGTTAGTAGCTGATGTAGCCCTATAATTCATAATCCACCCATACCCATTAGGACTCCTCTGTAAAGCACCAACAGGTCACCCCAATGATATATCTGGAAAGCGGCAGTGTATGGGTGGGCATGCCTGCTTCTGTATACAAACATAGGCACGGCACTGACGACATCAGCGCAGGACAACGGGAGTGACAGAGAAGGTAAGTATAGGTTCTTTTTAGTTTTCTTAGTCCCCCTGGCTGAATATATCTGTTTTTTTTTTTTTTAACTCGGACAACCCCTTTAAGGTGTCCACTATTCTTCTTCTGACTCCACATGAGTATTTTAGTATCTATATTTTTACTTGATTATACCTGTCTTGACGCCTTCCCTGAAAGTGCATTGTCCGACCGGAATGCACTGTGCCGCGATTCACTAAGATTGTGCACCCGATATCCTGCATGTGTCGCTTCCCCGCTCAGGTCCGCTGGAGTTCACCTTCTTCTTCCTGGTGCATGTAAGTGCTTGATCTTGCGTCACAATTTGAAAGTTAAATCCCGAATCAGTCGGATCTTCTGATGCATGAACCCCAAGCGCAGCCGCATCACAATCCGATAGTGTGTGACACAATCCCCAGTTAAATACCTGTCACGGCGGCACAAAACCTGAAAATGTCGAAAAACCTGGCGAAAGTAAATAAACCTCTATGTGTTTTCACTGCCTCCCATTTTAGGACCTACAGTATATTTAGGGTTATATTTGGGGGTATGTTTTAGGTTGTATTTATTTAGGGGATCTTGTCTAAGGTCTATATTTATTATGGGGGTCTGGTCTAGGTTTTACTTATTTTGGGGTTCTTTCTCGGGACTATAACTATTTAGATGTCTGGTCAAGGGATGAAATTTATCTAAGTGGCCTTGTGTAAGGTAAATGTCTAGTTACAGGTTCTGGTCTGTATCTATATTTGTTTAGATGGTCTATTTTAGAGTCCATTAAATAGGAGGTCTGGTCTAGGTTGTATAATTATTTAAGGGTTTCTCCAGGATTAGAAGAACATCAGAGCATCAAAAGTTTTAAAAAAATAAATTGATATGAATACTTTATATATTGCCTTCCATTATAAATGCAGTTTATGGGAATTTTCACATTGCTCATATGTTGTTACAACTTTCATTTTTTATGTATTACAATATTTACAGTATATACATGTATATGTGGTCAGACAATGGTTGTTTATACAAATGCAAAACTGTCTCAAAGGTTCTATATGACTGTGGTTCAGATATATCTATATATAAAAAAATTATACACAATTTCTAAACATAACTGCAGGCGTGCGGCCTCTGCGAGGAGGAAGATCTCAGCACAAGTAGACTACAAATGGTTGCTTTCTTACTAACAAGGATTTAAAGGGCAAGAGTTCACGTGTATGCCGTCACTATATAATAGCCCGGTGTCTACTACATGTAAATGTAAACTGCAGCATATACTAAGGAAAGTACATATTTTAGATAAAAACTGAAATAGCCTAATCTTAAACTAATCGATAGTACAGTGTTGAGTACATGGATGATAACATATTTTTAGAAATGAAAGTATTTTCAATATTTATCAGTTCCCACCCCCCCCCCCCCCTTATGACACTCTATCTCTATTTCTCATTTGTCTCAGTTCTGGAGACAAGCTGCTATGATGTCTCGCATATACCTGACACAGAAAGAGCAATTTCTACAGGACTTCTAGACTTTGGCATCTTGATGTATCCGGCGGCCGACCGCTCAGCATATATTTCTATGCCAGCTCCTACCAGGTGTAGAATTGTGCAATTAATTAATGACCATTCAAATATAATAGTCACCAATTGTAGCAACTATGTGGTCCACTCTGCCGCTGGATACACCCCTCCCACCAGGGGGTTTGCTAGCAATTGTGATTATTTCAGAGCTTCCAAACCAATTTTCTGATAATTTTCCCCCATGGTCTTGAAGATGCTTACTGTACTAAAGTTGTGACGTACAGCTTTCTGTTATTCAACTCCAACCTTATTTTTTTTCACATCAGAATTGTGCATGCTTTGTCGATACAGAGACCCTACCTCCCATGTGCCTTTAACTATGGTGGCAGTAAGACACTGAAGCCCCATGGACTCAGGTGCCACTACCATCTCTGTGCTTCCTCAAGCTATAACCCTGATAACCACAGCAATGAGTAAGGTAAAATATTACAGTCACTCTCTTTTGTCTACCCTTTCTATTGTCTTATTGTCTGTGCCCAGTCGACAGAAGCAAGAAACAATAAATTGCCTGTTCTGTCAGGAACTTGTTATGGATCAAGTTTTCTTTTCCACCCACAGAAACCAATTAAGGGGATTTTTCTACTATATATGCTTGCCAATGTTATATGAGTGCTACAGGCAGTCGGTTTCTATTAACTTTCATGAAAATGAATCATTTATATTTAATCACAGCACATTATTCTTTGAGTTTTTGATATATTAAAGAGAAAGATAATCTAGGCAATTAAGTGACCTTGTCTTATGTGCTTCCACTGGGGCCTGACCTTGGTGTAGGGGGAGCTAGATTCCCTTGCTACCTGAGTGGCTGGCTGGATGTGAAGCCTAGTTCTAGTTATGTTACGGGTAGTTTGGAGCAGGTGAATAGGCCTCTTCCATACTGAGGAGTGCCAGTGAGGGGATGCAAAAAGAGGGGAGGTTCCCCATGGGGCAATCCCAGTATGTGTGGGGAGGTGTAGGGATCCCAAGGAGGATACTAAAAGGGGATGGACATGATGTAAGCAGCAGCCAGGGATGACACCTGGAGACGGGGTTATGAACTTCAAATTCACAGTTTCTTTATTCCAAGACTCCAACACAGCAAGTGTAAAAGGCCAAGGTAGTGGTCGTATCTGCCAGGTCTAGTGATTTCTGTAAGAATTATGAGAAAACTCTCTGAAACTTCAGCCAGCAGGAGTATTAATAAACTTTCACTCTGGGAAGTGTCCCAGGCATCCAACCAGTAGCAGAGCTCGGTGCAGATCAGGATTAAGACTGAATTACAATTTAATATTAACATTAGAAATATTGATCCTTTCCTTCGGGCAGATGGGTAATACAGAAGTGAGAAGTAGATGGCAGCAAATACCAAGGAATAAATCCTAAATGTTGATTTCCCAGTACAGGCAGTCCCCTACTTATGAACACGCGACTTACAGACGACCCATAGATACAGACCTCTGGATGTTAGTAATTTACTGTACTTTAGTGCTAGGCTACAATGAACAGCTATAACAGTAATCAATGGTGTCTCCAATTAAGATTTATTGTTAATCCTGGTTCTTAAGACAACCCAACATTTTGAAAATGTTAGCAGATGTATGGAAACATCTGCAATGTGTTCTTCACTGAAGAACACATTGCAGATGTTTCGGTACATCTGCTTACTTATCAGAAGACATGAGTTTAAAACTTAGAATTTTTTATTAAATATTAATTTAAAAAGCTAATTTCTGAACCTAGTCTCTTGTGGATAGAGTATGCCAATTATTCAGGCATTGGCCAATGATGAGGGCTAGTGTTAGTGGTCCATAGACTGGGTGGTAAAATTGATATACTCCCCGGCTACCGAGCTAATTGTTGGGGATCAAGTCTAGTGAGACTGATATGATACAGTCCCACACGACTGAAGATTATTCACACATATTGTTCTTCACATAAATGATACTTAATGAATCATTAAGGATCATTACAGTGAAGAACACAGTGAAGAACACATTGCAGATGTTTCTGTACATCTGCTAACTTATCAGAAGACATTAGTGCAGAACGGTGTTCTTCACAATAGTATGTGAATAACAATATGTGTCCTCTGTTCACTGTGTTCTTCACTGTTCTTCACTGTGTTTCCTTAAGTGAAAGCTCGTTGTCGAGCAGGCAAAATACTTGTCCGAGCAATGAGCCGTTTCGAGTACGCTAATACTCGAACGAGCATCAAGCTCGGATGAGTATGCTCGCTCATCTCTATTGTTATCCCAACCGTGTAGGGCCAGTACATAGTGCTGAATAGATCACTCCCTCACTTTTACAGGTAATAAATTGTCTTACAGTGCATTCTTCTCCATTCACAAAAGATTTTGTTTGAGGCAAAAATTTACAAAATATGCAATTCCCACATGCATCCTACTAAGCTGGATCTAAGCAGGTGTTTTTCAAAGGCTTTCGCGAGTAATTGCTTTGGTATAGATAATCCTTAAGATTTCTCCCTCTGAGTTTAGTCATCGCCGGATTATTGGTAAGTTTTTCTCTTAAATCAGGATCGGCTAAAAAAATTGGTTAGTGCTTTATGATAATCTTGTAGATTCCTTTACATCACTAGATTGCTGTCATAGCCATATTTCAAAATTAACTATAAATAACACTCTCCTTACACACTTGTGTTTTTAAAATTCTTTTATTCGCACCATATAACCATTTTATATCTTTAATGAATGACATATAATAAAAGTTACGTCTTCATACTAGTCAGCAGATGGGCTACTGCCTGATTCCCAGTAAGAATTGCAGCCGGCCCAGATGGGCACATTGATACTGGTGGTGGCACCTAGGGATCAGGCAAGGAAATGTTCAAGTTCAGTCCAAAGTCAAGACAGACAGTGTACAAGCCGTGTCGGGTCATAGGCAGAGGATCGTAGTAGGAAGTGAGGAACAGAGTCACAAAATGACTTAAAGGGAAATGAATGTTATTGTTTGTGTAATAAAAAGTTATACAATTTTCCAATATCCTCTCTGTAACAATTCTTCACTGTTTTCTAGATCTCTGCTTGTTGTCATTCTATAAGAAGCTTCACGGTTTACTTCCAGTGGATAGAAATCTGACCATGGTCACACAATGAGAATTTTCTGCACACTTGAAATAAAATTGTGTTGCAAACACGATAATATATTCCCGCCACTGTGTCTTTAAGAAGGTAAGACAGCCTGCACCCTATGAGATGGGAGAAGGAGCCAGGATTTCTGACAGACCCTTGTGTTTGACCCTTAAAGGGGTGTTCCCATTTCAGCATATAAATGTTATTTGTTTGTATAATGAAAGGTTCTAGAATTTTCCAATATACTTTCCATAACAATTCTTCACAGTTTTCTAGATCTCTGCTTGCTGTTATTCTATAGAATGATAGGATCCCACTGTGTCTTTAAGAAGGTAAGAGAGCCTGCACCCTATGAGATGACTATAATGGAAGGGTTTTCTGGGACATGGACGAGTAAAGTAACCTTACAACTTATTACGCTATGATTGTATGCTGTATCTTTTTTGTCATCTATATTTTGTAAAAACCTGAATAAATAAGAGAACCTTAAAACAGGGAACCCATCAGCAGCATTACGGTCCTCAGTGTTTTTGATGAATTCAAGAGAAAAATAATCTATATATCGGGGGTCCTGGGTATTTTTATTAAATCGAGTTTGGTTGTAAATATAGAATTATGCAACCTATATAACCATATGTATGTACTTTAAAATGACTCTCTGTATATGGCTTGGTCTCCCCTTGTACTCAATACTCAGGGTTCTAGAATGTGGGGCATAACATTTCCTATCTTACCCCAACACCCCAACTTACCAATTTTACCAGTCTGGACTCCACGTCCACTGCAACAAGTTACAGTTGAAATTTCTAGTACCCCTTAGAAAGCATAGCTACTACAAATTGCAAATTTAGCCTTTACATTTTCAGATGTCACCTAAATGTTCCTTCAACTTTAAAACATAAAGTAAGGAACTTCGACAGCGTCCCTATTCTCCCTGCTTAGTATTCACTGTCCTACACTAATAGTAGGAAGAGCGAATTATACTGCTGGAATGTAGTACATTGACCCTTTCACTATTAACACCTACTGATTTATGCAAAAATTATGACAATATTTATTCAATAGTGTCATGAGATCTGCATAAAATGGTATATAGGGGGTAAATAAACAAATTAAAATGCAGGCAGTCACCAACTTAAGGACACCCAACTTACAGACGACCCCTAGTTACAAATGGCCCTGTGTGCCCACTGCTGCAATGATTAACTGTAAGGTGTCTGTAATGAGTCTTTATTGTTAATCCTTGTTCGTTTGACAGCCCAACTGTTTTAAAATCCTTTAGTGACAGGGCAAAACTATTTTGTCTGCAGTTACACAATATGGAATACACTACTTCCAACTCACATACAAATTCAACTTAAGAACAAACCTAAATAATGTATCCTATACGTAACCCTGGGATTGCCTTTATAGATAAAACAAAAAATAGTCCCCAATGGTGGTTGGTTACTGGAGTTCTGATGTGGCATCCATTGACCACACCAAATAGACCACTGGCCAATGATTGTGGGGGGGCCCTAACATTTTGCCCGCACTCATTCCCCAGTTTAGTAGAAATACCTCAGTGTATGGAAAGTACATTGTCCACCTTTTTAACCTTTGGTCTTAATGTTGAGGATTATGTGACCAATATAATCGAAATGTGTCGATTATCACATAACAATTCACTATTCAGCTATTTTATGCCGTTACCAGTTCTGATTAATCCTTGTTTAGCTCAACCAACAAAAACGTCATAGTCTGATAAGAAATTGTTGTCTCACATAAATATAAGTGTAGTTGTACAAGTCAACCTTGAGAAAAGTACAGGAAGAACCGCACTATGATCATCCTCCAAGTCTTACTGAGATTTCTCATTCTCAGTATAGCAAATTCCTTACCAATCGTGAAGAATAGACCCCCAGACCAGAAGATCCCAACAACTGATGACCTACAGGACGCCAAGGTTTGTGTTTATTTTAGAAAATTTCTATTACATTTACTTTAATTATATATGTAATTAATTATTTTACTCTTTTCTAGTGGCTCCTCTATGATTAGCAAATGATTAGTGTTCTGTCTTAGGTGGCTTCTTTTCTAGGGGCTCCTCGATGATAAGTGTTCTGTCTTAGGTGGGATTATTTAGGAGCCTCTCTTAAATGTTTGAAGATGGGACTGGTTTGAGTAAATCCAAAGTCATGTTGCAAGGCTTCTCAACAGCCGTGTATACATTTATATAAAAGCATATTCTAAAAATTAGCTATGGAGGCTCAATAATAGGGAAAGTAGAACATGAGAGGATTCTCATTGACATCAATGAGTTATCCATGTAAATGTAGAACATTTCGGAGATCTAAAATTGTGGGAACTTTTTTCCATAGTCAGTATCAGTTCTTTCTTTTATATTTTGAGGATGTCCAATGAAATAGAAAGGTAGATGTGCTATAACACTTGATAAAATTTTGTAATGTGAATATCCTTTATATTTATATAACACATAATGGGGCAGATTTATCAAGTGCCTGAAAGTCAGACTATTTCCAGTTGCCCATGGCAACCAATCACAGCTCAGCTTTCATTTTACCAGTGCTCATGAATATTTTAAAGGGGAGCTGTCATTAGTTGCCATGGGCAACTGGAAATATTCTGACTTTCAGACACTTGATAAATCTGAATATGAATTTGGTAACTCCTTTACGCAGAGATATGAGAAAGATGGAGGATACATAGAGGATCCCGCCACTCCCAAGAAACCTATGGATCTGCTCTTGAACTGGGAACTTCAAGGCTCTACAATGGATGAGCCCAGATGTGGAGTTCCTGATGTTGCAGAGTATGTCATCACCGAAAAGGATTTAAAATGGACGTCCACTATTATAACTTATAGGTAATGTAAAATAATATATTACGTATTGTCTGTCATTCAGAGTGGAGGTATAGTAAAAAAAAGGGCAATTTTGTGAATACAGACGGTCCCCTACTTAAGGACACCCGACTTACAGACAACCCATAGTTACAGACGGACCCCTCTGCCCACTGTGACCTCTGGTGAAGCTCTCTGGATGCTTTACTATAGTCCCAGACTGCAATGATCAGCTGTAAGGTGTCTGTAATGAAGCTTTATTGATAATTCTTGGTCCAATTACACCAAAAATTTTGAAACTCCAATTGTCACTGGGGCAAAAGAAAAAAAATTCTCTAGAACTTCCATTATAAAATATACAGTTTCGACTTACATACAAATTCAACTTAAGAACAAACCTCCAGACCCTATCTTGTATGTAACCCGGGGACTGCCTGTATCAACAATGTAGAAGTCCTGTAACTCATAACGAAAGGGAACGGGGCTAACCTAATTTGGTCCCCCTCTTATGTTGGATTGTTATTAAATGTGCCCATAAATTATGGTCAAATTAAATATACGGTAAATAGTTTATCAGATTTAGTTGTATCTTAATGGCCACTGTAGATGGGGCTACACTAGCTTATTTGTACAATTCTGTTTGTATGCTCCCCCATTCATTTGAATTCACTTGATGTAAAGCTACATTTTCTCGGTAGGGCACTCATTTGCTTGGCTACAACCTGCTATGATGTTGACTGGTGATTACTGGGGGCTTCAAGGCAAGGACCCTCATTGATTGTCAATGTTGAATTGGTTCACATAAGCACATGCACAATGTTGAGATTTGGCTGCTGAGAGTAGAGGATGACCTCATGATGACTAAGACAATTAGTCTCAATTATTTTATAAAATGCTTAGCTACCTGTTGTTTAATTGGAGGAAATTAACCAAAATCTGTTTCTTCTGTGACATTTTTTATAGTTATACTGTACGGGTTAACTAACCACTTGCTTCATGTCTGACTATGGTTTCTCGTTGTGTAGGATAGTCAACTATACCCCAGACCTGCCTCCATCGGATGTGAATCAAAACATACAAGAAGCCTTAAGAATGTGGAGTAAGGCGACTCCCCTCCAGTTTATCCAGGTCCATCGGGGAAACGCTGACTTGATGATCTCCTTTGCTACTAAAGGTTGAGCTCTGCTTGTGCAGATTTGTGGAATTTCTATATTTTATTGTACACTTATAATAGAAGGTTATGTTTTATTCTTCTCTAGAACATGGAGATTTCTTCCCTTTTGATGGCCCTCAAGGGGTGCTGGCTCATGCCTTCCCTCCAGGGGAACACTTGGGTGGAGATGTTCACTTTGATGAAGAGGAAACTTGGACAGTGGATTTAGAAGGTACATTTTTAAATTTTTGGCAAATTACATAACGAGATGTAACTTGAAGGTGTTGGCCAACCATCCTACACAGAAGCCCAAATATTACCATCTACACAGTGGATTAGTATACTCATTTTACAAAACTTTATATATTTTTGCATTGCAGATTTCAACCTATTCTCAGTGGCTGTACATGAATTTGGGCATGCATTGGGGCTGGATCACTCCAGAAATCCTTATGCTCTCATGTACCCCATCTACAGTTACTTCAATTCAGAGAACTTTACACTACCGACCGATGATGTCCAGGGAATACAGGAACTCTATGGTACAGGACACCTTTATGTACATGTAGATAAAATTGTAATGTCCCTTTAGACAAAGTATTACATGATACTCATTGTAATCAATGGGCTACCCATGTAATGCATGGATGTGTAACTTCCTCCAAAATGATGGACGCCCTTTGTTGTCCTCCCTGACTAAGCTAACTGGGTTTTTAAATTAGACAATCTCTTTAAAATTTAAGCTTCCAAGAATATATATGCAACTGCTAATCATTATTTGTCTTTTGGTTTTAGGTTCCAGGCCATCAAGCGTTATAACTCCTACAATCTGCAGCCAGGAGGTACCTATTAAAGCCATAGCACATTGGGAGGGAGGCATCATCATTTTTAAAGACAGGTAAAATATTGTATTTTGTAGGCTTAGGATGATAAAGGTCCCAGTATGGGTGCAGTTTTTCAGTGAGGCAAGGATCATTAATTGGGATACTATCGATAACACATTATAGGTGGGAGACCCCAGCTTTTCCTTGGGGTGCAGCAGTTTTGAGTTATACTACTATTTTTTATTCAACATTGTTTTTATTGTCCTTATAGAAAATACTGTAAGTCATACTGCAGGAACCAGATAACAAAGCTTAACTTACAACAGAAGTAGACAAGCAAAAAATGTGCCAAAAACATGATTTTCCGGTAATCTGTAAAGTAATTATAAATTGTTGAGATTAACCAGTAAAGATTACCAGGACTGTCGATTCACAGAGAGATGGTAGATGGAAGGAAGAGCAGCCGGAAACCAAAGTTGAGATGAAGTGGAATTGGCAATTAGGCAATAACCAAATATCTTTCAATGTCCTTGATCAAGCCTTTTAAATATTGTGTTTGTCCATCAGCAGAAGCTCTATGGTATCAGTATCTCTAAATTCTATTATGTGTCAATTCTACTCTTCATATTATTTGGCAGACATGTCTGGTATCACCACCCAAACCTGTCGGCACATAAAGCAATCGTAACAACTTCACTCTGGGAAGACATTCCCGATTCCATAGATGCCGCCTATAATTACTCAGTGAAGGACAGCATTTTGTTATTTAAAGGTAAGTAAAGGTCAAATGGGGTATCCAACACTAGAGAAGGTCCACTTTATTTTAAGAAATGCTAGTCCATGGGTTGTGTTTTTGGTCACATTTAAATACGTGGGAATAAGGAACATAACCAGACACTTCCCAAGAATAAAAATAGTCTCTACGAATACTTTAAAGCAGACATAAAGTATTTGTCCCATCTTGTGCCTTACCAAATACATTATCTATCATTAGGTAGACAGTTCTGGTCTGTCAATGGATCACATGTGAAAGTTGAAGAACCCAGAGATATTGGTGATTTTGGGTTCCCAAGGTCCGTGATGAGAATAGATGCCGCTGTCCATGACTGGGAGAAAGGAAGAACCTTCTTTTTTACTGGAGACCTGTGCTGGAGGTACCCTGGGCCAACAGAGGAGGCCAATATGTTTATTAATAAATATTTAGAGGGTAGTTAGACAAAAACATGGGAAAACATCCATACTCCTTGAAGGTGTAGCTTTGGTTAAGCCCATGGCTACTCATAACTCAGATGAGGTTTAGTTCTTCGACATAATATGGGGTATGCTGGTTGGAGTTATGGCGACTCATTCATTAGATAGAAGTCTAGGTATACAATCTGTCTAGGAGATAACTGTCCGTCTATTACTTAGTTACAATGAACAACAAGGACAGATGGACCATGGATTTCCTGTGCGGTTGGAGTTGCAGTTCCCAGGTGTTGGAAATAAAGTGGATGCGGCCTATATGCATGAAAACGGTAAGCGATACACCACGACATCCAAATAAAATGGGGAAACAAGGCATGATGGGACATATTTATGAAAATTAGCTCTCTTTTAAGCCACATATTCTTCGTATGGATCATCTATAACGTGTTTGGGACAGGAGACCAGTTTTTGTAGTTTTTCCTGGTGCAGATTGGGTGGGTGCATAAAGAATAGGGAATATGCATAATGCTACCGACTGCATTTCTTGCTTTGGCTCAACAAACCACAGCATAAAAAGAAACAAAACTGCTATGGGGCACATGGGACGTGCACCAGTTTTCTGTCGGACTTTGCACATTCTTTTATGTGCAAGCTGCTTGCACACGTATTTAAGAATAGTCCGTGCCATATATGTGTCTCACACAACCCTTTTGTGTCGCAGCTGCACTATTCTTCACATGAATTTACCATTCAGAGTCCAAAAGGGTTGTGTGGCACGCCCAATGTTAAAGGTGCACCAAAAAAAAAGTAGGTGCACTCTGTTGGGGCAGTGCAGGGGGCACCAGATTAATAAAGAGCGGGCGCCAGAAATCCTGAATATGGCGCCCCCTGCACACTACACAGGCAAACTGCACATAGTACAGACTACACTGCTTTCAGTAGATGTGCCCCTATGTGTTTCTGAAGTCTTATACACAATGCACCTTGTATTGAAATAAGCTCTCCTCCAGAAGGCAGAACACTCTCTTTTTACTGCCACCTATAGGGAGCTAGCCTAAATGTCATTGTTGGCACTAAAGAGACAGTTCTCTCCCTTGTGGAGGAAAGCTAATTTGTGTGTGATAAATGAATACTTATTGGTTGTTAGAAATGTCAGAATTGTATACCACTGACAGGCACATAATGTGAGTAGGTACGTAAGTATACATGAGTATTAGAGTGTTAACACAGAGCAACTTTGTCTGACACTGAAATTCAAATGACAATTCCATACATATGAGAGCTACACCCAGATTTCCCCATGTTCTTTTGAGTTGACTGAAACAGTCAGAAAATTCTGAAATTTTTTGACCATACAATTTTTTGTGTGACCATAACCCAAGAGAAACTGCATCATAACCTGCGGGAGAATATTTCAGGGATGTGATATCCTAATACTTTCTATATACTGCATTGTCCTAATATGTTATCACACCTATCCCCAAACTTGAGATTTACCCAAATTATTTATTACAAATGCTATTTGATACACAGTATTAATGATCATCTTTTCTCACATAGGGAACATCTATTTTTATCAAGAAGAAAGAGAGGTTGAGTATGATCCAAGGATCGGCCAGGTTACACATGTCACGGATGAATTCTCTGTCTTGTGTTGAGACTCATCACATAGTGTACGTAATAATGAATCACATAGATGTATATGATGAATGTACCGTATTTATATTAAAATATATCTTCAGCTCCTATTATATTGCATGTTCGTGAATATAACTATAAGTATTTGATCTACCATCAAAATCCATCATGATAAACCAGGGACACTTACTCATAGATCCAGGAACCGTGACTGTGGTGATCTTCTTCTATTTGTTATCCATGGCCTCCTTCCATCTAAAATCAACTTTTAAAATGATGGTAATTCTGAGTCAAAAAGGCTATAAGTATGTTACCAGATCCCCTCCACACTGCAGATTCACAGGCTGTTACACTTCTCCCTCCCACTGTGCCACTGCTGCCCAGATTACAGAAATGTGGGGGGACAATAAGACTGAGACTTGCTGCTGCAGCATAACAACAGCCTAAGGGCTGTGAAGGCAGAGCACAGAGGGCTTCTGTAACACACCCTTAGCCCTTCATGTTTCATTAGCATAATATTAAAAGTTGATTTTAGTAGGAAGGGGTCCATGGATAACAAATATAAGCAGATTACCACAGAAAAAAATCTGAAAAAATTCCAAGGGCACATATTCAATCTATTGAGAACAATGACATTTCTTAAAGGGCTCTTTGGAAATGCTGTACACAGCTTCACTGAGATAAATACTTACTTCAAATGGGAAATATGCAATATGGAATGGAATAAGGAAAACATTGCCTCTTAGATACCATCTAAGGCAGCCTCCTTAACATCGAGCATGACTTTCTTGAAGTCTAAAGACATGATGTGGGATATAATCCAAACTAGTTTATTTACAGATTCCCAACTGTAGACAGCCCTGTTTCAATGTTATTGCATCTCATCAGTACAGTGTAGGGAATTGTTTTAACTAAGTGAAAGGCTAGAGTATTGGTCAGGGAAGTAAGAAGACATCCTGGAAAACACATGTGCATATTTCCCAAAATCCCCCAGTGGAGCATCATTGGATGCAAGTCCCCACACACCTGCAGAGGTGGTCTTCTATGGCAAAGTCTCCCTAAGGAGTTTTATTACTTCCCAGCATTACTTCAGACGAGCACCATTGTAAACAAGACAAATATTTACAGATGCCGTCTGTATCCTCTGGGCTCATTTGGCACAGGCGCAGATAGAGAATGTATACCTGCTTTAAGATGTAGATGGGGAGAACTATTAAGGTGCAAATTAGGGGGGCTGGGTGCTAGATGTTCCCCTTTTCTTTGGTTAGGTTCTTTAGATATAAGGCTAAGGCAGTGAAGTGACCTTTTTCCTATTCTAATCCTTCCCTGTCATTCACACAGGAGAACATTACTTATAGATGTCTCCTTATTTTGGGCGGGTGTTTTGTTACTTCTATCATCATCCTAAATATTTTAATAATACAAAGATCCCCAGACGACATCTTCATCTTCATGCTGCCAAGTTCAGCCCCTATTTTATTGCACAACCACCGGCGACACATTCACTTTTACAAAACAGATAAAACTCTGTCCCCGGGCTGTTTGCTGATTTTGGAGGAATGTGTTTGTTACGGGTTAGCTACATATTCACATTCCTCCAGAAACCTGAGCACTGACGCTGACACATTTCTGAGGCCTTAGTGAGAGATCACATTGTTATCATCCAACAAGTAATATGTGTGATAAGTCATCATAAAAGTCATAGACTCTGCGGCTGCATAAACCTGAGGAGTAGCACAATGTCAGGGAAGTTGTGGAATCATCTACCTGTCTCCGAGTGACATAATAGCTCACCACATTTGTTATGCTCATACATTTTAGGAGTTAAATGAGGACAACCTACAGAATACAGAGCTCAGTGTATTGTTTTGGAGACATGAAGTTTAAAACCCTTTATAATTGGGCTACATGACCCAAAGGAAACTGTAAGTGAATGCCATCAGGGATGGACTGGCCAACCAAAGAATTGTGGCTCCGATGGTCCAGGAGAAAATATCTCGGTTGGGGGCTCACCCGAACCCCTCACAAGCGCGGCGCCCCTGCCTCTCACCTGTCCCTGCTCCTGATCCTCCTGCCATGCACGCACCGGCTTCAGGAGATTTAAAGGCCCATCGCGTCGTTAATTGGCGCTTGCCATTTCCCAGAGTCCCATATAAATTAGCCTCTCCCTACACACCTTGCCGGATCTTTGTGCCTTGTGCTCTACAGAAAGCTTTGTTCCTATGCCCTGCGCTGTTATTGTGATTTCCCGTTGTGACCCAGGTACAGTTCCTGTCTACGCTCCTCTGCTGCCTGACTTGACCTGTTGCTACGTTCCCGGCTCTGATTCCGTGCTGCCTGTCCCCGACTATGATTCTGCTCAACGTCTGTGTACCTCACCTTGGCTGCCACCGCGGACAAAGTCGCACCTGCGGAATGACTTGGTGGTACCACGCCGCAGCTTGTCTGTCCCGCTTTGTGGCAGGCTCTGGTGAAGACCGAGTTCCACTTAGATTCTGGTCCCAGGTATCGTCTTATGTCATCGTTCACGGTAATCCAGTGGGTCCACTACCCAGTATTAACAATGGCCTGTAGGTAGCATTGCTACTTCACCTGGCTCACTCAGATAGGGCCACTCAGAGTACCAACTCTTAATCCAAAGAGAATTGATTCCACACAGCAACGATCATAAAAGGTAGAAAAAAATTTATATTTATTGAGATTACAATAGTAAATGTTAAAAATACATCTATATTGGAAACAAATGCCCGGGTAAGATTTACCTGGCATAATACGGCAGGGGCGAACAAAATCTAGGAATTACACAGCTAAAATGCTAATAGCACACAAGGTATTGTCATAATATAATCACCAATGGGCAGCATAAATCAAGTCTTCATAAGATAACCATATTGTATGCTGTTATCACATCATAATAATGAAATCAAAATCATTTTTAAGCAAACATGCCCTTACCCATTGGATGTGCCACACACTGGCCCCGATGCCCGTTTCAACTGTCAAGCCTTCACTTGAGGGTGATGCTCTAGTTGAGTAAGCCAGGTACAGTACCAACTCTACCTGTTGGCCATTGTTAACACTGTATTGTATTATAATATTTTTATATGCATGTTTATTACTGTTAACGGTTTGCTCATGTAATCCTGTCACATGTAGCAGACGGGCATACTAATTGGCTGTCCACCCAGAACTTTCTAGAAGGAACTACTCAAAGTTAGGCCTGGTGTGTGAAGTGAGTAGTGTAATCGAAGTGAAATGAGTAGAGTAATTGATTGGGCATTTTTTATGTATGTGTATTTTAAACAAAAGGATTAAAATTACAAGTTTCCTGCAAGTTGAAGGTATTTGAAGTTTTTTTGGGAACGTGTACTGTCAGCGCCCCACGATAGTCTTGGTGCATTTTTCTTTTATTCTCTAATTTTTCACCGGACCACTTATGGTATTGCCGGTTATCCAGACAAAGGGAGCTGCATAGACAGGGTCATTCCCTACAGATACCCCTTGCCACCCTTGGATTAATACCCCCAGACAAGGAGGAGGAAGACACCACCTCCATCTGTCTATGAGCCTTTACAAAGAACAGGATCAGGTGAGCACTTCCACTTTCTCCTATTTCTGAGCCGGTTTCCAAGACGTTATTACCTGAGGCGCCGTCCTCTGTTGTCCCCCTTTTTTCCTGTTTTATACAGTATTTGGCATTTTAGGGAACATTCAGCTTCTTTTCTCCTGATCGGCGGGCTCAGTGGTCAGACCTATAGAGGCTTTTCCATTTTTATATAAAGGGTAAGTGTCCTACATTTTTGTACCTCTAAATTGCTACTATATTAATGCCCCAATGCTGACTCTCAACTAAGTGCAGGATATTATCTCTAAAGGCGTGGTATAAAAAGCAAGAGAAATAGAATGACAGGTTTTAGTTTGATGAAGACATTTTGCAACATAGAAAGTACAGTATTACTTACAGACTAGAACAGCATTTCCTCACTTTTGGTATTTGCATCATTTTTCACACAATCTGGATGACTGCATTCCAAGCCAATCCCAACATAGACCCCATCACAGAATGTACCCTGTGTATCAAATGTCTAATATCCAGTCAGGACATGGAGCCTACTTGTCATTGATGAAAAGGGATAGGAAAGAAACGTACATTTTTCCCTCTTTATTCATAAACTTTGTCCTGCTTTGTCCTCCGTGACCTCCGCGATATATCTATTTCTATTACAGACATAAATCATTCAAGTATGTTCAACGCAATGAACCCCAATATATACTATGCCTGTAACCATACTTACAATGGCAACTATTTTGGCATTGGCTAGATTAGAATCTGGGTCTATGATAACTATTGGTGTTACTCTTACCCTTGCAAAGATGTAAAAGCTTTGATGGAGGAGGATCCCAAAATTTTGGTCCCCAGAATGGTCCTGCACCAAGTAAAGTTAGAAAGAAAAAAGACTAGACATGGAGCAGGAACATGGACACAAAGATCTGAAACCAGGTGTATATACACAAGGGACCAGAGCAAGAAGCAAGGTGCCCAGGACTGACCAGGAGGAGCTAGAATAAGGTCACAACCCAAGAATGTAGTCACAGAATCAGGAAATGTATAAAGAATAAAACGGAGAAATGTAGACGAGGTACAAGAACATGGTTGCCTCTTGGAAAGACATTGAGAAACCAGATGAAGTAATCAAGAGTCAAAGTAAGATTGTATTAAGGTAGTAGAGCAAGTTGAGCCCAGACAAACTATGGAACATTCTGGATCCAAGGAACCACACTGGGAAATGTATGGTCGGGGGAAGGTTCGGTTTATATAGGACAGTTAGCTCAAGCTGTTCAGAAACATCTATATAGCTGCAGAGCTCATAGGCAGGAAGAATTATCCATTGTTCTAGTGCTGCAAGATGAGGGAAAAAACAACTCAAGAGTACAGGCGATCCCCGACTTAAGAACACCTGACTTACAGACGACCCCTAACGGACGACCTACAAACGGACCTCTCTGTCCACCCTGACTTCTGGTGAAGATCTCTGGATGCTGGTAATTTACTAAACTTTAGTACCAGGCTGCAATGGATCGGTAAAGTGTCTGCAATAAAGCTGTATTGTTAATACGGTACTTGTTTATCTACAAACCCTAAAATTATAAAATCTAATTGTCACAGGAACCACAAATGTATTTGGTTGGAGTTACCCTTATTAAATATACCTGTTCTGACTTACATACAAATTGTACTTAACCTATAGAACCTATCCTGTACATAACCCGTATATCAGGAACAAATTCTGACTTGATTAGGCTACCAGGATCAAATGGCATCCAACAACTAGAACAGTTGCTTAACAACATGAAGATTTTTCTAGACATGCTCTGTTCAGATAGGAGGTATAATATAGGTAATTTTATTGTGATACCATCCCTTTTAGCACTTTTATTACTTTTGTGATATTGTAGAGATGTTAGTAATTGGGATGTGGTTGACATCTCTTCCTCTTTCCGCTTCATTGTGGAACAGCTCATGGGAATTTCCAAATCATTATATATGTACTTACAGGGGACTGATGTAAAACTGTATTATCTCCATAAGACTTGTCAGCATAACGTGGGGGTCTCTGACACTCCTGCAAGCACCTAATTCCCTTTAATGTTTACATGGACTTTGTAGATTATCTATATGAGTGACTGTACATGGTTTTGTAGGTCATCTCTGCTGATCAAAAGTGTATGACCTGTACTATTTAATGGACCCTCCTATTTGGAACCTGTAGTAGGTAAAGTGTGGCACACAGTGATGCCACAATGCACTGATGATACTGATGAGGCAGATACTGATAAACGCAAGGAAAAAATATGGCTCACACTGATATCTCATCTTAGAGATACCACCAATAATACGGCACAAACATTTCCCAACACATGGATGATCATATCTTCACCATCCAAAACTACAACTGATGTTATATATTGTCCTTGGATATCCATCTAATCATACATTTGTGTGTGTAGTTAGTAGCAGCAGGACTGTGAAAAATACATTTAGATTCTGGGATTGTAGCTGGACTTGGAGTATTGTACGAGTCTTCTCACACTGCTGTGTTCTTCGACCTCTGCATTCAAACTGCTCCACACAGGCCCTCCCCTCCGCTGTATTATCTAACCATAAGCCTGCTGAAGCTCTTACTCTATCTTTCTTATCTACCTATCCTATTTATCTACCTTCCTACTTATCTACTTTCATTGAATCCATGATTTATATATCTCATATCTATCTATCTAGATAGGAGAAAAAATGCTCAGTTTATATAAGAGCCAAAACTTTGCCAGCTATGGATTAAAAAAAACATAGTTTTTTTTTTTTTTGGGTGGTGCCTTTTCTTAAACTATCTTTCTATCTATCTACCTATCTATCTCATATCTATCTATCTATCTATCTATCTATCTATCTATCTATCTATCTATCTATCTATCTATCTATCTCATATCTATCTATATATCTATCTCATATCTATCCATCTATCTATCTTGTATCTATCCATCTATCTATCTATCTCATATCTATCTATCTATCTATCTATCTATCTATCTATCTATCTATCTATCTATCTCATATCTATTAATCTATCTATCTCATATCTATCTATCTATCTATCTATCTATCTCATATCTATCTATCTATCTATCTATCTATCTATCTATCTGTCTATCTTATCTGTCTGTCTATCTATCTATCTCTATCAACTATTTCCTACCTCTCTGTCTATCAGTCTATCCATTGTATATTTCATATTGACAATAACACCTATACTTGCGGCTATAAATTTCCGGTTAACCTGCTGTCTGGGCAAGATTCTTTCTTAGGGTAAATTGTCCACAATAACGTCTTCCTCTAAATTCTTTCTTTTAACTTCAAAAAGTAAAAAAAAGTTTATTTTGCAAACTAATGAATAAATCCCAGCACAGTGTGGCACTTTATGCAACTCAGTACTTCCCGCACACAAATCTGCTGAGGACATGTTTACTTTATAATATCCTCTTTGCAGGGCACAGATGGAGGAGTTTTTCTGCTCCGCACCACAAACCAGGATGTCTTGTGGGGGGATTTGGGAGTAATCATATTTACCATGCATTGGTTAGACGTTTCAGCTTGTGTCAATGGAGTGACTCATGGCTCTCGCACTATATAAGGAGCTCATATGCATTCAGCAGACACCAGAGGTTCAAGGCATAAGGGACCCAACATGACACCTACAATATCAGCAGCCATTGTACTGGCCGTCTGTCTCTGCCTCTGTTTCTCCATCCCTGTTCCTGTGTCGGACAGCTCTGAAGAAGTCACAGAGAAGGATTTGCGCTTTGCACAGGTATGTACCTGTTCTTTACCTTGTAGTTGTCTATTCTTTCTATAGAGACGATTTAAAAGGACTCTGTCACCAGACCATACCACAATAAGCTACTATCACCCTATATCCTATCTAGAATTCCCTCTTTCATGTGAAACCTCACACATTTACATATAAAAATTCTCCTCTAAAGTCATGTGAAAATGTGCAGAGATGAGTCATATTTTTCATGAAGTGAATCACTTTAAGCAAAAGTGTCACTTCAGAAGCACCTATCTTCAGTTCTATATTACCTAGACACATTTTGGTGTGATATTAAAGAGTAGAATCTGAAATATGTCTTTAATATGACACCAACCCCAAGTTTCTAGATGCTATAGAACTGAACTGACACTACCTCTGCAGCCTCTAAACTTACATGGGACAAATGTGACTCTACCCATTTTCACATGACTTTGGAGGAGATTTTTATAGGTAAACAAATGAAATGTAAAAAAAGAGGGAACTCTAGAAAGGACATTTCATACCTGATATAATGGGGCTGCTAGTTTAATGGGGTAAAATCTGGTGATAGGTTTCTTATGAATATAGGACTTATTTCGGAAAATGCACAAAAGTTCAGTCAGATATCAGATCTCAATTTTTGAGGGACCCATTGGAAAATAAAAGCAGTTACCCCTATATTTTGGGTGCATTTACATTATATACAGATATAGGATGTGCGTTATATGAGAATGATGCCAGCTACAAGACAAAGAAGCGATTATTGGGTCACGGCACTGATCCCATGTAGGTCTCATTTCCTATGTGGTGACAACAGGAGAAGAAACAGAACCAAGAACTCAGATTATAATTGGTTAGAAGTTTGGTTGTGTCAAAAGGAGCACAATTTGTATGTTTCCTAGAACATACCTCCGCATTGTCCATGTATATGCATTGTATTCTACTAAGCATCATTCTACTTTGTCTCCAGAAATACCTAAGCGCCTTGTACAGTTCTCCATCCAACCCCAGCGGGATCCTGAGGAAGAGCGGAGCTAACAGCGTGACGGCCCAGCTAAAGGAGATGCAAGCCTTTTTTGGCCTGGATGTTACAGGGAAACTGGATGAAGAAACTCTGGAAATTATGAAACAACCGAGATGCGGGGTCCCAGATATAGGAGAATACAACTTCTTTCCAAGGAAGCTTAAATGGCACAGATTCAATATCACCTACAGGTAGGTCTATAACCAGGTCTCTGCTCTTGTATTTTCTTATCTATATGGTAACTTACATATATTTTTGACTTAATTGTATCTTTTATTATGAAAATTTCCCCAATTATTTTAGCATCAATCTGATTATATTGTTTTAGAAGGTAGAGAACATATGATTGATGCCTGTTGCCCTCAAACAAGTTCAGTCGGAGAAACTTGCTCCATTGCCAAGTCCAAACCTAGAATCCAATCCAGAACTCAGAGTGTCTGGTCAGGTCAGTGATTCTAGGTTCGGTCCAGGAACTCACTTGTTATATGCCAGGCCCACCAATTTTGTGAGCGATACTTTGTTTCCCAGGAGATAAAGAAATCATCAGTGGAGCTTGGTAGACTTTTTGCCCGTGAAAGCACATGCATTGTATTGTATAGTCAGGAAGAATAGATTTCAGGTGAATGAACATTTGGCCAACAGTTAGTAACTCAGTCAAGCTGAGAAAAGCCTACACCCCAAGCAATGAGGCTTGTGGGCCCCTCGCCAACCACAATTGCTGTGATAAATTTGGTCTACGTTAAAACAGTTTTCCCTCAAAACAAGTTAGGTCCTATCCACAGGTGGGGCTCCATGAGATGAGCGGAACAGCTGGTCGCGCATGACTGGGTGCTCCTTTTATCTCTTTGGAGCTGATGGAGTTTGCCACTCCATGAAATGAGCGGAACAGCCGGTCGCGCATGGCCGGATGACCCATTCATCTACATGGTGCAGGAAATCTCTGTCAACACCATAGAGATGAACATGCACGACCGGCTATTCCACTCATCTCAGGGAAAGAGGAGGGGTCCAACAGGTGTAAATTGGACCTCATCGCAGCACCAATTCTCGTGATCTGTGGGGGTCTCATCAATGAAACTCCCACAGATAACCAAGGTAGGCCCTATCCTGTGGCCTTACTTGTTTTGTAGGAAAGCTTCTTTAATAGATTGCCTCTTATTGAGGACTTACTAATGTTCCAATGGTCTGTGTTGCCAAATAAGATTTGCATTGATAGTATTTATAATATTTTTATCTTCTAGAATTGTCAACTACACCCCAGATTTACCACGCGCAGATGTGGACAGAGCCATTAAGAAAGCATTGAAAGTGTGGAGTGATGTCACCCCATTGAATTTCACCAGAATACGCTCCGGCACTGCTGATATTATGGTTTCCTTTGGAAAAAAGGGTAGGTTTATATTAAGATAAAGATTTCATTGCTGATGATCTCACGGTGACCCTTTAGATAAGAAAAAAATATTGTCAGCCTGCATTTACACAAACAGTTATAAAAAGGCATGAAACCAAAAACCACATAGTTGGACCGAGAACTAAGACATAGTGCGGCATGATAAGTACATGAACTATAACCCTCACAGATATAAGGCTGTGATTACAAAACTACTGAAACCACAGACTATGAACTATTTGCTTCCACTTTCTAAGCATTAAGGTTTCTACGACATGGACAGATGGGAAACCATAATGTGATATGATAATATGATATGATGTGCTTATGTTCATGTACTAATGCAAGGAATTGGGATTGGATTAAACTAGACCTACTGCTTCCTAAGCCTGGGATGTTATATATACAGGCGGTCCCCTACTTAAGGACACCCGACTTACAGACAACCCATAGTTACAGACAGACCCCTCTTACCTCTGGTAAAGCTTTATGAATGCTTTACTATAGTCCCAGACTGCAATGATCAGCTGTAAGGTGTCTGTAATGAAGCTTTATAGATAATCCTTGGTCCAATTACAGCAAAAAATGTTTAAACTGCAATTGTTACTGGGGCCAAAATTTTTAATGTCTGGATCTACAATTATAAAATATACAGTTTCGATTTACATACAAATTCAACTTAAGAACAAACGTCCGGACCCTATCTTGTACGTAACCCAGGGACTGCCTGTACAATGCCAATATATTCTGCAGAAATGTACAATACTATCAACCATCAGTATCACATTTTTAGGGATTTTCCATAAATGAGCCATCATGATCACTAGAATGGGAAAACTCAATTTCTAATGAGCAGAGATTTCACTGTAACAATGTCTATAAAGCTGGTGGACACATCTGTCCGTTCTCATCAAACCCATAAACTTTGGATTGTACGACTGTTTGACTACCCTTCCCGTATGTCCCCTGACTCCCTTCAAAGAACTCCACATATAATAAGTGTCTTATATAATTATGATGTTTTGTTCTTTTTTTAGAACATGGTGATTACTACCCATTTGATGGACCTAACGGTTTGCTAGCTCACGCGTTTCCACCTGGAGACAAACTTGGAGGAGATACTCACTTTGATGATGATGAGATATTCACAAATGACTTTAAAGGTAAGTTCTAGTTTTAATGTAGAATCTGTGTACAGTAGACATTGGGAATTCCCACCTAGAGGCTGGGTTTTCATACCATTTCAAGCCATATTGCTGGTTTCTGGATGGCTGGAAACTTGTCATTGAAGTTCATGATTCAAAAAAGCACCTCACATTTCACCAATGTCACATCAGTGGTGGCCTTTGAGCTAGGCTTAGGACTCTTGGCTAAGAAGGTTGAGATACTTTTAATACCAATACCGATAATCCATAATATCATTATATTCATGATACCCAGACTCCAGACTGATCAGCTTTCCTGGCGGTCTCCAAGTACCGGAGTTGTATAGCAGACATAGTTTGAAGCAGAAAAAACTAAAATAAATTGCAGCTATGCTGAAATGAACCAATGAAATGTGATGGACAAAGATTTATGTGTATAGCTCCATTGATTTCTGCTAGATTTAAGCAGGAAGAATTTCTGATCAGTGTAGGACCTTTCTTGAAGATAAGTTAGGTTCATCTATTTTACAATTTACCCAAGAACCAAAAAGCCATTTTAACTAAAAATTTTATGTAAATGTTACTGTTTTGCAGGATACAACCTGTTTATTGTCGCTGCGCATGAATTTGGCCACGCTCTAGGCCTTGACCATTCTAGAGATCCAGGGTCCTTGATGTATCCAGTTTATAGTTATGCAGAGACCACCAGCTTTGTTCTTCCTGATGACGATGTACAAGGAATTCAAGAACTTTATGGTGAGAAAATCATCTTAATCTTGTCTTTGGGACAACAGTGTCAGGTCACTTCACTTCCACACTTTTTAGCATCCATATTACAACCAGAATGAGTTATTATGCACCATAAGTTAAGTTTTGCCTCCAGGTCAATATATGATACTAAAGGTCTTGATCTTAATATGTTAACTAAAAATGCTTTGATTATTTCTAGGGCCTGGTAATAGAGATCCAAACCCGAAACATCCCAAAACTCCCGAAAAGTGTGACCCCGACCTAGAGATTGATGCAGTCACTGAACTCAGAGGAGAAAAGTTTATTTTCAAAGACAGGTACAACCCACTGGATACTTGTTTGGTAATGCAATTGGAACAACCAATGTCCTAAGATAGTACCAAGCAATAGCTGTGGCTTCGGCCATCATGAATTACATTTATTTGTTATACATTGATATGTGGCTACTGCCATGGAAATGTCTGCTTGACTCGGGCCAACATCTCAAGTGCTGTCTTCCATGTTGAGGGAGCTTAACAACATAACCTTTTTTCTATATGACCATATGGGCCTACAGTGCTCAAAACTCCATTGATAAACTATTTTTAGATAGAGTTATAACTTGTAGCTGCCAAGCCCCAAAGCCTGTACCAGGCCTCCAAATATCATTGTATGGACAAGAGCACCCACGTCTGCTTTAGAGAACAAGGCCTTTTTCATGATTGTGTATGGTAACAGACCATGGGTAAAGTCCCTTTATGAGGTAAGGAGGGAAGTTTGGTGGTTGACATCCTCTTCTTTGTTTCAGGTTCTTTTGGAGGGTCCATCCACAGATGACAGATGCTGAGCTAGTTTTGACTAAATCCTTCTGGCCTGAACTTCCAAACAAAATTGATGCGGCTTATGAATACCCCCAGAAGGATCTGATATACATTTTTAGAGGTGAGTATGAACTTTGCTACATTGAAATATTGTACTGGAAAAAAATTGTGGGGGATGTATTGTCATTGTATATAATTGAAAACAAAAAGTCGTCCCACAGAAATGATACAAATGGGCTTCCATTATCCATTATGGTGCCAATACCCCTCCCCTTCTTGATAATCAAATTGTTCATCTGTTCTGAAGACTCTTGATCTCGTGACCTATTAGACAAAAGTCGAAAGGCCAAAAAGTGGACCTCTCTGGGTGTAACTTATAGCAACCTTTATGGGATTTATACACCATGGGTTTTATTATGGACATTTGGTGATATATGAGGGCAGAGAGGATCATTAATACAACAAATCCAGTTTATTTTGGTCTATTTACATAAAAAACACAAAAATGCTACTTGAGAAAAACAAATAAATAAATGATATTGGTTATTATTTCTCACAATTATAGTTATTTGTATTACGTTAATATCATTTGTCTAGGAAAAAAGTTCTGGGCCCTGAATGGATATGATATCATGGAAGATTATCCCAAAAAATTACATGAACTTGGTTTTCCAAAGACTCTGAAATCTATAGATGCAGCTGTGCATAATGATGCAAATGGAAAGACGTATTTCTTCACTGGAGAGAAGTATTGGAGGTAGGAAAGCCACCACTATGAGTTGTACTGATCCCTGTATGGTCATCCATAGCACACAACCCCCTTAAAGTAAAGTAGCCTTGTAATATACTTAACTAAACAGGGGGCTATCTTTCTAACCACCACTAAGATGTCCTGTCGATACAAAGCTACATATGACTCTGACCCACTAGCACAACTTTTTGCAATCTGTAGCACTAAGGACAACTTGCTGACCAGTTTGAAAAGTAAAAGGAATGGTATGAGTTTGTCAACAGGGTAAGAATCAAAACCCTTCTCTTCTCTATTCCAGCTATGATGAAGAAAGCATGACACTGGATAAAGGTTTCCCCCGACCAATCGCAGAAGACTTTTTGGGTATTGGAGAAAAAGTTGATGCGGCTTATCGAAGAAATGGTAAATACAGGTTTTCTTCCTTAGTTCATTGTTTCTACAAGCATTTGAAACTCAAACTAGATCTGTAAAGGGGCAAGGACTCCAATCTGTAAATAGGCTTTAGAGAATCAGGATAAAGATGGGGGAGCAGATAAATAACATACAGAACACTAGAGGAGGAGGCAAAACAGCAATTACAATAACTAAGAGAATTGTCTAAGATGACATTGTGCTGGTTCCAATCTGTCTGCATTATGGACATTCATGTGTCTGAGTAATGTAAGGATATTTAGCATGAGTTCAGACTCAACACAATTGTGGAGGGGTTACAAAGTGGAAGATGAGCAAAGGACCAGTGAACAGGGGTAAACTAGAATTTATGGCATCAATCTGAATAGAAATGGTGGTAGGAGATATATCATTACAGTGGAAGATTGGGGTTCCTAAAACCTGCCAAATAAAATTACAGACAGTCCCCGGGTTACGTAAAAGATAGGGACTGTAGGTTTGTTCTTAAGTTGAATTCGTATGTAAGTCGGAACTGTATATTTTCTAATTGTTGCTCCAGAAATTTTTTTTTTTGGTCTTTGCGACAATTGGATTTTAAAAATGTTGGATTGTCATAAAAGCCAGGATTAACAATAAAGCTTCATTGCAGACACCTGTGATAACTGTTACAGCTGATCATTGTAGCCTAGGGCTAAAGTACAGTAAATCACCAATTACCAGACGTCCGTTTTTGTAACTAGGGGTCATCTGTAAGTCGGGTGTTCTTAAGTAGGAGACCACCTGTATACTGAGGGCTCATCTTCAATTAACTTCTTACAAGTTGAACCTTGAAAGCCTCTAAAATGAGTTGTCTTTCCAGTTCCTCGGTATTGGGTTGGAGCCCGGGGCTAGGCCCATTTGGTGTGACAGACATTGGCCCACATCTATTGCCAGTTTTGTGTCGCGGCTGCACTGTGTCCGACAAGACAGAAAAAATGTGCACTTAAAGGGGTGTTTTAGAGCTTAGTCGGCCCATGTGCCACATTTATTACTGATGTGCGCTACAGTTCTGTCTGCGCCACAATTTTGTAGCATGAACCAAGTGTACCAAAAAAATGGTGCACACTTCCAGTGCAGTGCACACCGCAGGGGCAAATTGCACAAACTACAGACTGGTTTTGCACTGGTTTTGATAAATGTGACCTAATATATCATCATTTATGTTTATCTATTGTAGGTTATATCTACTTCTTCAATGGACCCGTTCAGTTTGAATACAGCATCTGGAGTAAGAAAGTGACCCGATTAATGAAGACCAACTCCATCCTGTGGTGCTAATCCTGAGTATGAAGCACAGCACATCTACAACCGGAGATCTGTCCTTTTCATATTATATGTAAAGCTCATTGGATCATAGCAATGACAATGAGGGGGTTAATATTTTGTGCCATGACAAGTAGGGGTAAACACTAAAATTTAAAAGGTAGCTCTAGTTCTGGAGTAACTGGCATATACTGAAGTATATGTTACCCAATTGCTGATATATTGTCCGAATTGAGATCCTTTGACTGTATTGTTTTAACAATCTGACCAATATGGCGGTAAACTTGGTTTGAGTACTGCCGGTTCTTGAGTCTTTGTCTGTTCAATTTGGGGCCAATATTTTCTGGGGTTGAAGACTGGCAAACTGGTTTTTGGGAAGCACTGCCTGGTAGCCATGTGGTGAAAGCTGAAGCACGGTAACTAGTCTGTCTCAAAGGGGTTGTTCAATCACAACAAGGTATCCCCTATCCACAGGATAGAAGACAACTAACTGATGGGTGGGGTCCCAATAGATAGACCCCCACAGATCACAAGAGCAGGGGTCCATTGTACCCTAAATGAATGTAGCGGCAGTTTAGACATATGCGCTGCCACTCTATTCACTGTCTATAGCGTTGACTGATTGTAGTGACTATTTCCGTCAGCACCATTGAGATGAATAAAGCAGCATCTGTGACTAGCTGCTGTCTTCAACTTGTAATACAACGGACCTCGGTTCTCGTGATTTGTTGGAGGTCCGACTACAGGGACCCCACTGATCGGCAGGTTATCCCCTTTTGATAGACGATAACTTGCTGTTCCTGGACAACCCCTTTAAAGCTAAATAGGTGGGGAGGAAGTATTAAAATTGTATCACTATATTTAACTTTAGGAGCTCTATAAACCCCAATGATTAAAGCCTCCAAAACCATCTACGTTCCACCTTCTCATTGCTTATATGTAATGTTCTGCATGTTTTATTCTTATTCTGCACTTCCCCTATAGCATCCTGAGAAATAACAGGGCAGCGCCCTCACTACCTATAATACTGCTGGCAGAGAACAAGTCACGACCAAAGGATTTGATGACCATGATAATGGACTACTGTTTTGTTTTGGATGATATATTTTTTTAGCTATTTATTATATCTTGATTTATGTGTTATAGCGTTTCTTTTGTTGCTGTATTCATTATATGTTTTGAATATAGATGGATGATTTCTGTTTATGGGATCAGAGTTGCATATTGATTAATTATCAAATAATGCATAAAACAGAAACTCTCATAACTGATCTGGGTCTGCTGTAAAGGTGCATGGGACCTCTTCTTCATACAAGATGCCGCTTTGTGCCCAGTAATCTTAGGCTAAATTTATACTAGGTGGTAGTAGTGTTCGTTTTATAGCTGTAAGTCTACCTTGTAAATTTATATGTATTCATTTCCCCCACATTCACCTAATATCTGACTGTAGTTGCCAGAAGATTGGCATTTGACAATTCCTTAATGTCTCTGTACATTGAGATGTCTGCATCCATTCACTATATAATTTTGTTTGCCACTGCTACCAAAAATATTCTCAATATTTTGTCTATAAAATATACGAAAAATGCATTTTGTCAAGATAAAACAAGATTTACATAATAATTACATTCCCGGATTGTGCTTAGAGACCAGCTCTCATACTACTGTGCTCTTAAATATCTGCATAAAACTGATCAACAGTTCCTTCCTTCTGCTCTGAGTAAAAGCTGTAGCAGGCTTTTGGTTGAATACTACAGCAATCACTCAGAGTAGCAGAAACCTAAGAGCACAGTAGTGTGAGAACACACACCAAATAAACCTGAAGAAGCTACAATGCTAGAATATAAATTAATTTTCCCACTTCTGTTGTTAGGGATAAAGGGAACCTGCCACCACATTTTTCACAAATACAGCTAGTGGCAGGTTCCCACAGAGCCATAGCAACACCCTTCTTTTAGCTAAAAATTGTTTCCCTCAAATCCCCATAAAATCAGAGTAATAAACTTGCCTGGTATCTAGGGATCTATAGAGTGATTGAGGGGTGCGGCCTAATATTGTGTGACCAGAGTGGCATCATCATAGGTGCTTTAGTCTCTTAACAATAGCAAACTGCACCCTGTGCACATATTAAACAAAATCACAGCATGCCTGCATGGACTTCTACTCCTCTCCGTGCAGACTGCTGTGATTTCATGAGATATATGCTTGGTATACAGTTTGCTAATGTTAGGAGGCTAAAGGACCTGCGATGATGTTACATGGGATAGAGCTGCTGGATTCAGCCGAAGGAGGCCATGCCCACCTCGGCTCACTATAGACATCCTTGGATACCAGTTAAAATTGTAAATTTGAATATATGGGAATCTGAGGGGAACCATTTTAATCTAAAAAAAGAGTTTCAGTTAGTTACTCGGGCTCTATGGGAACCTACTACTACATGTATTGTGAAAAATTCGGTGACAGGTTCCCTTTTACAGCACACAAAAGGGTTACACAGCTCTCTAGAGATTAACTTTTGAGGACATATTTCACCACAAAAAAGGTTCTTTTTCACAGCATATTGTAATATTATTATTACAGCTCCATTATTACTTTTTTAAATTTATAAAAAAAATAATATTTCCAGCTTATTATTTTTTAAAGTTAATGCATTTTTTAAAATTAATTTTAAACATTTTATTTAATTTTGGAAAAAATAGCAAAGAAAAGATCTGTAGTTCATGGTGAGGGCAATCATTAGTGGGTCTGTGGAATCCGAGGAGCTTGTGACGACAGAGATGTGGATGTTCCATAAACCCAGTGCATCCCCTCTAGGCAGGCGGCAGATCCACTTCAATGACTTGCAGACTTGCAATAAATGTGTTTGTATTTTTTGCAATTGAAAAATAAAAGACACCGTGTTTTTCATCCTGTCTCGTAAATTCTTGAGGTGGACGCCACAGAGGGGAAAAAAATGCTTATAACGCACGACAGAAAACTTTGTGTTCTCCGCCAAGTTCTGATGAAAGCACAACACAGTAATGTGACTCCTGAGCTGTTACCCAGCCGGGGGTGAGCTGACTGAGCAAAACACTGACTCCTCAGCAGCAATGACTCAGCGTCTCCATACATGACTCAGACCTTTATCTGCCATACAGGACTGGGCTCCAGCAGGGGCGAATACAGGTGCCTAAAATCTACAAATCTCTGCTGTTAGTGTGAGGCATCTCATATCTATGCATCACCACCATTGAATATACTTATTAGATAAGTGCTGTGATGACTTACCTCAAAACATTTGGACTGCAGAAAGAGGGACACTATTCTGACTCATTCTCTGACCTCTATGTTATTCTGCCCCCCCCCCCCAACTCTCCCTTTTATTGTGACCCTTTAATAGTCTGCCCCTCCTGATATTGTGCCCCCCAGCTCCCCTTCATATTGTGTCCCCTACATAGTCTGCCCCCCCCAATATTGTGCCCCCACCTCCCATTCATATCGTGATACCTTCATAGTCTACCCCCTAATATTGTGCCCCCCAGGTCCCCTTGATTTTTGCTCACAGCTTCCCTTCAAATTATGACCCCTTTATAGTCTGCCACCCGATACTATGCCCCCACCTCCCCCCTTATATTCCGGCCCCTTCATAGTCAGGTATATTGTCAGGTATATTCGGCTCCCAGCATCACCATTAAGCCTCTGACAGAAGAAATCCTATTTTATTTTTCATAGCAAAAAGGAAAGAAGGGGATTGTCAGGGGGAAGGAGGAATCCTACAGAAAACACAGTATCATGAACACAAAGGCTAAATTATAGATGGGGGATTACAGGAAAGGGGGTATAAATCTGAGCGCTATAGAAAAGTGAGGATTATAGGTGAGGGGCCTTGAAAAAAGGGCTATTCTGTGGAGGGGGCTAGAGAAAAGGGGGCATTATATAACTTGAGGGGCAAAGAATGGGAGCATTATACAATGTGGTGGCCATTTTGCAGTGTTGGGGGCCAGTAAGGCGGGCAGTATTATGGGATGTTGGTCCCTGAAGTTAGGGGTGGGGCTTGTGAACCAAAGATTTTCAGTGGCACCCATTTTGTCTCCCTTTGGCCTTTACAAAAGTTGGGAGGTTTGATAAAGTCTCACAGATCCAGATTATACATGTACAGGATTCGGGGCAGTATATTTTATGTGGTGTAATACATGCGATCGTGTTTTATGGCTTTTCTGCCTGTTGTTACTCAACAAGTAAAATTCTATACAATTTATATTAAACATGTTATTTATTATGTACATCCACATGGTCCTGGGTAGCTCATATGGACTCATGTATACATTGCTACTTCCTCCACCCAAGTAATCTTTATTTTGCACATCACTTTCATGTCTTTCTCTCACTCGACTAACCCAGGGCAAATTCTCCACCATTTACCTCACAACAATATGCTATCTATACAAAGCACATCTTAAACTGGGTCGTTCGCAAACGAGCTGTCACAAAGAGCCGGCTCTTGTTCGTGAACGACCTGAGCCGGCTCCCGTCATTGAGTCGATGGCTCACTAAACACCACCCCTAGCCGGCTCACCACGCCTCCTTTAACCCGAAAAAATCTGAATAAAAATGGTGTTGTGTCCAGTGACTGACTGGCCTGCAGCTCCCTATTATATTTTTAATAGGGAGCCGTTCAGGAGTCAAAAGAGCCGGCTCTTCTTAGTGAGCTGAGCCTAATGAGCCAGCTCACTAAGAAGAGCCGGAATTCCCATCACTAATGGGCTCCCCGGGCCATACAGTACATTGTCTGAATGAGGCCTGAAGGAGAATTGTGGAAGTGAAGGTTGCTAATTCCAGTGTGTGACCAGCAGAGGTCGCTCCTGTATAACGTCATGTAGTACTGTCGTTTCTTTTTAATCCCAATTTCAGTATTTTTTCCATTTGTTACATGCTATTACCCAATACATTAATCATATATGGGCCAATGTTAAAACACTGTGGAATAGTTCAGCCCGGTGCTCCATGATACTGCAGGCTTATACATTATTCTAATAACACAACATAGGTACAATAAATGACACGTGCACACAACATAATGAAAACCTAGGACAGTGGTGGCTAACCACAATAAATGTACTGCACACCAGGGCTGAGATATATATCTCACAGCTTCTCCCTCTGTGCTGGCCTGGTCCATCCTAGTATGTATCCTGGTGGGCTGCTCACAGGTTGCAGGTATAACTCGTCATTATGACTTCTTCCAGCCGTGACCACAGGATTTGCCATCCAGGTGTCTTCAGTTCCTTGCTGCACATCCCCACAGCCAGTTACTCATAGTACAGTGTCTCTTGGATATTAGGAATGTCCCACAATGTGCTGCTAAATTACACTTACTCCATATAACACAACACGCTGACCCCTACACACAGTAGTGGATTATATACTGGTAATAATCAGTTTGGGGTAGGCCGGGGCCCAAGCCTTGTAGGGAACCCATTGCCAAACTACCCAACAAAATTTATATTCAGAAGGGCCAGCATCTATGAAACCCTCATATTTCTGTTCCTGCTCTCAATACACATGTGCACAAGAGGCATTTCAGGACCTTTGAAGGTCCTCCAAAGGTCCTGAAACCACAGATTGAAAGCTGGCAGGAGGAACGTGTCCTTCATTCCCCAAGAAGCTGATTCTAGCACCAGGTGTAGTCATTCCAGACTTATAGGTGCTATAATATTCATACAGTCCAGGACCCATGGCTGTCTTAATCCGCTCCTGCCTACATATACAGGCAGTCCCCTACTTAAGAACACTCGACTTACATACGACCCCTAGTTACAAACGGACCCCTGGATATTGGTAATTTATTGTACTTTATTCCAAGGCTACAATGATCAGCTATAACAGTTATCACAGGCGTCTGTAATGAAGCTTTAGTGTTAATATTGATTCTTATGACAACCCAACATTTTGTAAAATCCAATTGTCACAGAGACCAAAAAAGTTCTGGCTGGGATTACAATGATAAAATATACAGTTCCGACTTACATACAAATTCAACTTAAGAACAAACCTACAGACCATATCTTGTATGTAACCTGGGGACTGCCTCTACTAAATAATACACTGTTAACCCCTCAATATAGAAAAGTATATTCTATATTCCATTATATAATACGCCGTGCATAAATATATATTTTACCTACTAAAAATATTTACCCTAATTTATATGTCAGCTCAATTTCATCTACTAACCATAATCATTAACGTATAAGTCTAAAAAAAAAAATGTTTTATAATATGAATTGATGCCAACATCTTCCGTAAAATAACCTTTAGTTCAGATGTAAAGTAATAAAGGTCCTTAAAATCTAAGGCTTCGGTATGTGAAATGCAGCCACCATAAGGTCTCTTGTCAGGGCCGGTTCTAGACAAAGTGGGGCCCTGGGCAAAACTAAAAGTGGGGCCCCAAAATAAAACTATTTTATGACCAGTCACAGTCAGCAAGAGGCTCCCTTTAGTATGGTAAAATAAACTGTAATTTTGGAGAATTTTATAGGAGATAGATGATAGGGAGATTGATGGGCAACATGGTGGCTCAGTGGTTAGCACTACAGCCATGTAGCGCTGGTCAACATCTGCAAAGAGTTTGTCCTTAGGACCCAGAGGAAACCCACACAAACAGGGAGAGAACAGAGACTGATATTTTCTGAAAGCAGACACTTGCCCCATTTTCAATACTGCATCAAAGAGTTTACAGACATAGGCGCCTTCATGCAATTTTGATTCAAACTGAAACATTTTATAAAAAATACTTAAAATTTGACTTTGATGGCAAAAAATTTGTTCCAAACTAAAAATATTTACCTTCACTTCTCCTAAATGTAATAGATGGACATGTGTAGAGTTCACAAATGTGCCCTATTGATATGTTCACATAAATAAATCCACATAAAATCACTAAAACTGTAATAACTAGATATCTGCTTTTCAGCTAGAAATTTTAAGGCAGTCACAAATATAGCAATAAAACAGAATAAAAAGTAAAGGCGCCATAAAACCAATATAATTTTGAAAGCAGACAACCAGGCGATGCATTTGGCAATTAACATTCAAAATTTCCTCTAAAATATGTACAAATCCAGATACTTATATAAAGAACATCTACTTTCCTAAAACAGTAAGATGTGAGGAGATCATACAGACCCCACACCAATATATTCACCAAATATGCAGCAAAGGGAACTGCAGAGAATTGCACTGAGCGTCACACAGATGTATCATTGTTTTCTCCCTTACACAATGTAACCCAAATAAATAACTATATACAGGCGGTCCCCTACTTAAGGACACCCGACTTACAGACAACCCATAGTTACAGACGGACCCCTGTGCCCACTGTGACCTCTGGTGAAGCTCTCTGGATGCTTTACTATAGTCCCAGACTGCAATGATCAGCTGTAAGATGTCTGTAATGAAGCTTTATTGATAATTCTTGGTCCAATTACACCAAAAATTTTGAAACTCCAATTGTCACTGGGGCAAAAGAAAAAAATTGTCTAGAACTTCCATTATAAAATATACAGTTTCGACTTACATACAAATTCAGCTTAAGAACAAACCTCCAGACCCTATCTTGTATGTAACCCGGGGACTGCCTGTATCCATAAACCAAGTTAATGAGATAATAAAGTCACTTTTAGATGTCACCATTGTATTAGCTGCACAATAACAGAACCCTCCGCGCTTCATAAGAATTTGAGTGAGAACGTCATAACATAGGTGTAAATAATGGAGGATGGTGGGAAATAAAAACTTTATTCCAGAACATGTGTGTGTTTTTGGTGTTACATATAACTTTATGGACATGTTCTGGTCGCGGTGTAGTCACATTAGGCAAAGAGGATCGAATGTTCATCGTATCAGTCAATTTTCCCAACAAAAAAAACTATCACAAAATAAAAGCAATAAGAGAGAATGGGGCAGATTTATCAAGCTGTCTGAAAGTCAGAATATTTCTCGTTGCCCATAGCAACCAATCACAGCTCAGCTTTCATTTTACCAGTGCTCATGAATATTTTAAAGGGGAGCTGTGATTGGATGCCATGGACAACTAGAAATATTCTGACTTTCAGACAGCTTGATAAATCTGCCCCAATGTGTGTTCTTAGATATTTCTGCATAGAGAAGGGTTAAAAACATAAATATTAGTTGGTATTATCCCTTCTCAAAATGTAGTAACATATAAAGTAGATATTTCCATTATCTGTGAGGTGCAGCAGCTCCTGTGTGCAGCAAATTCTCCCTGTAGTTGCCGGCTAAGAATCTGGAGGGGGCGACACTTCAGGGGGCTTTATCTCTGGCTCTGTGACACATAGAAGCTCACTTCTTTTTTTCACTTCTTGGATATCGAGCGCACGGCCTTAGTGAATCCCGGCAGACCCGGATCCTCGTCGGACAACACGCGGGATCGCGACTGGACCGGGTAAGTAAATGTGCCGAACTGTGTGAGTAACTATTGTGATTTTTGATTTTTGGGTTGAATGGAGCTGACAGATTCCCTTTAATTATTCTGATACGTATTCAGGAGGTCCCATAGGCCACAATTGAAATATAAACCAGTTATAGTAAATCTTTCGCTGTAAGTGTCCGCACCTTGATAACCACCTGTTCCACCAAATTTTTATATAGTAATCAGTGTGTACAAATAGGGAATGAAATTTTTTTTAGCCAGCTATTCTTTCCTTACTTATAATTAAATTGTGAAGCTAAGAAGTGCAATAGTAAAACTACTCACCTAACAGAAGTAACCAGTCAGCAGGGTCATGTGATGTAACATTGTGGAAGTGAGGTCATTATACCAAAACCAATGAATATCAGAGGATCAGCCAAATGGAACGGGTCAGGAATATAGCAGAATTTTGTATAGTTTTATTGTAAATTATTAATAAATTGATGCTTTTGATTGATCGGACAACATGTTTAATGCTATAGTACAAAAATCATCTGAATGTAGACATTTTTAATTCCAAAGGAAATCAGATCTTGAACTAATATACAGTCCATGTTAGAATCTGATATCTGAATGGAAACCAGACATTTGAAAGCAAACAAAAAATGACTGTTGTTCTTAAAGGACATTTACAACCAGGATGAAGGATTGTAAACCAAGCACACTGACATACTGGTGTGTGCCCCTCTGGCAGGATGTGCTCTTCTTTTAGCTTCCTATGTCCTCATCTAGGAATCTAGATGTCTGGAATCTAAGTGGCACCTGGTCTTCACCACCGCCCGCCGCAAAGTAGAAAGGTCTTTCTGCGGCGTGGTTCCACAAGGTCGTTCCACAGGTGTGACCTGCCCACAGTGACAGCCAAGGTTGAGGTATAGAAATGCTAGGCAGTCTCGTGGTCAGGAACAGGCGGATGGTCAAGGCAGGCGTCAATGATGCGAAGTCGGGGACGGAGCAGGAGGTCAGGGCTGGCAGAAAACGAGCAAGGTCAGGATCAGGTCCGGGGTCACAACGGGAGATCAGAACAGGAACAAGAAGGAAGTTTTCTCATAGGCTAGGAGCACTAAGATCCAGCGGGGGTTGGTGTGAGAAGCCGGCTTTTAAGGGAAACCCGGAAGTGGCCAGCACCAATCAGCGGCGTCCTGGCCCTGTAAATCTGCGACTGCTGACACGTGAGCACCCTAGGGAGCCAGGAGCTGATTGAGTTAGGGACCATGCGCCAGGATGGAGAGGGGCACGTGAGTGCCTGCAATCAGATACATGGATCGCAGGGACACACGTAAAACTTACCAGCATGTAAGTGTACTTGGTTTACAATCCTTCATCCTGGTAGTAGATTTTCTTTAAATCTGCATAATAATCTTTATTTATATAGCGCCATCATATTCCATAGCACTTAAATCGATCTCCCAGGCTGCAGTGTGTTGCTGTAAATGGAAATGATTGGAAAACCTTCTGTGATCATTTCCCGAGAAAGAAATCAGTGACAGATGCGGTCTCTGCAGAAGAGTATACAAGGTTACCCAGTGTAAACAGCTTATCCTCTGACCGAAAACATCTTGCATCATTTGCTGTATGTTTGTGGTTTTGCAACAATTTATTACATAATATTTATAATATTACCAGAGACTTTCATTTTATGTGTAATATGAATGGATTGTTAGTGCATATGGCTGTAGTAGATAAGTAATATAGACTGTGCTGTATTGGGTCTTTTCTATTAAACGGGTTGTCCAGATGTTGTAAAACATGGCTGCTTTTCTTCCAAAAACAACTCCTCTTCTGACCATGGGTAGTTTGTGAGCTGCATAACTGGCACAAACCATGGTCAGGGGTGGAGCTGTTTTTGGAAGAAAGCAGCCATGTTGTGGGGACTACAAGATGATATTTGACCATGACTGTATGAATCAGCCAAAAAACCCTTAAAATAATCCTGGATGCAACTCATTAAAAGCATAGCATGAATACAGTGCAAGTATTCCTTAGTATTCCAGGTATTCCTTTGGAGCGGACCTACTAAAGGTTGATCTAAACAACCCAACTGCCCATGCATCACAATGGCCAATTTACAGTCATTTTAATAGGTGCTGTGCAATTCTGGAGGGCTATGTAAGGCTTCAATATGGAATGCCTCAAAGGAATTTTTTGGCAAAATTTTTTTTTTAATAAGACTTTTTACTTTACTAATTTTTGGCAAAAGTGTATAAAAAAGACTGAAGTGCAACTTGTGCAGAGGAGAGCAACCAAGTTTATTAGGGTAATAGGCCTCCTCTACCCCTAAAAAAGAGGCAGTTCTACCATCACCATAGACACAGGGCATCCTCTACACCTAAAAAAGAGGCGGTTCTACCATCACCATAGACACAGGGCATCCTCTACACCTAAAGAAGAGGCGGTTCTACCATCACCATAGACAGGGGGTATCCTCTACACCTAGAGAAGAGGCGGTTCTACCATCACCATAGACAGGAGGCATCCTCTACACCTAGAGAAACGCCAAGGTTTGTGTTTATTTTAGAAAATTTCTATTACATTTACTTAAATTAATTATATACCGGTATGTACCGTAATTAATTATTTTACACCTCCATGATTAGCAAGTGATTAGTGTTCTGTCTCAGGTGACTTCTTTTCTAGTGGCTCCTCCATTATAAGTGTTCTGTCTTAGGTGGAATTATTTAGGAGTCTTTCTAGGTGTTTGAAGATGGGAATGGTTTGAGTAAATCCAAAGTCATGTTGCAATGCTTCTCGAAAGCCGTGCAACACATTTATAGGAAAGCTTATTCCAAAAATTAGCTATGGAGGCTCAATAACAGGGAAAGTAGACCATCAGAGGATTCTCATTGACATCAATGAGTTATCCATGTAAAGTTAGAACATTTCAGATATCTAAAATTGTAGGAACTTATTTCCATAGTCAGTATCAGTTCTTTCTTATATATTTTGAGGATGTCCAATGAAATAGAAGGTAGATGTGCTATTATGCTTGATAGAATTTTGTAACGAGAATATCCTTTATATTTATATAACACATAATGTGCTATGAATTTGGTAACTTCTATACACAGATATATGAGAAAGATGGAGGATACATAGAAGATCCTGCCACTCCCAAGAAACCTATGGATCTGCTTTTGAACTGGGAACTTCAAGACTCTACAATGGATGAGCCCAGATGTGGAGTTCCTGATGTTGCGGAGTATGTCATCACCGAAAAGGATTTAAAATGGACGTCCACTATTATAACTTATAGGTAATGTAAAATAATATATTACGTATTGTCTGTCATTCAGAGTGGAGGTATAGTAAAAAAAAGGGCAATTTTGTGAATACAGACGGTCCCCTACTTAAGGACACCCGACTTACAGACAACCCATAGTTACAGACGGACCCCTCTGCCCACTGTGACCTCTGGTGAAGCTCTCTGGATGCTTTACTATAGTCCCAGACTGCAATGATCAGCTGTAAGGTGTCTGTAATGAAGCTTTATTGATAATTCTTGGTCCAATTACACCAAAAATTTTGAAACTCCAATTGTCACTGGGGCAAAAGAAAAAAAATTCTCTAGAACTTCCATTATAAAATATACAGTTTCGACTTACATACAAATTCAACTTAAGAACAAACCTCCAGACCCTATCTTGTATGTAACCCGGGGACTGCCTGTATCAACAATGTAGAAGTCCTGTAACTCATAACGAAAGGGAACGGGGCTAACCTAATTTGGTCCCCCTCTTATGTTGGATTGATATTAAATGTGCCCATAAATTATGGTCAAATTAAATATACGGTAAATAGTTTATCAGATTTATTTGTATCTTAATGGCTGCTGTAGATGGGGCTACACTAGCTGATTTTTACAATTGTGTTTGTATGCTCCCGCATTCATGTGAATTCACTTGATGTAAAACTACATTTTCTCTGTAGGGCACTCGTATGCTTGGCTACAACCTACTATGATGTTGACTGGTGATTACTGGGGGCTTCAAGGCAAGGACCCTCAATGATTGTCAATGTTGAATTGGTTCACATAAGCACATGTACAATGTTGAGATTCGGTTCCTGAGAGTAGAGGATGACCTCATGATGACTAAGACACTTAGTCTCAATAATTTTTATAAAATACTTAGCTACCTGTTGTTTGATTGGAGGAAATTAACCAAAATCTGTTTCTTCTGTGTCATTTTTTATAGTTATAATGTATGGGTTAACTATCTACTTGCTTCATGTCTGACTATGGTTTCTCGTTGTGTAGGATAGTCAACTATACCCCAGACCTGCCTTCATCGGATGTGAATCAAAACATACAAGAAGCCTTCAGAATGTGGAGTAAGGTGACTCCCCTGCAGTTTATCCAGGTCCATCGGGGAAACGCTGACTTGATGATCTCCTTTGCTACTAAAGGTTGAGCTCTGCTTGTGCAGATTTGTGGAATTTCTATATTTTATTGTACACTTATAATAGAAGGTTATGTTTTATTCTTCTCTAGAACATGGAGATTTCTTCCCTTTTGATGGCCCTCAAGGGGTGCTGGCTCATGCCTTCCCTCCAGGGGAACACTTGGGTGGAGATGTTCACTTTGATGAAGAGGAAACTTGGACAGTGGATTTAGAAGGTACATTTTTAAATTTTTGGCAAATTACATAACGAGATGTAACTTGAAGGTGTTGGCCAACCATCCTACACAGAAGCCCAAATATTACCATCTACACAGTGGATTAGTATACTCATTTTACAAAACTTTATATATTTTTGCATTGCAGATTTCAACCTATTCTCAGTGGCTGTACATGAATTTGGGCATGCATTGGGGCTGGATCACTCCAGAAATCCTTATGCTCTCATGTACCCCATCTACAGTTACTTCAATTCAGAGAACTTTACACTACCGACCGATGATGTCCAGGGAATACAGGAACTCTATGGTACAGGACACCTTTATGTACATGTAGATAAAATTGTAATGTCCCTTTAGACAAAGTATTACATGATACTCATTGTAATCAATGGGCTACCCATGTAATGCATGGATGTGTAACTTCCTCCAAAATGATGGACGCCCTTTGTTGTCCTCCCTGACTAAGCTAACTGGGTTTTTAAATTAGACAATCTCTTTAAAATTTAAGCTTCCAAGAATATATATGCAACTGCTAATCATTATTTGTCTTTTGGTTTTAGGTTCCAGGCCATCAAGCGTTATAACTCCTACAATCTGCAGCCAGGAGGTACCTATTAAAGCCATAGCACATTGGGAGGGAGGCATCATCATTTTTAAAGACAGGTAAAATATTGTATTTTGTAGGCTTAGGATGATAAAGGTCCCAGTATGGGTGCAGTTTTTCAGTGAGGCAAGGATCATTAATTGGGATACTATCGATAACACATTATAGGTGGGAGACCCCAGCTTTTCCTTGGGGTGCAGCAGTTTTGAGTTATACTACTATTTTTTATTCAACATTGTTTTTATTGTCCTTATAGAAAATACTGTAAGTCATACTGCAGGAACCAGATAACAAAGCTTAACTTACAACAGAAGTAGACAAGCAAAAAATGTGCCAAAAACATGATTTTCCGGTAATCTGTAAAGTAATTATAAATTGTTGAGATTAACCAGTAAAGATTACCAGGACTGTCGATTCACAGAGAGATGGTAGATGGAAGGAAGAGCAGCCGGAAACCAAAGTTGAGATGAAGTGGAATTGGCAATTAGGCAATAACCAAATATCTTTCAATGTCCTTGATCAAGCCTTTTAAATATTGTGTTTGTCCATCAGCAGAAGCTCTATGGTATCAGTATCTCTAAATTCTATTATGTGTCAATTCTACTCTTCATATTATTTGGCAGACATGTCTGGTATCACCACCCAAACCTGTCGGCACATAAAGCAATCGTAACAACTTCACTCTGGGAAGACATTCCCGATTCCATAGATGCCGCCTATAATTACTCAGTGAAGGACAGCATTTTGTTATTTAAAGGTAAGTAAAGGTCAAATGGGGTATCCAACACTAGAGAAGGTCCACTTTATTTTAAGAAATGCTAGTCCATGGGTTGTGTTTTTGGTCACATTTAAATACGTGGGAATAAGGAACATAACCAGACACTTCCCAAGAATAAAAATAGTCTCTACGAATACTTTAAAGCAGACATAAAGTATTTGTCCCATCTTGTGCCTTACCAAATACATTATCTATCATTAGGTAGACAGTTCTGGTCTGTCAATGGATCACATGTGAAAGTTGAAGAACCCAGAGATATTGGTGATTTTGGGTTCCCAAGGTCCGTGATGAGAATAGATGCCGCTGTCCATGACTGGGAGAAAGGAAGAACCTTCTTTTTTACTGGAGACCTGTGCTGGAGGTACCCTGGGCCAACAGAGGAGGCCAATATGTTTATTAATAAATATTTAGAGGGTAGTTAGACAAAAACATGGGAAAACATCCATACTCCTTGAAGGTGTAGCTTTGGTTAAGCCCATGGCTACTCATAACTCAGATGAGGTTTAGTTCTTCGACATAATATGGGGTATGCTGGTTGGAGTTATGGCGACTCATTCATTAGATAGAAGTCTAGGTATACAATCTGTCTAGGAGATAACTGTCCGTCTATTACTTAGTTACAATGAACAACAAGGACAGATGGACCATGGATTTCCTGTGCGGTTGGAGTTGCAGTTCCCAGGTGTTGGAAATAAAGTGGATGCGGCCTATATGCATGAAAACGGTAAGCGATACACCACGACATCCAAATAAAATGGGGAAACAAGGCATGATGGGACATATTTATGAAAATTAGCTCTCTTTTAAGCCACATATTCTTCGTATGGATCATCTATAACGTGTTTGGGACAGGAGACCAGTTTTTGTAGTTTTTCCTGGTGCAGATTGGGTGGGTGCATAAAGAATAGGGAATATGCATAATGCTACCGACTGCATTTCTTGCTTTGGCTCAACAAACCACAGCATAAAAAGAAACAAAACTGCTATGGGGCACATGGGACGTGCACCAGTTTTCTGTCGGACTTTGCACATTCTTTTATGTGCAAGCTGCTTGCACACGTATTTAAGAATAGTCCGTGCCATATATGTGTCTCACACAACCCTTTTGTGTCGCAGCTGCACTATTCTTCACATGAATTTACCATTCAGAGTCCAAAAGGGTTGTGTGGCACGCCCAATGTTAAAGGTGCACCAAAAAAAAAGTAGGTGCACTCTGTTGGGGCAGTGCAGGGGGCACCAGATTAATAAAGAGCGGGCGCCAGAAATCCTGAATATGGCGCCCCCTGCACACTACACAGGCAAACTGCACATAGTACAGACTACACTGCTTTCAGTAGATGTGCCCCTATGTGTTTCTGAAGTCTTATACACAATGCACCTTGTATTGAAATAAGCTCTCCTCCAGAAGGCAGAACACTCTCTTTTTACTGCCACCTATAGGGAGCTAGCCTAAATGTCATTGTTGGCACTAAAGAGACAGTTCTCTCCCTTGTGGAGGAAAGCTAATTTGTGTGTGATAAATGAATACTTATTGGTTGTTAGAAATGTCAGAATTGTATACCACTGACAGGCACATAATGTGAGTAGGTACGTAAGTATACATGAGTATTAGAGTGTTAACACAGAGCAACTTTGTCTGACACTGAAATTCAAATGACAATTCCATACATATGAGAGCTACACCCAGATTTCCCCATGTTCTTTTGAGTTGACTGAAACAGTCAGAAAATTCTGAAATTTTTTGACCATACAATTTTTTGTGTGACCATAACCCAAGAGAAACTGCATCATAACCTGCGGGAGAATATTTCAGGGATGTGATATCCTAATACTTTCTATATACTGCATTGTCCTAATATGTTATCACACCTATCCCCAAACTTGAGATTTACCCAAATTATTTATTACAAATGCTATTTGATACACAGTATTAATGATCATCTTTTCTCACATAGGGAACATCTATTTTTATCAAGAAGAAAGAGAGGTTGAGTATGATCCAAGGATCGGCCAGGTTACACATGTCACGGATGAATTCTCTGTCTTGTGTTGAGACTCATCACATAGTGTACGTAATAATGAATCACATAGATGTATATGATGAATGTACCGTATTTATATTAAAATATATCTTCAGCTCCTATTATATTGCATGTTCGTGAATATAACTATAAGTATTTGATCTACCATCAAAATCCATCATGATAAACCAGGGACACTTACTCATAGATCCAGGAACCGTGACTGTGGTGATCTTCTTCTATTTGTTATCCATGGCCTCCTTCCATCTAAAATCAACTTTTAAAATGATGGTAATTCTGAGTCAAAAAGGCTATAAGTATGTTACCAGATCCCCTCCACACTGCAGATTCACAGGCTGTTACACTTCTCCCTCCCACTGTGCCACTGCTGCCCAGATTACAGAAATGTGGGGGGACAATAAGACTGAGACTTGCTGCTGCAGCATAACAACAGCCTAAGGGCTGTGAAGGCAGAGCACAGAGGGCTTCTGTAACACACCCTTAGCCCTTCATGTTTCATTAGCATAATATTAAAAGTTGATTTTAGTAGGAAGGGGTCCATGGATAACAAATATAAGCAGATTACCACAGAAAAAAATCTGAAAAAATTCCAAGGGCACATATTCAATCTATTGAGAACAATGACATTTCTTAAAGGGCTCTTTGGAAATGCTGTACACAGCTTCACTGAGATAAATACTTACTTCAAATGGGAAATATGCAATATGGAATGGAATAAGGAAAACATTGCCTCTTAGATACCATCTAAGGCAGCCTCCTTAACATCGAGCATGACTTTCTTGAAGTCTAAAGACATGATGTGGGATATAATCCAAACTAGTTTATTTACAGATTCCCAACTGTAGACAGCCCTGTTTCAATGTTATTGCATCTCATCAGTACAGTGTAGGGAATTGTTTTAACTAAGTGAAAGGCTAGAGTATTGGTCAGGGAAGTAAGAAGACATCCTGGAAAACACATGTGCATATTTCCCAAAATCCCCCAGTGGAGCATCATTGGATGCAAGTCCCCACACACCTGCAGAGGTGGTCTTCTATGGCAAAGTCTCCCTAAGGAGTTTTATTACTTCCCAGCATTACTTCAGACGAGCACCATTGTAAACAAGACAAATATTTACAGATGCCGTCTGTATCCTCTGGGCTCATTTGGCACAGGCGCAGATAGAGAATGTATACCTGCTTTAAGATGTAGATGGGGAGAACTATTAAGGTGCAAATTAGGGGGGCTGGGTGCTAGATGTTCCCCTTTTCTTTGGTTAGGTTCTTTAGATATAAGGCTAAGGCAGTGAAGTGACCTTTTTCCTATTCTAATCCTTCCCTGTCATTCACACAGGAGAACATTACTTATAGATGTCTCCTTATTTTGGGCGGGTGTTTTGTTACTTCTATCATCATCCTAAATATTTTAATAATACAAAGATCCCCAGACGACATCTTCATCTTCATGCTGCCAAGTTCAGCCCCTATTTTATTGCACAACCACCGGCGACACATTCACTTTTACAAAACAGATAAAACTCTGTCCCCGGGCTGTTTGCTGATTTTGGAGGAATGTGTTTGTTACGGGTTAGCTACATATTCACATTCCTCCAGAAACCTGAGCACTGACGCTGACACATTTCTGAGGCCTTAGTGAGAGATCACATTGTTATCATCCAACAAGTAATATGTGTGATAAGTCATCATAAAAGTCATAGACTCTGCGGCTGCATAAACCTGAGGAGTAGCACAATGTCAGGGAAGTTGTGGAATCATCTACCTGTCTCCGAGTGACATAATAGCTCACCACATTTGTTATGCTCATACATTTTAGGAGTTAAATGAGGACAACCTACAGAATACAGAGCTCAGTGTATTGTTTTGGAGACATGAAGTTTAAAACCCTTTATAATTGGGCTACATGACCCAAAGGAAACTGTAAGTGAATGCCATCAGGGATGGACTGGCCAACCAAAGAATTGTGGCTCCGATGGTCCAGGAGAAAATATCTCGGTTGGGGGCTCACCCGAACCCCTCACAAGCGCGGCGCCCCTGCCTCTCACCTGTCCCTGCTCCTGATCCTCCTGCCATGCACGCACCGGCTTCAGGAGATTTAAAGGCCCATCGCGTCGTTAATTGGCGCTTGCCATTTCCCAGAGTCCCATATAAATTAGCCTCTCCCTACACACCTTGCCGGATCTTTGTGCCTTGTGCTCTACAGAAAGCTTTGTTCCTATGCCCTGCGCTGTTATTGTGATTTCCCGTTGTGACCCAGGTACAGTTCCTGTCTACGCTCCTCTGCTGCCTGACTTGACCTGTTGCTACGTTCCCGGCTCTGATTCCGTGCTGCCTGTCCCCGACTATGATTCTGCTCAACGTCTGTGTACCTCACCTTGGCTGCCACCGCGGACAAAGTCGCACCTGCGGAATGACTTGGTGGTACCACGCCGCAGCTTGTCTGTCCCGCTTTGTGGCAGGCTCTGGTGAAGACCGAGTTCCACTTAGATTCTGGTCCCAGGTATCGTCTTATGTCATCGTTCACGGTAATCCAGTGGGTCCACTACCCAGTATTAACAATGGCCTGTAGGTAGCATTGCTACTTCACCTGGCTCACTCAGATAGGGCCACTCAGAGTACCAACTCTTAATCCAAAGAGAATTGATTCCACACAGCAACGATCATAAAAGGTAGAAAAAAATTTATATTTATTGAGATTACAATAGTAAATGTTAAAAATACATCTATATTGGAAACAAATGCCCGGGTAAGATTTACCTGGCATAATACGGCAGGGGCGAACAAAATCTAGGAATTACACAGCTAAAATGCTAATAGCACACAAGGTATTGTCATAATATAATCACCAATGGGCAGCATAAATCAAGTCTTCATAAGATAACCATATTGTATGCTGTTATCACATCATAATAATGAAATCAAAATCATTTTTAAGCAAACATGCCCTTACCCATTGGATGTGCCACACACTGGCCCCGATGCCCGTTTCAACTGTCAAGCCTTCACTTGAGGGTGATGCTCTAGTTGAGTAAGCCAGGTACAGTACCAACTCTACCTGTTGGCCATTGTTAACACTGTATTGTATTATAATATTTTTATATGCATGTTTATTACTGTTAACGGTTTGCTCATGTAATCCTGTCACATGTAGCAGACGGGCATACTAATTGGCTGTCCACCCAGAACTTTCTAGAAGGAACTACTCAAAGTTAGGCCTGGTGTGTGAAGTGAGTAGTGTAATCGAAGTGAAATGAGTAGAGTAATTGATTGGGCATTTTTTATGTATGTGTATTTTAAACAAAAGGATTAAAATTACAAGTTTCCTGCAAGTTGAAGGTATTTGAAGTTTTTTTGGGAACGTGTACTGTCAGCGCCCCACGATAGTCTTGGTGCATTTTTCTTTTATTCTCTAATTTTTCACCGGACCACTTATGGTATTGCCGGTTATCCAGACAAAGGGAGCTGCATAGACAGGGTCATTCCCTACAGATACCCCTTGCCACCCTTGGATTAATACCCCCAGACAAGGAGGAGGAAGACACCACCTCCATCTGTCTATGAGCCTTTACAAAGAACAGGATCAGGTGAGCACTTCCACTTTCTCCTATTTCTGAGCCGGTTTCCAAGACGTTATTACCTGAGGCGCCGTCCTCTGTTGTCCCCCTTTTTTCCTGTTTTATACAGTATTTGGCATTTTAGGGAACATTCAGCTTCTTTTCTCCTGATCGGCGGGCTCAGTGGTCAGACCTATAGAGGCTTTTCCATTTTTATATAAAGGGTAAGTGTCCTACATTTTTGTACCTCTAAATTGCTACTATATTAATGCCCCAATGCTGACTCTCAACTAAGTGCAGGATATTATCTCTAAAGGCGTGGTATAAAAAGCAAGAGAAATAGAATGACAGGTTTTAGTTTGATGAAGACATTTTGCAACATAGAAAGTACAGTATTACTTACAGACTAGAACAGCATTTCCTCACTTTTGGTATTTGCATCATTTTTCACACAATCTGGATGACTGCATTCCAAGCCAATCCCAACATAGACCCCATCACAGAATGTACCCTGTGTATCAAATGTCTAATATCCAGTCAGGACATGGAGCCTACTTGTCATTGATGAAAAGGGATAGGAAAGAAACGTACATTTTTCCCTCTTTATTCATAAACTTTGTCCTGCTTTGTCCTCCGTGACCTCCGCGATATATCTATTTCTATTACAGACATAAATCATTCAAGTATGTTCAACGCAATGAACCCCAATATATACTATGCCTGTAACCATACTTACAATGGCAACTATTTTGGCATTGGCTAGATTAGAATCTGGGTCTATGATAACTATTGGTGTTACTCTTACCCTTGCAAAGATGTAAAAGCTTTGATGGAGGAGGATCCCAAAATTTTGGTCCCCAGAATGGTCCTGCACCAAGTAAAGTTAGAAAGAAAAAAGACTAGACATGGAGCAGGAACATGGACACAAAGATCTGAAACCAGGTGTATATACACAAGGGACCAGAGCAAGAAGCAAGGTGCCCAGGACTGACCAGGAGGAGCTAGAATAAGGTCACAACCCAAGAATGTAGTCACAGAATCAGGAAATGTATAAAGAATAAAACGGAGAAATGTAGACGAGGTACAAGAACATGGTTGCCTCTTGGAAAGACATTGAGAAACCAGATGAAGTAATCAAGAGTCAAAGTAAGATTGTATTAAGGTAGTAGAGCAAGTTGAGCCCAGACAAACTATGGAACATTCTGGATCCAAGGAACCACACTGGGAAATGTATGGTCGGGGGAAGGTTCGGTTTATATAGGACAGTTAGCTCAAGCTGTTCAGAAACATCTATATAGCTGCAGAGCTCATAGGCAGGAAGAATTATCCATTGTTCTAGTGCTGCAAGATGAGGGAAAAAACAACTCAAGAGTACAGGCGATCCCCGACTTAAGAACACCTGACTTACAGACGACCCCTAACGGACGACCTACAAACGGACCTCTCTGTCCACCCTGACTTCTGGTGAAGATCTCTGGATGCTGGTAATTTACTAAACTTTAGTACCAGGCTGCAATGGATCGGTAAAGTGTCTGCAATAAAGCTGTATTGTTAATACGGTACTTGTTTATCTACAAACCCTAAAATTATAAAATCTAATTGTCACAGGAACCACAAATGTATTTGGTTGGAGTTACCCTTATTAAATATACCTGTTCTGACTTACATACAAATTGTACTTAACCTATAGAACCTATCCTGTACATAACCCGTATATCAGGAACAAATTCTGACTTGATTAGGCTACCAGGATCAAATGGCATCCAACAACTAGAACAGTTGCTTAACAACATGAAGATTTTTCTAGACATGCTCTGTTCAGATAGGAGGTATAATATAGGTAATTTTATTGTGATACCATCCCTTTTAGCACTTTTATTACTTTTGTGATATTGTAGAGATGTTAGTAATTGGGATGTGGTTGACATCTCTTCCTCTTTCCGCTTCATTGTGGAACAGCTCATGGGAATTTCCAAATCATTATATATGTACTTACAGGGGACTGATGTAAAACTGTATTATCTCCATAAGACTTGTCAGCATAACGTGGGGGTCTCTGACACTCCTGCAAGCACCTAATTCCCTTTAATGTTTACATGGACTTTGTAGATTATCTATATGAGTGACTGTACATGGTTTTGTAGGTCATCTCTGCTGATCAAAAGTGTATGACCTGTACTATTTAATGGACCCTCCTATTTGGAACCTGTAGTAGGTAAAGTGTGGCACACAGTGATGCCACAATGCACTGATGATACTGATGAGGCAGATACTGATAAACGCAAGGAAAAAATATGGCTCACACTGATATCTCATCTTAGAGATACCACCAATAATACGGCACAAACATTTCCCAACACATGGATGATCATATCTTCACCATCCAAAACTACAACTGATGTTATATATTGTCCTTGGATATCCATCTAATCATACATTTGTGTGTGTAGTTAGTAGCAGCAGGACTGTGAAAAATACATTTAGATTCTGGGATTGTAGCTGGACTTGGAGTATTGTACGAGTCTTCTCACACTGCTGTGTTCTTCGACCTCTGCATTCAAACTGCTCCACACAGGCCCTCCCCTCCGCTGTATTATCTAACCATAAGCCTGCTGAAGCTCTTACTCTATCTTTCTTATCTACCTATCCTATTTATCTACCTTCCTACTTATCTACTTTCATTGAATCCATGATTTATATATCTCATATCTATCTATCTAGATAGGAGAAAAAATGCTCAGTTTATATAAGAGCCAAAACTTTGCCAGCTATGGATTAAAAAAAACATAGTTTTTTTTTTTTTTGGGTGGTGCCTTTTCTTAAACTATCTTTCTATCTATCTACCTATCTATCTCATATCTATCTATCTATCTATCTATCTATCTATCTATCTATCTATCTATCTATCTATCTATCTATCTCATATCTATCTATATATCTATCTCATATCTATCCATCTATCTATCTTGTATCTATCCATCTATCTATCTATCTCATATCTATCTATCTATCTATCTATCTATCTATCTATCTATCTATCTATCTATCTCATATCTATTAATCTATCTATCTCATATCTATCTATCTATCTATCTATCTATCTCATATCTATCTATCTATCTATCTATCTATCTATCTATCTGTCTATCTTATCTGTCTGTCTATCTATCTATCTCTATCAACTATTTCCTACCTCTCTGTCTATCAGTCTATCCATTGTATATTTCATATTGACAATAACACCTATACTTGCGGCTATAAATTTCCGGTTAACCTGCTGTCTGGGCAAGATTCTTTCTTAGGGTAAATTGTCCACAATAACGTCTTCCTCTAAATTCTTTCTTTTAACTTCAAAAAGTAAAAAAAAGTTTATTTTGCAAACTAATGAATAAATCCCAGCACAGTGTGGCACTTTATGCAACTCAGTACTTCCCGCACACAAATCTGCTGAGGACATGTTTACTTTATAATATCCTCTTTGCAGGGCACAGATGGAGGAGTTTTTCTGCTCCGCACCACAAACCAGGATGTCTTGTGGGGGGATTTGGGAGTAATCATATTTACCATGCATTGGTTAGACGTTTCAGCTTGTGTCAATGGAGTGACTCATGGCTCTCGCACTATATAAGGAGCTCATATGCATTCAGCAGACACCAGAGGTTCAAGGCATAAGGGACCCAACATGACACCTACAATATCAGCAGCCATTGTACTGGCCGTCTGTCTCTGCCTCTGTTTCTCCATCCCTGTTCCTGTGTCGGACAGCTCTGAAGAAGTCACAGAGAAGGATTTGCGCTTTGCACAGGTATGTACCTGTTCTTTACCTTGTAGTTGTCTATTCTTTCTATAGAGACGATTTAAAAGGACTCTGTCACCAGACCATACCACAATAAGCTACTATCACCCTATATCCTATCTAGAATTCCCTCTTTCATGTGAAACCTCACACATTTACATATAAAAATTCTCCTCTAAAGTCATGTGAAAATGTGCAGAGATGAGTCATATTTTTCATGAAGTGAATCACTTTAAGCAAAAGTGTCACTTCAGAAGCACCTATCTTCAGTTCTATATTACCTAGACACATTTTGGTGTGATATTAAAGAGTAGAATCTGAAATATGTCTTTAATATGACACCAACCCCAAGTTTCTAGATGCTATAGAACTGAACTGACACTACCTCTGCAGCCTCTAAACTTACATGGGACAAATGTGACTCTACCCATTTTCACATGACTTTGGAGGAGATTTTTATAGGTAAACAAATGAAATGTAAAAAAAGAGGGAACTCTAGAAAGGACATTTCATACCTGATATAATGGGGCTGCTAGTTTAATGGGGTAAAATCTGGTGATAGGTTTCTTATGAATATAGGACTTATTTCGGAAAATGCACAAAAGTTCAGTCAGATATCAGATCTCAATTTTTGAGGGACCCATTGGAAAATAAAAGCAGTTACCCCTATATTTTGGGTGCATTTACATTATATACAGATATAGGATGTGCGTTATATGAGAATGATGCCAGCTACAAGACAAAGAAGCGATTATTGGGTCACGGCACTGATCCCATGTAGGTCTCATTTCCTATGTGGTGACAACAGGAGAAGAAACAGAACCAAGAACTCAGATTATAATTGGTTAGAAGTTTGGTTGTGTCAAAAGGAGCACAATTTGTATGTTTCCTAGAACATACCTCCGCATTGTCCATGTATATGCATTGTATTCTACTAAGCATCATTCTACTTTGTCTCCAGAAATACCTAAGCGCCTTGTACAGTTCTCCATCCAACCCCAGCGGGATCCTGAGGAAGAGCGGAGCTAACAGCGTGACGGCCCAGCTAAAGGAGATGCAAGCCTTTTTTGGCCTGGATGTTACAGGGAAACTGGATGAAGAAACTCTGGAAATTATGAAACAACCGAGATGCGGGGTCCCAGATATAGGAGAATACAACTTCTTTCCAAGGAAGCTTAAATGGCACAGATTCAATATCACCTACAGGTAGGTCTATAACCAGGTCTCTGCTCTTGTATTTTCTTATCTATATGGTAACTTACATATATTTTTGACTTAATTGTATCTTTTATTATGAAAATTTCCCCAATTATTTTAGCATCAATCTGATTATATTGTTTTAGAAGGTAGAGAACATATGATTGATGCCTGTTGCCCTCAAACAAGTTCAGTCGGAGAAACTTGCTCCATTGCCAAGTCCAAACCTAGAATCCAATCCAGAACTCAGAGTGTCTGGTCAGGTCAGTGATTCTAGGTTCGGTCCAGGAACTCACTTGTTATATGCCAGGCCCACCAATTTTGTGAGCGATACTTTGTTTCCCAGGAGATAAAGAAATCATCAGTGGAGCTTGGTAGACTTTTTGCCCGTGAAAGCACATGCATTGTATTGTATAGTCAGGAAGAATAGATTTCAGGTGAATGAACATTTGGCCAACAGTTAGTAACTCAGTCAAGCTGAGAAAAGCCTACACCCCAAGCAATGAGGCTTGTGGGCCCCTCGCCAACCACAATTGCTGTGATAAATTTGGTCTACGTTAAAACAGTTTTCCCTCAAAACAAGTTAGGTCCTATCCACAGGTGGGGCTCCATGAGATGAGCGGAACAGCTGGTCGCGCATGACTGGGTGCTCCTTTTATCTCTTTGGAGCTGATGGAGTTTGCCACTCCATGAAATGAGCGGAACAGCCGGTCGCGCATGGCCGGATGACCCATTCATCTACATGGTGCAGGAAATCTCTGTCAACACCATAGAGATGAACATGCACGACCGGCTATTCCACTCATCTCAGGGAAAGAGGAGGGGTCCAACAGGTGTAAATTGGACCTCATCGCAGCACCAATTCTCGTGATCTGTGGGGGTCTCATCAATGAAACTCCCACAGATAACCAAGGTAGGCCCTATCCTGTGGCCTTACTTGTTTTGTAGGAAAGCTTCTTTAATAGATTGCCTCTTATTGAGGACTTACTAATGTTCCAATGGTCTGTGTTGCCAAATAAGATTTGCATTGATAGTATTTATAATATTTTTATCTTCTAGAATTGTCAACTACACCCCAGATTTACCACGCGCAGATGTGGACAGAGCCATTAAGAAAGCATTGAAAGTGTGGAGTGATGTCACCCCATTGAATTTCACCAGAATACGCTCCGGCACTGCTGATATTATGGTTTCCTTTGGAAAAAAGGGTAGGTTTATATTAAGATAAAGATTTCATTGCTGATGATCTCACGGTGACCCTTTAGATAAGAAAAAAATATTGTCAGCCTGCATTTACACAAACAGTTATAAAAAGGCATGAAACCAAAAACCACATAGTTGGACCGAGAACTAAGACATAGTGCGGCATGATAAGTACATGAACTATAACCCTCACAGATATAAGGCTGTGATTACAAAACTACTGAAACCACAGACTATGAACTATTTGCTTCCACTTTCTAAGCATTAAGGTTACTACGACATGGACAGATGGGAAACCATAATGTGATATGATAATATGATATGATGTGCTTATGTTCATGTACTAATGCAAGGAATTGGGATTGGATTAAACTAGACCTACTGCTTCCTAAGCCTGGGATGTTATATATACAGGCGGTCCCCTACTTAAGGACACCCGACTTACAGACAACCCATAGTTACAGACAGACCCCTCTTACCTCTGGTAAAGCTTTATGAATGCTTTACTATAGTCCCAGACTGCAATGATCAGCTGTAAGGTGTCTGTAATGAAGCTTTATAGATAATCCTTGGTCCAATTACAGCAAAAAATGTTTAAACTGCAATTGTTACTGGGGCCAAAATTTTTAATGTCTGGATCTACAATTATAAAATATACAGTTTCGATTTACATACAAATTCAACTTAAGAACAAACGTCCGGACCCTATCTTGTACGTAACCCAGGGACTGCCTGTACAATGCCAATATATTCTGCAGAAATGTACAATACTATCAACCATCAGTATCACATTTTTAGGGATTTTCCATAAATGAGCCATCATGATCACTAGAATGGGAAAACTCAATTTCTAATGAGCAGAGATTTCACTGTAACAATGTCTATAAAGCTGGTGGACACATCTGTCCGTTCTCATCAAACCCATAAACTTTGGATTGTACGACTGTTTGACTACCCTTCCCGTATGTCCCCTGACTCCCTTCAAAGAACTCCACATATAATAAGTGTCTTATATAATTATGATGTTTTGTTCTTTTTTTAGAACATGGTGATTACTACCCATTTGATGGACCTAACGGTTTGCTAGCTCACGCGTTTCCACCTGGAGACAAACTTGGAGGAGATACTCACTTTGATGATGATGAGATATTCACAAATGACTTTAAAGGTAAGTTCTAGTTTTAATGTAGAATCTGTGTACAGTAGACATTGGGAATTCCCACCTAGAGGCTGGGTTTTCATACCATTTCAAGCCATATTGCTGGTTTCTGGATGGCTGGAAACTTGTCATTGAAGTTCATGATTCAAAAAAGCACCTCACATTTCACCAATGTCACATCAGTGGTGGCCTTTGAGCTAGGCTTAGGACTCTTGGCTAAGAAGGTTGAGATACTTTTAATACCAATACCGATAATCCATAATATCATTATATTCATGATACCCAGACTCCAGACTGATCAGCTTTCCTGGCGGTCTCCAAGTACCGGAGTTGTATAGCAGACATAGTTTGAAGCAGAAAAAACTAAAATAAATTGCAGCTATGCTGAAATGAACCAATGAAATGTGATGGACAAAGATTTATGTGTATAGCTCCATTGATTTCTGCTAGATTTAAGCAGGAAGAATTTCTGATCAGTGTAGGACCTTTCTTGAAGATAAGTTAGGTTCATCTATTTTACAATTTACCCAAGAACCAAAAAGCCATTTTAACTAAAAATTTAATGTAAATGTTACTGTTTTGCAGGGTACAACCTGTTTATTGTCGCTGCGCATGAATTTGGACACGCTCTAGGCCTTGACCATTCTAGAGATCCAGGGTCCTTGATGTATCCAGTATATAGTTATGCAGAGACCACCAGCTTTGTTCTTCCTGATGACGATGTACAAGGAATTCAAGAACTTTATGGTGAGAAAATCATCTTAATCTTGTCTTTGGGACAACAGTGTCAGGTCTCTTCACTTCCACACTTTTTAGCATCCATATTACAACCAGAATCAGTTATTATGCACCATAAGTTAAGCTTTGCCTCCAAGTCAATATATGATACTTAAGGTTTTATTATGCACCATTAGTTAAGCTGTACCTGCAGGTCAATATATGATACTAAAGGTCTTGATCTTAATATGTTAACTAAAAATGTTTTGATTAATTCTAGGGCCTGGTAATAGAGATCCAAACCCGAAACATCCCAAAACACCCGAAAAGTGTGACCCTGATCTAGAGATTGATGCAGTCACTGAACTCAGAGGAGAAAAGTTTATCTTCAAAGACAGGTACAACCCACTGGATACTTGTTTAGTAATGCAATTGGAACAACCAATGTCCTAAGATAGTACCAAGCAATAGCTGTGGCTTCGGCCATCATGAATTACATTTATTTGTTATACATTGATATGTGGCTACTGCCATGGAAATGTCTGCTTGACTCGGGCCAACATCTCAAGTGCTGTCTTCCATGTTGAGGGAGCTTAACAACATAACCTTTTTTCTATATGACCATATGGGCCTACAGTGCTCAAAACTCCATTGATAAACTATTTTTAGATAGAGTTATAACTTGTAGCTGCCAAGCCCCAAAGCCTGTACCAGGCCTCCAAATATCATTGTATGGACAAGAGCACCCACGTCTGCTTTAGAGAACAAGGCCTTTTTCATGATTGTGTATGGTAACAGACCATGGGTAAAGTCCCTTTATGAGGTAAGGAGGGAAGTTTGGTGGTTGACATCCTCTTCTTTGTTTCAGGTTCTTTTGGAGGGTCCATCCACAGATGACAGATGCTGAGCTAGTTTTGACTAAATCCTTCTGGCCTGAACTTCCAAACAAAATTGACGCGGCTTATGAATACCCCCAGAAGGATCTGATATACATTTTTAGAGGTGAGTATGACTTTTGCTACATTGAAATATTGTACTGCAAAAAAATTGTGAGGGATGTATTGTCATTGTATAGAATTGAAGACAAAAAGTGGTCCCACAGAAATGATACAAATGGGCTTCCATTATCCATTATGGTGCCAAGACCCCTCCCCTTCTTGATAATCAAATTGTTCATCTGTTCTGAAGACTCTTGATCACGTGACCTATTAGACAAAAGTTGAAAGGCCAAAAAGTTGACCTCTCTGGGTGTAACTTATAGCAACCTTTATGGCATTTATACACCTAGGTTTTTATTATGGACATTTGGTGATATATGAGGGCAGAGATGATCATTAATACAACAAATCCAGTTTATTTTGGTCTATTTACATAAAAAACACAAAAATGCTACTTGAGAAAAACAAATAAATAAATGATATTGGTTATTATTTCTCACAATTATAGTTATTTGTATTACGTTAATATCATTTGTCTAGGAAAAAAGTTCTGGGCCCTGAATGGATATGATATCATGGAAGATTATCCCAAAAAATTACATGAACTTGGTTTTCCAAAGACTCTGAAATCTATAGATGCAGCTGTGCATAATGATGCAAATGGAAAGACGTATTTCTTCACTGGAGAGAAGTATTGGAGGTAGGAAAGCCACCACTATGAGTTGTACTGATCCCTGTATGGCCATCCATAGCAAACAACCCCCTTAAAGTAAAGTAGCCTTGTAATATACTTAACTAAACAGGGGGCTATCTTTCTAACCACCACTAAGATGTCCTGTCGATACAAAGCTACATATGACTCTGACCCACTAGCACAACTTTTTGCAATCTGTAGCACTAAGGACAACTTGCTGACCAGTTTGAAAAGTAAAAGGAATGGTATGAGTTTGTCAACAGGATAAGAATCAAAACCCTTCTCTTCTCTATTCCAGCTATGATGAAGAAAGCATGACACTGGATAAAGGTTTCCCCCGACCAATCGCAGAAGACTTTTTGGGTATTGGAGAAAAAGTTGATGCGGCTTATCGAAGAAATGGTAAATACAGGATTTCTTCCATATTTGATTATTTCTACAAGCATCTGAAACTCAAAATAGATCTGTAAAGGGCCAATGACTCCAATCTTTATATAGGCTTTAGAGAAACAGGATAAAGATGGGAGAACAGATAAACAACATACAGAACACTAGAGGAGGAGGCAAAACAGCAAATACAATAACTAAGAGAATTGTCTAAGATGACATTGTGCTGGTTACAATCTGTCTGGATTATGGACATTCATGTGTCTGAGTAATGTAAGGACATTTAGCATGAGTTCAGACTCAACACAATTGTGGAGGGGTTACAAAGTGGAAGATGAGCAAAGGACCAGTGATAAACTATTTTAAGTGTGAACAGGGGTAAACTAGAATTTATGGCACCAATCTGAATAGAAATGGTGGTAGGAGATATATCATTACAGTGGAAGATTGGTGTTCCTAAAACCTGCCAAATAAAATTACAGACAGTCCCCGGGTTACGTAAAAGATAGGTTCTGTAGGTTTGTTCTTAAGTTGAATTCGTATGTAAGTCGGAACTGTATATTTTATAATTGTTGCTCCAGAAATTTTTTTTTTGGTCTTTGCGACAATCGGATTTTAAAAATGTTGGATTGTCATAAAAGCCAGGATTAACAATAAAGCTTCATTGCAGACACCTGTGATAACTGTTACAGCTGATCATTGTAGCCTAGGGCTAAAGTACAGTAAATCACCAATTACCAGACGTCCGTTTTTGTAACTAGGGGTCATCTGTAAGTCGGGTGTTCTTAAGTAGGAGACCACCTGTATACTGAGGGCTCATCTTCAATTAACTTCTTACAAGTTGAACCTTGAAAGCCTCTAAAATGAGTTGTCTTTCCAGTTCCTCTGTATTGGGTTGGAGCCCGGGGCTAGGCCCATTTGGTGTGACAGACATTGGCCCACATCTATTGCCAGTTTTGTGTCGCGGCTGCACTGTGTCCGACAAGACAGAAAAAATGTGCACTTAAAGGGGTGTTTTAGAGCTTAGTCGGCCCATGTGCCACATTTATTACTGATGTGCGCTACAGTTCTGTCTGCGCCACAATTTTGTAGCATGAACCAAGTGTACCAAAAAAATGGTGCACACTTCCAGTGCAGTGCACACCGCAGGGGCAAATTGCACAAACTACAGACTGGTTTTGCACTGGTTTTGATAAATGTGACCTAATATATCATCATTTATGTTTATCTATTGTAGGTTATATCTACTTCTTCAATGGACCCGTTCAGTTTGAATACAGCATCTGGAGTAAGAAAGTGACCCGATTAATGAAGACCAACTCCATCCTGTGGTGCTAATCCTGAGTATGAAGCACAGCACATCTACAACCGGAGATCTGTCCTTTTCATATTATATGTAAAGCTCATTGGATCATAGCAATGACAATGAGGGGGTTAATATTTTGTGCCATGACAAGTAGGGGTAAACACTAAAATTTAAAAGGTAGCTCTAGTTCTGGAGTAACTGGCATATACTGAAGTATATGTTACCCAATTGCTGATATATTGTCCGAATTGAGATCCTTTGACTGTATTGTTTTAACAATCTGACCAATATGGCGGTAAACTTGGTTTGAGTACTGCCGGTTCTTGAGTCTTTGTCTGTTCAATTTGGGGCCAATATTTTCTGGGGTTGAAGACTGGCAAACTGGTTTTTGGGAAGCACTGCCTGGTAGCCATGTGGTGAAAGCTGAAGCACGGTAACTAGTCTGTCTCAAAGGGGTTGTTCAATCACAACAAGGTATCCCCTATCCACAGGATAGAAGACAACTAACTGATGGGTGGGGTCCCAATAGATAGACCCCCACAGATCACAAGAGCAGGGGTCCATTGTACCCTAAATGAATGTAGCGGCAGTTTAGACATATGCGCTGCCACTCTATTCACTGTCTATAGCGTTGACTGATTGTAGTGACTATTTCCGTCAGCACCATTGAGATGAATAAAGCAGCATCTGTGACTAGCTGCTGTCTTCAACTTGTAATACAACGGACCTCGGTTCTCGTGATTTGTTGGAGGTCCGACTACAGGGACCCCACTGATCGGCAGGTTATCCCCTTTTGATAGACGATAACTTGCTGTTCCTGGACAACCCCTTTAAAGCTAAATAGGTGGGGAGGAAGTATTAAAATTGTATCACTATATTTAACTTTAGGAGCTCTATAAACCCCAATGATTAAAGCCTCCAAAACCATCTACGTTCCACCTTCTCATCGCTTATATGTAATGTTCTGCATGTTTTATTCTTATTCTGCACTTCCCCTATAGCATCCTGAGAAATAACAGGGCAGTGCCCTCACTACCTATAATACTGCTGGCAGAGAACAAGTCACGACCAAAGGATTTGATGACCATGATAATGGACTACTGTTTTGTTTTGGATGATATATTTTTTTAGCTATTTATTATATCTTGATTTATGTGTTATAGCGTTTCTTTTGTTGCTGTATTCATTATATGTTTTGAATATAGATGGATGATTTCTGTTTATGGGATCAGAGTTGCATATTGATTAATTATCAAATAATACATAAAACAGAAACTCTCATAACTGATCTGGGTCTGCTGTAAAGGTGCATGGGACCTCTTCTTCATACAAGATGTCGCTTTGTGCCCAGTAATCTTAGGCTAAATTTATACTAGGTGGTAGTAGTGTTCGTTTTATAGCTGTAAGTCTACCTTGTAAATTTATATGTATTCATTTCCCCCACATTCACCTAATATCTGACTGTAGTGGCCAGAAGATTGGCATTTGACAATTCCTTAATGCCTCTGTACATTGAGATGTCTGCATCCATTCACTATATAATTTTGTTTGCCACTGCTACCAAAAATATTCTCAATATTTTGTCTATAAAATATACGAAAAATGCATTTTGTCAAGATAAAACAAGATTTACATAATAATTACATTCCCGGATTGTGCTTAGAGACCAGCTCTCATACTACTGTGCTCTTAAATATCTGCATAAAACTGATCAACAGTTCCTTCCTTCTGCTCTGAGTAAAAGCTGTAGCAGGCTTTTGGTTGAATACTACAGCAATCACTCAGAGTAGCAGAAACCTAAGAGCACAGTAGTGTGAGAACACACACCAAATAAACCTGAAGAAGCTACAATGCTAGAATATAAATTAATTTTCCCACTTCTGTTGTTAGGGATAAAGGGAACCTGCCACCACATTTTTCACAAATACAGCTAGTGGCAGGTTCCCACAGAGCCATAGCAACACCCTTCTTTTAGCTAAAAATTGTTTCCCTCAAATCCCCATAAAATCAGAGTAATAAACTTGCCTGGTATCTAGGGATCTATAGAGTGATTGAGGGGTGCGGCCTAATATTGTGTGACCAGAGTGGCATCATCATAGGTGCTTTAGTCTCTTAACAATAGCAAACTGCACCCTGTGCACATATTAAACAAAATCACAGCATGCCTGCATGGACTTCTACTCCTCTCCGTGCAGACTGCTGTGATTTCATGAGATATATGCTTGGTATACAGTTTGCTAATGTTAGGAGGCTAAAGGACCTGCGATGATGTTACATGGGATAGAGCTGCTGGATTCAGCCGAAGGAGGCCATGCCCACCTCGGCTCACTATAGACATCCTTGGATACCAGTTAAAATTGTAAATTTGAATATATGGGAATCTGAGGGGAACCATTTTAATCTAAAAAAAGAGTTTCAGTTAGTTACTCGGGCTCTATGGGAACCTACTACTACATGTATTGTGAAAAATTCGGTGACAGGTTCCCTTTTACAGCACACAAAAGGGTTACACAGCTCTCTAGAGATTAACTTTTGAGGACATATTTCACCACAAAAAAAGGTTCTTTTTCACAGCATATTGTAATATTATTATTACAGCTCCATTATTACTTTTTTAAATTTATAAAAAAAATAATATTTCCAGCTTATTATTTTTTAAAGTTAATGCATTTTTTAAAATTAATTTTAAACATTTTATTTAATTTTGGAAAAAATAGCAAAGAAAAGATCTGTAGTTCATGGTGAGGGCAATCATTAGTGGGTCTGTGGAATCCGAGGAGCTTGTGACGACAGAGATGTGGATGTTCCATAAACCCAGTGCATCCCCTCTAGGCAGGCGGCAGATCCACTTCAATGACTTGCAGACTTGCAATAAATGTGTTTGTATTTTTTGCAATTGAAAAATAAAAGACACCGTGTTTTTCATCCTGTCTCGTAAATTCTTGAGGTGGACGCCACAGAGGGGAAAAAAATGCTTATAACGCACGACAGAAAACTTTGTGTTCTCCGCCAAGTTCTGATGAAAGCACAACACAGTAATGTGACTCCTGAGCTGTTACCCAGCCGGGGGTGAGCTGACTGAGCAAAACACTGACTCCTCAGCAGCAATGACTCAGCGTCTCCATACATGACTCAGACCTTTATCTGCCATACAGGACTGGGCTCCAGCAGTGGCGAATACAGGTGCCTAAAATCTACAAATCTCTGCTGTTAGTGTGAGGTATCTCATATCTATGCATCACCACCATTGAATATACTTATTAGATAAGTGCTGTGATGACTTACCTCAAAACATTTGCACTTCAGAAAAAGGGACACTATTCTGGCTCATTCTCTGACCTTTATGTTATTCTGCCCCCCTCCCCCAGCTCTTCCTTTTTTTGTGACCCTTTAATAGTCTGCCACTCCTGATATTGTGCCCCCCAGCTCTCCTTTATATTGTGACCCTTTAATAGTCTGCCCCTCCTCATATTGTGCCCCCCAGCTCTCCTTCATATTGTGACTCCTTCATAGTCTGCCCCCTTATATTGTGCCCCCCAGCTCCCCTTCATATTTGCCCCCCAGCCTCTTCATATTTACCCCCAGCTCTCCTTCATATTCCCTTCATATTGTGACCCCTTTATAGTCTGCCTCCCCTGATATTGTGCCCCCCAGCTCCCCTCATACTATGCCCCCAGCATATCATGCTCTCCCTCATCGCTCCCCCTCATATTAGCCCTCAGCAGCTCCCCCTCATATGAGCCTCCACAATCTATCGAATGCAAAAGAACCCATTTGTAACCACTAGCATGATTGTTATACAGCTTCGGCTCCCAGCATCACCATTAAGCCTCTGACAACGCTGTGTGTTGCAGAAACCATATTTTATTTTTCATAGCAAAAAGGAAAGAAGGGGATTGTCAGGGGGAAGTACGAGTTTACAGAAAACACAGTATCATGAACACGAAGGCTAAATTATAGATGGGGGATCACAGGAAAGGCGGTATAAATCTGAGCACTATAGAAAAGTGAGGATTATAAGTGAGGGGCCTTAAGAAAAGGGGCTATTCTGTGGAGGGGGCTAGAGAAAAGGTGGCATTATATAACTTGAGGGGCAAAGAATGGGAGCATTATAAAATGTGGTGGCCATTTTGCAGTGTTGGGGGCCAGCAAGGCGGGCAGTATTATGGGATGTTGGTCCCTGAAGTTAGGGGTGGGGGTTGTGAAAGATTTTCAGTGGCACCCATTTTGTCTCTCTTTGGCCTTTACAAAAGTTATGAGGTATGATAAAGTCTCACAGATCCAGATTATACATGTACAGGATTCGGGGCAGTATATTTTATGTGGTGTAATACATGTGATTGTGTTTTATGTCTTTTCTGCCTGTTGTTATTCAACAAATACAATTCTATACAATTTATATTGAACATGTTATTTATTGTGTACATCCACATGGTCCTGGGTAGATGAAGCTTATCATATGGTTATGTTTCTATACACTCATGTTTACATTGCTACTTCCTCCACCTGAGTAATCTTTATTTTGCACATTACTTTCATGTCTTTCTCTCACTCGGCTAACCCAGGGCAAATTCTCCACCATTTACCTCACAACAATATGCTATCTATACAAAGTACATCTTAAACTGTCTTCAAGAAAAACTTGTTGTTATCCCTGAGCAACCAATCACAGTTCAGCTTCCGTTACACATTCTGCTCTTGACAAATGATACCTGTGCTGTGATTGGTTGCTATGGGCAATTCAATAAAACAATAAGGCCCCATGCACACAAACATAACAGGAAACGATATCTGGCCGCACCATTTGCGGCCGGATATCATTCTCTATTGCCACGTATGGCAACCGGTCCCGGTGAGGTGAGCACACGTTGTCTCACTGCGCCGTGACATGTCCTATATTTTGCCGGACTATGGCTCCAGCCGCTCGCTTCTCTATGGAAAGGTGACGGGTGAGCAGCGCTCACTCCTCCTCTCTCCTGTGCGCGGCTGTGTGCTCTAGTGATGGGTCGTTCGCAAACGAGCTGGCACAAAAAGCCGGCTCTTGTTCGTGAACAACCTGGGCCGGCTCCCGTCATTGAGTCGATGGCTCACTAAACACCACCCCTAGCCGGTTCAACACGCCCCCTTTTACCCGATAAAATCGGGATAAAAGTGGTGTGTTGTCCAGTGACTGACTGGCCTGCAGCTCCCTATTATATTTTTAATAGGGAGCCGTTCAGGAGCCAGGAGAGCCGGCTCTTCTTAGTGAGCTGAGCCTAATGATCCAGCTCACTAAGAAGAGACGGAATTCCCATCACTAGTGTGCTTGCCGGGCCATACGGCACTTTGTCTGCATGAGGCCTGAAGGAGAATTGTGGAAGTGATGGTTAAATGCTAATTCCAGTGTGTGACCAGCAGAGGTCGCTCCTGTATAACGTCATGTAGTACTGTCGTTTTTTCAAATTCAACTTTCAGTATTTTTTCCATTTGTTACATGCTATTACCCAATACATTAATCATATATGGGCCAATGTTAAAACACTGTGGAATAGTTCAGCCCGGTGCTCCATCATACTGCAGGCTTATACATTATTCTAATAACACAACATAGGTACAATAAATGTACTGCACACCAGGGCTGAGATATATATATACTGTAGCAGAGATGGACATCACTTAATCATTATATTAGTTACAGCTTCTCCCTCTGTGCTGGCCTCGTCCATCCTAGTATGTATCCTGGTGGGCTGCTCACAGCTTGCAGGTATAACTCGTCTTATGTCTTCTTCCAGCCGTGACCACAGGATTTGCCATCCAGGTGTCTTCAGTTCCTTGCTGCACATCCCCACAGCCAGTTACTCATACTACAGTGTCTCTTGGATATTAGGAATGTCCCATAATGTGCTGCTAAATTACGCTTACTCCATATGACACAACACGGTGACCCCTACACACAGTAATGGATTATATAATAATCAGTTTGGGGTAGCCCGGGGCCCAAGCCTTGTAGGGAACCCATTGCCAAACTACCCAACTACCTCCAAAGGTCCTGAAACCACAGACTGAAAGAAGACAGAAGGGACGCATCCTCCATTCCCCAAGAAGCTGATTCTAGCACCATATGTAGTGATTCCAGACTTATAGGTGCTATAATATTCATACAGCCCAGGACCCATGGCAGTCTTAATCCGCTCCTGCCTACATATACTAAATAATACACTGTTACCCCATCAATATAGAAAAGTATATTCTATATTCCCTTATATAATACGCCATGCATAAATATATATTTTACCCACTAAAAATATTTACCCTAATTTATATGTCAGCTCAATTTCATCCACTAACCATAATCATTACCGCAAGGTCTAAAACAAAAAAAAGTTTTATAATATGAATTGATGCCAACATTTTCCTTAAAATAACCTTTAGTTCAGATGTAAAGTAATAAAGGACCTTAAAATCTAAGGCTTTGGTATGGGAAATGCAGCTACCATAAGGTCTCTTGTATGGAACAGAGATGTGTGAGCCCATGGCGTATGGGGGGAGATTAATCGAGGCTCGTACTGGTGCACAAACCTTGAAAAAGTAGCAATTTATGGGGATAGCATGAGGTTGGGAAGTGGAAAGCTTGACATTTTCAGCTAGCTCTGTACCCATTTCACTTATGGGAACTAATTGTCTTAAGAAATATAATTAAATTGTTTGCAGGAATGGTGACATACTAAGGCATTAGCACATTGTGTGATGTAACTATTGTGATTTGGGGTTGAATGGAGCTGACAGATTCCCTTTAATTATTCTGATACATATTCAGGAGGTCCCATAGGCCAGAATTGAAATATAAACCAGTTATAGTAAATCTTTCGCTGTAACCACCTTAAGAACCACCTGTTTCACCCAATTTTACATACTAATCAGTATGTAGAAATATGGAATAAAATCACAATTTTTTTAGCCAGCTATTCTTTCCTTACTTATAATTAAATTGTGAAGCTAAGAAGTGCAATAGTAAAACTACTCACCTAATACAAGTAAGCAGTCAGCAGGGTTATTTGATGTAACGTCATTGTGGAAGTGAGGTCATTATACCAAAACCAATGAATATCAGTGGATCAGCCAAATGGACGTCTTAGGGGTCCGGTATGTAGGAGAATTTTGTACAGTTTTATTATAAATTATTAATAAATTGATGCTTTTGGATCAGACACCATGTTTGAAGCTATAGACATTTTTAATTCCAAAGGAAATCAGATCTTGAACAAATATACAATCCATGTTAGAATCTGATATCTGAATGGAAATCAGACATTTGAAAGCAAACAAAAAATGACTATTGCTCTTAACCCCTTGTCACCGACACTAGTTTTCAGCTCAATGACCAGAGTTGATTTTTCAAATCTGACATGTCTCACGATAATTGGTTAAAATTTTGAAACGCTTTAACATATCCAGGTGATTTTGAGAATGTTTTCTCATGACACATTGTACTTCATGTTAGTTGTTAAATTTAAGTGATAAGTTTTGCGTTTCGTTCTGAAAAAAATTAAAATTTGGCAATAGTTTGTAAAAATTCTTCATTTTCCAAGTTTGAAATGTTCTGCTTTCCAGACAGGAAGTAAAACTACCCAAAAAGCTTGATAATTAACATTTTCGGAATGTCTTCTTTATGTTGAGATGATATTTTATGCGTCCTGTCACTTTTCTAGGATGTTATGAGGTGCAGAACTTTAGTTGCGATTTTTCTCATTTTCATGAAAATTGCCAAAACTCACATTTTGAGGGACAACTCAGCTTCCAAGTGACTTTGAAAGGCCTAAATAATAGTAAAACCCATAAATTACCCCACTATAAAAAGTTCACCCCTCAACGTATGTAAAACAACGTCTATTAACCCTTTAAGTGTTTCACATGGATTACAACAAAATGGACCTGCGATTTAGAAACTTTTGAATTTTTTTGGAAAATACATTAATTTAGGCCAAAACTGACAGTTTCATAACAAATTAAATGATGAAACGCACTGCAACGTTTGATGCCCAATTTCTCCCGAGTGTACTGATACCCCATACTTGGTGGTAAACTGCTGTATGGGCGCACGGCCGGGCAGAGAATAGAAGCTGCGCCATTCAGATCAGATTTGTATTGTCACATTGTACAAGCTATACATTTTAATTTTTTTGTTAATGTGAACATATGAGGCTTATTATCTACAGGATGAGATACAATGTATAGATAATTAATTTTGGGGGGTCTTAAGCTTATTCATGAGATTTTATTAACTATTTCAAGGGGGACACAAACAAAATCATCAATTTTTATTTTGGATTTTTCCCCTTGCTCACCGTAATGTAAAAATAATATTTTATCTTTAGTCTCTGGTTCACTACGATTGCGGTGATACCTCATTTATATAATTTTTGCTCAATTGCTCAATTTTACTGAGCAAAACCAATTTTGGAGAAAATCGCATTGTTTTTACTATCGACAACTTTTCAGGGCCATAACTTCTGTATTTTTCTGTTGTCAGATCTGGTTGAGGGCTTATTTTTTGCAAAAAGAGTTGTTCTATTCAGTCGTATCATATTAGGGAACATAGCTTTTTTGATCACTTTTTAGAATATTTGTTGTGATGGTGCTTGATGAAAGATTGTATATTACGGGAAGTTTTTCGGGGTTTTTTTATGTCGTTCACCGAGCAGGTTCAATATTGATTTAGATTTATTGTACAGATTAATATGGACGCGGTGATACCAAATATGTAAATTTTTTTGTGTTTTTGTGTTTTATATACTTTATGTGCATTATATGTGTAACTGGGGAGATTATGGGATTTTTAATTTTATTTATTTATTTAATTATTATTATAAAATGATTTAATCTTTTTTTTTTTTTTTTTACTATTTTTACATTTTCCATCCTTTGGCTTGAACAAGCGATCATCCGATCAAGCCTTTACACTGCAATACACTTGTATTGCAGTGTATAGTGTAAGTAACAGAGCATGCTGCGCATACTCAGTTACTTACAGCCGGGTCCTGCCAGGAAGGCAGAACCTGGCGTGAAGGAGAGCCGGCAGCCTCGGGTCACTCGCCGGAACCTGGGGCTGCCGCCGGAGGGATCGGATCCCACGGTAAGCACCCCGGGGGGGGGTCCGTTCCACGGGGGACACGCTTACATGCCGTGGTCATGCTTGACCGCGGCGTATAACGGGTTAAACACCCAGGATCGGAGTTTTTCCGATCCCGTGTGTTTGTGCCGGTTCTGCGCTGTGACATCATAGCCCGACACCGGCACCAACCTAACCTGATGTCCCAGTAGTAAGGTGTCGCGTCAGAAGAAGTACCCTTAATGACCGCTGTAGAAACCCGATACGGCGGTCATTAAGGGGTTAAAGGACATTTACCACTAGGATGAAGGATTGTAAACCAAGCACACTGACAAACTGGTGTGTGCCCCCTCTGGCAGGATCTACTCTTCTTTTAACTTCTTATGTCCTCATCTAGGAATCTAGATGTCTGGAATCTAAGTGGTACCCGGTCTTCACCACAGCCGCCGCAAAGTAGGATGGTCTTGCTCCAGCGTGGTGCCAGCAGGTCGTTCCACAGGTGCGACTAGCCCACGGTGACAGCCAAGGTTGAGGTACAGAAATGCTAGGATGTCTCGTGGTCAGGAACAGGCAGATGGTCAAGGCAGGCGTCAATGATGCGATGTCGGGGACGGAGCAGGAGGTCAACTCTGGCAGAAAAGGAGCAAGGTCAGGATCAGGTCCGGGGTCACAACGGGAGATCAGAGCAGGAACAAGAAGGAAGCTTTCTCATAGGCTAGGAGCACTAAGATCCAGCGGGGGTTGCTGGGAGAAGCTGGCTTTTAAGGGAAACCCGGAAGTGGCAAGCACCAATCAGCGGCGTCCTGGCCCTGTAAATCTGCGACTGCTGACACGTGAGCACCCTAGGGAGCCGGGAGCTGATTGAGTTAGGGACCATGCGCCGGCATGGAGAGGGGCACGTGAGTGCCTGCAATCCGATACATGGACTTGGTTTACAATCCTTCATCCTGGTAGTAGATTTTCTTTAAATCCGTATAATAATCTTTATTTATATAGCGCCATCATATTCCATAGCACTTAAATCGATCTCCCAGGCTGCAGTGTCTTGCTGTAAATGGAAATTATTGGAAAACCTTCTGTGATCATTTCCCGAGAAAGAAATCAGTGACAGATGTGGTCTCTGCAGAAGAGTATACAAGGTTACCGAGTGTAAACAGCTTATCCTCTGACCGAAAACATCTTGCATCATTTGCTGTATGTTTGTGGTTTTGCAACAATTTATTACATAATATTTATAATATTACCAGAGACCTTCATTTTATGTGTAATATGAATGGATTGTTAGTGCATATGGCTGTAGTAGATAAGTAATATAGACTGTTCTGTATTGGGTCTTCTCTATTAAAGGGGTTGTCCAGATGTTGTAAAACATGGCTGCTTTTCTTCCAAAAACAACTCCAAAAACAGGGGTGGAGCTGTTTTTAGAAGAAAGCATCCATGTTTTGGGGACTACAAGATGATATTTGACCATGACCATGACTGTATGAATCAGCCAAAAAACCCTTAAAATAATCCTGGATGCAACTCATTTAAAGCATAGCATGAATACAGTGCAAGTATTCCTTAGTATTCCAAGTATTCCTTTGGAGCGGACCTACTACAGGTTGATCTAAACAACCCAACTGCCCATGCATCACAATGGCCAATTTACAGTCATTTTAATAGGTGCTGTGCAATTCTGGAGGGCTATGTAAGGCTTCAATATGGAATGCCTCAAAGGAATTTTTTGGCAAAATTTTTTTTTTAATAAGACTTTTTACTTTACTAATTTTTGGCAAAAGTGTATAAAAAAGACTGAAGTGCAACTTGTGCAGAGGAGAGCAACCAAGTTTATTAGGGTAATAGGCCTCCTCTACCCCTAAAAAAGAGGCAGTTCTACCATCACCATAGACACAGGGCATCCTCTACACCTAAAAAAGAGGCGGTTCTACCATCACCATAGACACAGGGCATCCTCTACACCTAAAGAAGAGGCGGTTCTACCATCACCATAGACAGGGGGTATCCTCTACACCTAGAGAAGAGGCGGTTCTACCATCACCATAGACAGGAGGCATCCTCTACACCTAGAGAATCTGCGGCTGCATAAACCTGAGGAGTAGCATAATGTCAGGGAAGTTGTGGAATCATCTACCTGTCTCTGAGTGACATAACAGCTCACCACATAAGTGATGCTCATATATTGTAGGAGTTAAATGAGGTCAACCTACAGAATACAGAGCTCAGTGCATTGTTTTGGAGACATGAACTATATAACACTTTATAATTGGGCTACATGACCCAAAGGAAACTGTAAGTGGACTGGCAAACCGGGTTGGACAGGCAAACCAAAGAATCTTGGCTCTGTTGGTCCAGGAGTAGATGCAATGTACCAACCCTTTATAATTGGGCTACTTGACCCAAAGGAAACTGTAAGTGGACTGGCAAACCGGGTTGGACGAGCAAACCAAAGAATCTTGGCTCCGATGGTCCAGGATAAGAAGCAATGTACCAACATGGAATCTTACTGCCCAGGAGGAGAGTGGTCAGGTTGGTCAGGGTGGCCCTCTATTGAATCTTCCCACACCTGTCAGGGCTGACAGGGACACTGATAGAAGAGAGGCCAGACAGATGTAAGGATACCCCTGGGGCAGCAGTTACAGGATGTTAGCGGTGGCTAGCCCAGGGACACACGCGGAAAGAATCCAACTTGCAGTTCTACAAACTAGAAACCAAAGCAGCAACAACAATAGTTCAGTATTTGTCTCTGGTAGAAGGTTGGCTGAGGTAGAACTGGCTGGGGCTGTGGCTAAGAACTGATAGCTTTCTCAGTCGTGTGGCTGTAGCACACAAAATATCTCCTTGACTCTAGGGCTGGGTTAGGTCCATGCAGCCCTGCAGTGATGGTCCGAAGGTTGTCTCTTTTTCTTGCTCTCTCTCATTCCAACTATAGTGTCCATTAACACTGAACTCTATACACACTTCTCCAACTCTTCACTTCCACTACTCACTTCCCACACCAGGTCTAACTTTGAGGACTACCTTCTAGAAGGTTCGAGGCTGACAGCCAATTAGGATGTCCATTTGCTTCCATGTGACAGTATTGGGCAGCATGATGCATTACAGCCTTGCAGTGCTGGGGACCTGGGTTCATGTCCCAGGGTCAACATTTGCAAAGAGTTTGTATGTTCTCTCTGTGCTTGTGTGGGTTTCCTCCGGGTCCTCCGGTTCCCTCTCACACTCCAAAACATAGGTAGGTTGATTAGATTGTGAGCCCCATTGGGGACAGGGACCAATTTGGTGAGCTCTGTGTTGCGCTGTGTAATCTGTGTGCACTATATAAATAAAGAATTATTATTAATACATGAGCAAAACATTTACAGAAATAAACATGCATATCAAAATATTATAATACAACACAGTGTTAACAATGGCCTATAGGTAGTATTGCTACTTCACCTGGCTTACTCAGATAGGGCTTAAAGCAAAACATGTCACAAGAAATATCATTTTTAGCTGGTGACAAGTTCGAATAGCCTATACTATGCGGTTTAAAAATGCCTTTGTCGGTATTTTGAATTATTTCAGTACTTTATATAACTTTATTTAATGTTACCTGCCTCCCTGCCAGCAGCATGTGGTGAGTCCTGGGGGTTGGTCTCTGTTACCAGCTAAAAATGACATTCCTGGTGACAGGTGTGCTTTGGGCCCTATCTGAGAAAGCCAGGTAGAGTACCAACTCTGCCTGCTGGCCATTGTTAACACTATATTGTAGTATATTGTTGTATTATAATATTTTCATGTGCATGTTTATCTCTGTTAATGGTTTGCTCATGTAATCCTGTCACATGTAGCAGATGGGCATACTAATTGGCTGTCCACCCAGAACCTTCTAGAAGGAACTACTCAAAGTTATAGAGGGAATGAGAGAGAGCGTAGGATGAGCCTGTGGACCTGCTCTTTATCCAATATTAGGCATATTACAGAAAATTCAGCTTCTTTTCTCCTGATCGGCAGTTGTCAGGCCTATAGAGGCTTTTCCTCTTTCTTTGTCAGCGCCCCACGATAGTCTTGGTGCATTTTTCTTTTATTCTCTAATTTTTCACCGGACCACTTATGGTATTGCCGGTTATCCAGACAAAGGGAGCTGCATAGACAGGGTCATTCCCTACAGATACCCCTTGCCACCCTTGGATTAATACCCCCAGACAAGGAGGAGGAAGACACCACCTCCATCTGTCTATGAGCCTTTACAAAGAACAGGATCAGGTGAGCACTTCCACTTTCTCCTATTTCTGAGCCGGTTTCCAAGACGTTATTACCTGAGGCGCCGTCCTCTGTTGTCCCCCTTTTTTCCTGTTTTATACAGTATTTGGCATTTTAGGGAACATTCAGCTTCTTTTCTCCTGATCGGCGGGCTCAGTGGTCAGACCTATAGAGGCTTTTCCATTTTTATATAAAGGGTAAGTGTCCTACATTTTTGTACCTCTAAATTGCTACTATATTAATGCCCCAATGCTGACTCTCAACTAAGTGCAGGATATTATCTCTAAAGGCGTGGTATAAAAAGCAAGAGAAATAGAATGACAGGTTTTAGTTTGATGAAGACATTTTGCAACATAGAAAGTACAGTATTACTTACAGACTAGAACAGCATTTCCTCACTTTTGGTATTTGCATCATTTTTCACACAATCTGGATGACTGCATTCCAAGCCAATCCCAACATAGACCCCATCACAGAATGTACCCTGTGTATCAAATGTCTAATATCCAGTCAGGACATGGAGCCTACTTGTCATTGATGAAAAGGAATGGGAAAGAAACGTACATTTTTCCCTCTTTATTCATAAACTTTGTCCTCCGTGACCTCCGCGATACATCTATTTCTATTACAGACATAAATCATTCAAGTACCGTATATTCCGGCGTATAAGACGACCTGGTGTATAAGACGACCCCCCTACTTTCCTGTTAAAATATAGAGTTTAAGATATATTCGCCGTATAAGACTACCTCTTTTCCATACATACAGCACATACTGTAAGCAAATACACACATATAGCATACAATCATTAACTATACATACATATATAGGGACTTACATATCTTGCAGTGGGGTGGGTCGGTTAGGAGGCATACTGTGAGCCTAGGAAGTGTGCTGGCCAGGCAGCAACTTGGTGAGTGGCCTTGGGATCAGTGTGGAGAGCCGGAGGCCGCGGGACCAGGAAGCCTACCGGGAGCCCGCGGGACCAGAGAGCGCGCCGGGAGGCCGCGGGACCAGAGAGTGCGACGGGAGGCCGCGGGACCGGAGAGCGCACCGGGAGGCCGCGGGAGCTGAGAGCGTGCCGGGAGGCTGCGGGTGCGGAGAGCGTGCCGGGAGACCGCGGGAGCAGCGTTGAGGGGTCCAAGGTAACGGCCAGCTTGTCACCTTTCCCGCAATCCACCGAAGCTCCGCTGCTACACTCCGGCCGGCGGTGACAGCTCATTGAGCGATGGCGGCTCACAGAATATGACGTCAGCCGCGTGCCGGCGTCATATTTTCTGCAACGCCGGCACCCACGGAGCTGTCACCGCCGGCCGGAGTGTAGCAGCGGAGCTTCGGTGGATCGCGGGAAAGGTGAGAAGAAACATTACCGGCGTATAAGACGACCCCAGACCAGACAGAAGATTTTTAAGTCTTCAAAAGTCGTCTTATATGCCGGTATATACGGTATGTTCAACGCAATGGACCCCAATGTATTGCAATGTATTGCTCTAGAAAAGGATACTTACGATGGCAACTAGTTTGGCACTGGTTAATGTTAGAGATTTTTATCTAGGGCTTAACCGGCCTTACTTCATGTTGTAAAGGTGACTTTCAATTTAACTCTTTTATGGCCAAAAATGGCTCCCTGGTACCAGGATGAGAACATTAGAAGCAGAGTCTATGATAACCCTTATAAAGATGGATGAGCATTGATGGAGGAGGATCCCAAAGTTGTGGTCCCCAGAATAGTCACCTGGTCACCCAGTGAAGTTAGGAAAGAAACAAGACTAGACATGGAGTCGGAACATGGAACCAGGATCTGAAACCAGGTGTATATACACAAAGGACCAGAGCAAGAAGCAAGGTGCTCAGGACTGGCCAGGAGGAGCTAGAATAAGGTCACAACCCAAGAATGTAGTCACAGGATCAGGTAATGTATAAAGAATAAAGCGGAGAAATGTAGACAAGGTACAAGAACATGGTTGCCTGGAAAGACTTTGAGAAACCAGATGAAGTAATCAAGAGTCAAAGTAAAATTGTATTAAAGTAGAAGACCTAGTGGAACTATGGAACATTCTGGATCCTAGGAATTGTATGATCGGGGGCAGGTCAGGTTTATATAGGATTGTTAGATCAACCCATTCAGAAACATTTATACAGCTGCAGAGCTCATAGGCAGGAAGAATTATCCAATGTTCTGGTGCTACAAGATGGGGGAAAAAACAACTCAAGAGTACAGGCGGTCCCCGACTTAAGAACACCTGACTTACAGACAACCCCTAATTACAAACGGACCTCTCTGTCCACCCTGACCTCTGGTGAAGATCTCTGGACGCTGGTAATTACTAAGGTTTAGTCCCATGGTCATCAGTAAAGTGTCTGCAATAAAGCTTTATTGTTAATACTTGTTTATCTATCACCCCTAAAATTATTAAATCTATTTGTCACAGGAACCAAAAATGTATTTGGTTGGCGTTACCCTTATTAAATATACCTGTTCCGACTTACATACAAATTCAACTTAAGAAAAAACCCATAGAACCTATCCTGTACATAACCCGTATATCAGGAACAAATTCAGACTTGATTAGGCTTCCAGGATCAAATGGCATCCAACAACTAGAACAGTTGCTTAACAACATGGAGATTCTTCAAGGCATGGTCTGTTCAGATAGGAGGTATAATATAGGTAATTTTATTGTGATACCATCCATTTTAACACTTGAGATGTTAGTAATTGGGATGTGGTTGACATCTCTTCCTCTTTTCCTTTCCGCTCCATTGTGGAACAGCTCATGGGAATTTCCAAATCCTTATATATGTTCTTACAAGGGACTGAAGTAAAATTGTATTATCTCCATAAGATTTGTCAACATAACTTCTCTGACACTCCTGCAAGCATCACATTCCCTTTAATGTTTACATGGACTTTGTAGCTCATCCATACGAGTGACTGTACCTGGTTTTGTAGGTCATCTCTGCTGATCAAAAGTGTATGACCTGTACTATTTAATGGGCTCTCCTATTTAGAACCTTTAGTAGGTAAAGTGTGGCACACAGTGATGCCACCATGCACTGATGATACTGATGATGCCAATTCTGATAAACGCAAGATATGGCTCACACTGATATCTCATCTTAGAGATACAGCCAATAATACGGCACAAAAATTTCCTAACACATGGATGATCACACCTTCACCATCCAAAACTACAGCTGATGTTATATGTTGTCCTTGGATAACCATCTAATCATACATTTGTGTGTGTAGTTAGTAGCAGCAGGACTGTGAAAAATACATTAAAATTCTGGGATTGTAGCTGGACTTGGAGTACTGTACGAGTCTTCATCTATCTATCTATCTATCTATCTACCCTGTTTCCCCTAAAATAGGACATCACCCAAAAATAAGACCTAGTACAATTTTGTTCAATTTTAGAAATATAAGGCCTCCCCTGAAAATAAGACCTAGTGGCAGACATTGCTACATCTCACTCCAAGCCGTACATTAGTATAAAGAATATTAGTATATTAGAATAAAATCACTGACTGTTGCAGGACAAATACGCTACAAGCAGCTACATGGACATGAAGTGGTCATTTAAGGAAAGTGCTATTGCTAAACATGAGAGATTGGGGCTAAATATTCCATTAGTTCAGAGTTTGGAGAGTAATAAGGATGTTTTAGAAGTTGATTTTTTTGTTCACCAATAAATGTAAATTCTTGTTCATGGAAAAATAAGACATCCCCTGAAAATAAGACCTAGTGCCTCTTAAGGAGCAAAAATTAATATAAGACAAAATAAGATATGTCTTATTTTCAGGGAAACAGGGTATCTGTCTGTCTATCTATCTATCTATCTATCTGTCTATCGCTATCTATCTATCTATCTATCTATCTCCTATCTATCTATCTATCTATCTATCTATCTATCTATCTATCTATCTATCTATCTATCTATCTATCTATCTATCTGTCTGTCTATCTATCTATCTATCTATCTATCTATCTATCTATCTATCTATCTATCTATCTCCTATCTATCTATCTATCTATCTATCTATCTATATCAACTATTTCCTACCTCTCTATCTATCAGTCTATCCATTGTACATTTCATATGGACAATAACACCTATACTCGCGGCTATAAATTTCCGGTTAACCTGCTGTCTGGGCAAGATTCTTTCACGCCAAGGTTTGTGTTTATTTTAGAAAATTTCTATTACATTTACTTTAATTATATATGTAATTAATTATTTTACTCTTTTCTAGTGGCTCCTCTATGATTAGCAAATGATTAGTGTTCTGTCTTAGGTGGCTTCTTTTCTAGGGGCTCCTCGATGATAAGTGTTCTGTCTTAGGTGGGATTATTTAGGAGCCTCTCTTAAATGTTTGAAGATGGGACTGGTTTGAGTAAATCCAAAGTCATGTTGCAAGGCTTCTCAACAGCCGTGTATACATTTATATAAAAGCATATTCTAAAAATTAGCTATGGAGGCTCAATAATAGGGAAAGTAGAACATGAGAGGATTCTCATTGACATCAATGAGTTATCCATGTAAATGTAGAACATTTCGGAGATCTAAAATTGTGGGAACTTTTTTCCATAGTCAGTATCAGTTCTTTCTTTTATATTTTGAGGATGTCCAATGAAATAGAAAGGTAGATGTGCTATAACACTTGATAAAATTTTGTAATGTGAATATCCTTTATATTTATATAACACATAATGGGGCAGATTTATCAAGTGCCTGAAAGTCAGACTATTTCCAGTTGCCCATGGCAACCAATCACAGCTCAGCTTTCATTTTACCAGTGCTCATGAATATTTTAAAGGGGAGCTGTCATTAGTTGCCATGGGCAACTGGAAATATTCTGACTTTCAGACACTTGATAAATCTGAATATGAATTTGGTAACTCCTTTACGCAGAGATATGAGAAAGATGGAGGATACATAGAGGATCCCGCCACTCCCAAGAAACCTATGGATCTGCTCTTGAACTGGGAACTTCAAGGCTCTACAATGGATGAGCCCAGATGTGGAGTTCCTGATGTTGCAGAGTATGTCATCACCGAAAAGGATTTAAAATGGACGTCCACTATTATAACTTATAGGTAATGTAAAATAATATATTACGTATTGTCTGTCATTCAGAGTGGAGGTATAGTAAAAAAAAGGGCAATTTTGTGAATACAGACGGTCCCCTACTTAAGGACACCCGACTTACAGACAACCCATAGTTACAGACGGACCCCTCTGCCCACTGTGACCTCTGGTGAAGCTCTCTGGATGCTTTACTATAGTCCCAGACTGCAATGATCAGCTGTAAGGTGTCTGTAATGAAGCTTTATTGATAATTCTTGGTCCAATTACACCAAAAATTTTGAAACTCCAATTGTCACTGGGGCAAAAGAAAAAAAATTCTCTAGAACTTCCATTATAAAATATACAGTTTCGACTTACATACAAATTCAACTTAAGAACAAACCTCCAGACCCTATCTTGTATGTAACCCGGGGACTGCCTGTATCAACAATGTAGAAGTCCTGTAACTCATAACGAAAGGGAACGGGGCTAACCTAATTTGGTCCCCCTCTTATGTTGGATTGTTATTAAATGTGCCCATAAATTATGGTCAAATTAAATATACGGTAAATAGTTTATCAGATTTAGTTGTATCTTAATGGCCACTGTAGATGGGGCTACACTAGCTTATTTGTACAATTCTGTTTGTATGCTCCCCCATTCATTTGAATTCACTTGATGTAAAGCTACATTTTCTCGGTAGGGCACTCATTTGCTTGGCTACAACCTGCTATGATGTTGACTGGTGATTACTGGGGGCTTCAAGGCAAGGACCCTCATTGATTGTCAATGTTGAATTGGTTCACATAAGCACATGCACAATGTTGAGATTTGGCTGCTGAGAGTAGAGGATGACCTCATGATGACTAAGACAATTAGTCTCAATTATTTTATAAAATGCTTAGCTACCTGTTGTTTAATTGGAGGAAATTAACCAAAATCTGTTTCTTCTGTGACATTTTTTATAGTTATACTGTACGGGTTAACTAACCACTTGCTTCATGTCTGACTATGGTTTCTCGTTGTGTAGGATAGTCAACTATACCCCAGACCTGCCTCCATCGGATGTGAATCAAAACATACAAGAAGCCTTAAGAATGTGGAGTAAGGCGACTCCCCTCCAGTTTATCCAGGTCCATCGGGGAAACGCTGACTTGATGATCTCCTTTGCTACTAAAGGTTGAGCTCTGCTTGTGCAGATTTGTGGAATTTCTATATTTTATTGTACACTTATAATAGAAGGTTATGTTTTATTCTTCTCTAGAACATGGAGATTTCTTCCCTTTTGATGGCCCTCAAGGGGTGCTGGCTCATGCCTTCCCTCCAGGGGAACACTTGGGTGGAGATGTTCACTTTGATGAAGAGGAAACTTGGACAGTGGATTTAGAAGGTACATTTTTAAATTTTTGGCAAATTACATAACGAGATGTAACTTGAAGGTGTTGGCCAACCATCCTACACAGAAGCCCAAATATTACCATCTACACAGTGGATTAGTATACTCATTTTACAAAACTTTATATATTTTTGCATTGCAGATTTCAACCTATTCTCAGTGGCTGTACATGAATTTGGGCATGCATTGGGGCTGGATCACTCCAGAAATCCTTATGCTCTCATGTACCCCATCTACAGTTACTTCAATTCAGAGAACTTTACACTACCGACCGATGATGTCCAGGGAATACAGGAACTCTATGGTACAGGACACCTTTATGTACATGTAGATAAAATTGTAATGTCCCTTTAGACAAAGTATTACATGATACTCATTGTAATCAATGGGCTACCCATGTAATGCATGGATGTGTAACTTCCTCCAAAATGATGGACGCCCTTTGTTGTCCTCCCTGACTAAGCTAACTGGGTTTTTAAATTAGACAATCTCTTTAAAATTTAAGCTTCCAAGAATATATATGCAACTGCTAATCATTATTTGTCTTTTGGTTTTAGGTTCCAGGCCATCAAGCGTTATAACTCCTACAATCTGCAGCCAGGAGGTACCTATTAAAGCCATAGCACATTGGGAGGGAGGCATCATCATTTTTAAAGACAGGTAAAATATTGTATTTTGTAGGCTTAGGATGATAAAGGTCCCAGTATGGGTGCAGTTTTTCAGTGAGGCAAGGATCATTAATTGGGATACTATCGATAACACATTATAGGTGGGAGACCCCAGCTTTTCCTTGGGGTGCAGCAGTTTTGAGTTATACTACTATTTTTTATTCAACATTGTTTTTATTGTCCTTATAGAAAATACTGTAAGTCATACTGCAGGAACCAGATAACAAAGCTTAACTTACAACAGAAGTAGACAAGCAAAAAATGTGCCAAAAACATGATTTTCCGGTAATCTGTAAAGTAATTATAAATTGTTGAGATTAACCAGTAAAGATTACCAGGACTGTCGATTCACAGAGAGATGGTAGATGGAAGGAAGAGCAGCCGGAAACCAAAGTTGAGATGAAGTGGAATTGGCAATTAGGCAATAACCAAATATCTTTCAATGTCCTTGATCAAGCCTTTTAAATATTGTGTTTGTCCATCAGCAGAAGCTCTATGGTATCAGTATCTCTAAATTCTATTATGTGTCAATTCTACTCTTCATATTATTTGGCAGACATGTCTGGTATCACCACCCAAACCTGTCGGCACATAAAGCAATCGTAACAACTTCACTCTGGGAAGACATTCCCGATTCCATAGATGCCGCCTATAATTACTCAGTGAAGGACAGCATTTTGTTATTTAAAGGTAAGTAAAGGTCAAATGGGGTATCCAACACTAGAGAAGGTCCACTTTATTTTAAGAAATGCTAGTCCATGGGTTGTGTTTTTGGTCACATTTAAATACGTGGGAATAAGGAACATAACCAGACACTTCCCAAGAATAAAAATAGTCTCTACGAATACTTTAAAGCAGACATAAAGTATTTGTCCCATCTTGTGCCTTACCAAATACATTATCTATCATTAGGTAGACAGTTCTGGTCTGTCAATGGATCACATGTGAAAGTTGAAGAACCCAGAGATATTGGTGATTTTGGGTTCCCAAGGTCCGTGATGAGAATAGATGCCGCTGTCCATGACTGGGAGAAAGGAAGAACCTTCTTTTTTACTGGAGACCTGTGCTGGAGGTACCCTGGGCCAACAGAGGAGGCCAATATGTTTATTAATAAATATTTAGAGGGTAGTTAGACAAAAACATGGGAAAACATCCATACTCCTTGAAGGTGTAGCTTTGGTTAAGCCCATGGCTACTCATAACTCAGATGAGGTTTAGTTCTTCGACATAATATGGGGTATGCTGGTTGGAGTTATGGCGACTCATTCATTAGATAGAAGTCTAGGTATACAATCTGTCTAGGAGATAACTGTCCGTCTATTACTTAGTTACAATGAACAACAAGGACAGATGGACCATGGATTTCCTGTGCGGTTGGAGTTGCAGTTCCCAGGTGTTGGAAATAAAGTGGATGCGGCCTATATGCATGAAAACGGTAAGCGATACACCACGACATCCAAATAAAATGGGGAAACAAGGCATGATGGGACATATTTATGAAAATTAGCTCTCTTTTAAGCCACATATTCTTCGTATGGATCATCTATAACGTGTTTGGGACAGGAGACCAGTTTTTGTAGTTTTTCCTGGTGCAGATTGGGTGGGTGCATAAAGAATAGGGAATATGCATAATGCTACCGACTGCATTTCTTGCTTTGGCTCAACAAACCACAGCATAAAAAGAAACAAAACTGCTATGGGGCACATGGGACGTGCACCAGTTTTCTGTCGGACTTTGCACATTCTTTTATGTGCAAGCTGCTTGCACACGTATTTAAGAATAGTCCGTGCCATATATGTGTCTCACACAACCCTTTTGTGTCGCAGCTGCACTATTCTTCACATGAATTTACCATTCAGAGTCCAAAAGGGTTGTGTGGCACGCCCAATGTTAAAGGTGCACCAAAAAAAAAGTAGGTGCACTCTGTTGGGGCAGTGCAGGGGGCACCAGATTAATAAAGAGCGGGCGCCAGAAATCCTGAATATGGCGCCCCCTGCACACTACACAGGCAAACTGCACATAGTACAGACTACACTGCTTTCAGTAGATGTGCCCCTATGTGTTTCTGAAGTCTTATACACAATGCACCTTGTATTGAAATAAGCTCTCCTCCAGAAGGCAGAACACTCTCTTTTTACTGCCACCTATAGGGAGCTAGCCTAAATGTCATTGTTGGCACTAAAGAGACAGTTCTCTCCCTTGTGGAGGAAAGCTAATTTGTGTGTGATAAATGAATACTTATTGGTTGTTAGAAATGTCAGAATTGTATACCACTGACAGGCACATAATGTGAGTAGGTACGTAAGTATACATGAGTATTAGAGTGTTAACACAGAGCAACTTTGTCTGACACTGAAATTCAAATGACAATTCCATACATATGAGAGCTACACCCAGATTTCCCCATGTTCTTTTGAGTTGACTGAAACAGTCAGAAAATTCTGAAATTTTTTGACCATACAATTTTTTGTGTGACCATAACCCAAGAGAAACTGCATCATAACCTGCGGGAGAATATTTCAGGGATGTGATATCCTAATACTTTCTATATACTGCATTGTCCTAATATGTTATCACACCTATCCCCAAACTTGAGATTTACCCAAATTATTTATTACAAATGCTATTTGATACACAGTATTAATGATCATCTTTTCTCACATAGGGAACATCTATTTTTATCAAGAAGAAAGAGAGGTTGAGTATGATCCAAGGATCGGCCAGGTTACACATGTCACGGATGAATTCTCTGTCTTGTGTTGAGACTCATCACATAGTGTACGTAATAATGAATCACATAGATGTATATGATGAATGTACCGTATTTATATTAAAATATATCTTCAGCTCCTATTATATTGCATGTTCGTGAATATAACTATAAGTATTTGATCTACCATCAAAATCCATCATGATAAACCAGGGACACTTACTCATAGATCCAGGAACCGTGACTGTGGTGATCTTCTTCTATTTGTTATCCATGGCCTCCTTCCATCTAAAATCAACTTTTAAAATGATGGTAATTCTGAGTCAAAAAGGCTATAAGTATGTTACCAGATCCCCTCCACACTGCAGATTCACAGGCTGTTACACTTCTCCCTCCCACTGTGCCACTGCTGCCCAGATTACAGAAATGTGGGGGGACAATAAGACTGAGACTTGCTGCTGCAGCATAACAACAGCCTAAGGGCTGTGAAGGCAGAGCACAGAGGGCTTCTGTAACACACCCTTAGCCCTTCATGTTTCATTAGCATAATATTAAAAGTTGATTTTAGTAGGAAGGGGTCCATGGATAACAAATATAAGCAGATTACCACAGAAAAAAATCTGAAAAAATTCCAAGGGCACATATTCAATCTATTGAGAACAATGACATTTCTTAAAGGGCTCTTTGGAAATGCTGTACACAGCTTCACTGAGATAAATACTTACTTCAAATGGGAAATATGCAATATGGAATGGAATAAGGAAAACATTGCCTCTTAGATACCATCTAAGGCAGCCTCCTTAACATCGAGCATGACTTTCTTGAAGTCTAAAGACATGATGTGGGATATAATCCAAACTAGTTTATTTACAGATTCCCAACTGTAGACAGCCCTGTTTCAATGTTATTGCATCTCATCAGTACAGTGTAGGGAATTGTTTTAACTAAGTGAAAGGCTAGAGTATTGGTCAGGGAAGTAAGAAGACATCCTGGAAAACACATGTGCATATTTCCCAAAATCCCCCAGTGGAGCATCATTGGATGCAAGTCCCCACACACCTGCAGAGGTGGTCTTCTATGGCAAAGTCTCCCTAAGGAGTTTTATTACTTCCCAGCATTACTTCAGACGAGCACCATTGTAAACAAGACAAATATTTACAGATGCCGTCTGTATCCTCTGGGCTCATTTGGCACAGGCGCAGATAGAGAATGTATACCTGCTTTAAGATGTAGATGGGGAGAACTATTAAGGTGCAAATTAGGGGGGCTGGGTGCTAGATGTTCCCCTTTTCTTTGGTTAGGTTCTTTAGATATAAGGCTAAGGCAGTGAAGTGACCTTTTTCCTATTCTAATCCTTCCCTGTCATTCACACAGGAGAACATTACTTATAGATGTCTCCTTATTTTGGGCGGGTGTTTTGTTACTTCTATCATCATCCTAAATATTTTAATAATACAAAGATCCCCAGACGACATCTTCATCTTCATGCTGCCAAGTTCAGCCCCTATTTTATTGCACAACCACCGGCGACACATTCACTTTTACAAAACAGATAAAACTCTGTCCCCGGGCTGTTTGCTGATTTTGGAGGAATGTGTTTGTTACGGGTTAGCTACATATTCACATTCCTCCAGAAACCTGAGCACTGACGCTGACACATTTCTGAGGCCTTAGTGAGAGATCACATTGTTATCATCCAACAAGTAATATGTGTGATAAGTCATCATAAAAGTCATAGACTCTGCGGCTGCATAAACCTGAGGAGTAGCACAATGTCAGGGAAGTTGTGGAATCATCTACCTGTCTCCGAGTGACATAATAGCTCACCACATTTGTTATGCTCATACATTTTAGGAGTTAAATGAGGACAACCTACAGAATACAGAGCTCAGTGTATTGTTTTGGAGACATGAAGTTTAAAACCCTTTATAATTGGGCTACATGACCCAAAGGAAACTGTAAGTGAATGCCATCAGGGATGGACTGGCCAACCAAAGAATTGTGGCTCCGATGGTCCAGGAGAAAATATCTCGGTTGGGGGCTCACCCGAACCCCTCACAAGCGCGGCGCCCCTGCCTCTCACCTGTCCCTGCTCCTGATCCTCCTGCCATGCACGCACCGGCTTCAGGAGATTTAAAGGCCCATCGCGTCGTTAATTGGCGCTTGCCATTTCCCAGAGTCCCATATAAATTAGCCTCTCCCTACACACCTTGCCGGATCTTTGTGCCTTGTGCTCTACAGAAAGCTTTGTTCCTATGCCCTGCGCTGTTATTGTGATTTCCCGTTGTGACCCAGGTACAGTTCCTGTCTACGCTCCTCTGCTGCCTGACTTGACCTGTTGCTACGTTCCCGGCTCTGATTCCGTGCTGCCTGTCCCCGACTATGATTCTGCTCAACGTCTGTGTACCTCACCTTGGCTGCCACCGCGGACAAAGTCGCACCTGCGGAATGACTTGGTGGTACCACGCCGCAGCTTGTCTGTCCCGCTTTGTGGCAGGCTCTGGTGAAGACCGAGTTCCACTTAGATTCTGGTCCCAGGTATCGTCTTATGTCATCGTTCACGGTAATCCAGTGGGTCCACTACCCAGTATTAACAATGGCCTGTAGGTAGCATTGCTACTTCACCTGGCTCACTCAGATAGGGCCACTCAGAGTACCAACTCTTAATCCAAAGAGAATTGATTCCACACAGCAACGATCATAAAAGGTAGAAAAAAATTTATATTTATTGAGATTACAATAGTAAATGTTAAAAATACATCTATATTGGAAACAAATGCCCGGGTAAGATTTACCTGGCATAATACGGCAGGGGCGAACAAAATCTAGGAATTACACAGCTAAAATGCTAATAGCACACAAGGTATTGTCATAATATAATCACCAATGGGCAGCATAAATCAAGTCTTCATAAGATAACCATATTGTATGCTGTTATCACATCATAATAATGAAATCAAAATCATTTTTAAGCAAACATGCCCTTACCCATTGGATGTGCCACACACTGGCCCCGATGCCCGTTTCAACTGTCAAGCCTTCACTTGAGGGTGATGCTCTAGTTGAGTAAGCCAGGTACAGTACCAACTCTACCTGTTGGCCATTGTTAACACTGTATTGTATTATAATATTTTTATATGCATGTTTATTACTGTTAACGGTTTGCTCATGTAATCCTGTCACATGTAGCAGACGGGCATACTAATTGGCTGTCCACCCAGAACTTTCTAGAAGGAACTACTCAAAGTTAGGCCTGGTGTGTGAAGTGAGTAGTGTAATCGAAGTGAAATGAGTAGAGTAATTGATTGGGCATTTTTTATGTATGTGTATTTTAAACAAAAGGATTAAAATTACAAGTTTCCTGCAAGTTGAAGGTATTTGAAGTTTTTTTGGGAACGTGTACTGTCAGCGCCCCACGATAGTCTTGGTGCATTTTTCTTTTATTCTCTAATTTTTCACCGGACCACTTATGGTATTGCCGGTTATCCAGACAAAGGGAGCTGCATAGACAGGGTCATTCCCTACAGATACCCCTTGCCACCCTTGGATTAATACCCCCAGACAAGGAGGAGGAAGACACCACCTCCATCTGTCTATGAGCCTTTACAAAGAACAGGATCAGGTGAGCACTTCCACTTTCTCCTATTTCTGAGCCGGTTTCCAAGACGTTATTACCTGAGGCGCCGTCCTCTGTTGTCCCCCTTTTTTCCTGTTTTATACAGTATTTGGCATTTTAGGGAACATTCAGCTTCTTTTCTCCTGATCGGCGGGCTCAGTGGTCAGACCTATAGAGGCTTTTCCATTTTTATATAAAGGGTAAGTGTCCTACATTTTTGTACCTCTAAATTGCTACTATATTAATGCCCCAATGCTGACTCTCAACTAAGTGCAGGATATTATCTCTAAAGGCGTGGTATAAAAAGCAAGAGAAATAGAATGACAGGTTTTAGTTTGATGAAGACATTTTGCAACATAGAAAGTACAGTATTACTTACAGACTAGAACAGCATTTCCTCACTTTTGGTATTTGCATCATTTTTCACACAATCTGGATGACTGCATTCCAAGCCAATCCCAACATAGACCCCATCACAGAATGTACCCTGTGTATCAAATGTCTAATATCCAGTCAGGACATGGAGCCTACTTGTCATTGATGAAAAGGGATAGGAAAGAAACGTACATTTTTCCCTCTTTATTCATAAACTTTGTCCTGCTTTGTCCTCCGTGACCTCCGCGATATATCTATTTCTATTACAGACATAAATCATTCAAGTATGTTCAACGCAATGAACCCCAATATATACTATGCCTGTAACCATACTTACAATGGCAACTATTTTGGCATTGGCTAGATTAGAATCTGGGTCTATGATAACTATTGGTGTTACTCTTACCCTTGCAAAGATGTAAAAGCTTTGATGGAGGAGGATCCCAAAATTTTGGTCCCCAGAATGGTCCTGCACCAAGTAAAGTTAGAAAGAAAAAAGACTAGACATGGAGCAGGAACATGGACACAAAGATCTGAAACCAGGTGTATATACACAAGGGACCAGAGCAAGAAGCAAGGTGCCCAGGACTGACCAGGAGGAGCTAGAATAAGGTCACAACCCAAGAATGTAGTCACAGAATCAGGAAATGTATAAAGAATAAAACGGAGAAATGTAGACGAGGTACAAGAACATGGTTGCCTCTTGGAAAGACATTGAGAAACCAGATGAAGTAATCAAGAGTCAAAGTAAGATTGTATTAAGGTAGTAGAGCAAGTTGAGCCCAGACAAACTATGGAACATTCTGGATCCAAGGAACCACACTGGGAAATGTATGGTCGGGGGAAGGTTCGGTTTATATAGGACAGTTAGCTCAAGCTGTTCAGAAACATCTATATAGCTGCAGAGCTCATAGGCAGGAAGAATTATCCATTGTTCTAGTGCTGCAAGATGAGGGAAAAAACAACTCAAGAGTACAGGCGATCCCCGACTTAAGAACACCTGACTTACAGACGACCCCTAACGGACGACCTACAAACGGACCTCTCTGTCCACCCTGACTTCTGGTGAAGATCTCTGGATGCTGGTAATTTACTAAACTTTAGTACCAGGCTGCAATGGATCGGTAAAGTGTCTGCAATAAAGCTGTATTGTTAATACGGTACTTGTTTATCTACAAACCCTAAAATTATAAAATCTAATTGTCACAGGAACCACAAATGTATTTGGTTGGAGTTACCCTTATTAAATATACCTGTTCTGACTTACATACAAATTGTACTTAACCTATAGAACCTATCCTGTACATAACCCGTATATCAGGAACAAATTCTGACTTGATTAGGCTACCAGGATCAAATGGCATCCAACAACTAGAACAGTTGCTTAACAACATGAAGATTTTTCTAGACATGCTCTGTTCAGATAGGAGGTATAATATAGGTAATTTTATTGTGATACCATCCCTTTTAGCACTTTTATTACTTTTGTGATATTGTAGAGATGTTAGTAATTGGGATGTGGTTGACATCTCTTCCTCTTTCCGCTTCATTGTGGAACAGCTCATGGGAATTTCCAAATCATTATATATGTACTTACAGGGGACTGATGTAAAACTGTATTATCTCCATAAGACTTGTCAGCATAACGTGGGGGTCTCTGACACTCCTGCAAGCACCTAATTCCCTTTAATGTTTACATGGACTTTGTAGATTATCTATATGAGTGACTGTACATGGTTTTGTAGGTCATCTCTGCTGATCAAAAGTGTATGACCTGTACTATTTAATGGACCCTCCTATTTGGAACCTGTAGTAGGTAAAGTGTGGCACACAGTGATGCCACAATGCACTGATGATACTGATGAGGCAGATACTGATAAACGCAAGGAAAAAATATGGCTCACACTGATATCTCATCTTAGAGATACCACCAATAATACGGCACAAACATTTCCCAACACATGGATGATCATATCTTCACCATCCAAAACTACAACTGATGTTATATATTGTCCTTGGATATCCATCTAATCATACATTTGTGTGTGTAGTTAGTAGCAGCAGGACTGTGAAAAATACATTTAGATTCTGGGATTGTAGCTGGACTTGGAGTATTGTACGAGTCTTCTCACACTGCTGTGTTCTTCGACCTCTGCATTCAAACTGCTCCACACAGGCCCTCCCCTCCGCTGTATTATCTAACCATAAGCCTGCTGAAGCTCTTACTCTATCTTTCTTATCTACCTATCCTATTTATCTACCTTCCTACTTATCTACTTTCATTGAATCCATGATTTATATATCTCATATCTATCTATCTAGATAGGAGAAAAAATGCTCAGTTTATATAAGAGCCAAAACTTTGCCAGCTATGGATTAAAAAAAACATAGTTTTTTTTTTTTTTGGGTGGTGCCTTTTCTTAAACTATCTTTCTATCTATCTACCTATCTATCTCATATCTATCTATCTATCTATCTATCTATCTATCTATCTATCTATCTATCTATCTATCTATCTATCTCATATCTATCTATATATCTATCTCATATCTATCCATCTATCTATCTTGTATCTATCCATCTATCTATCTATCTCATATCTATCTATCTATCTATCTATCTATCTATCTATCTATCTATCTATCTATCTCATATCTATTAATCTATCTATCTCATATCTATCTATCTATCTATCTATCTATCTCATATCTATCTATCTATCTATCTATCTATCTATCTATCTGTCTATCTTATCTGTCTGTCTATCTATCTATCTCTATCAACTATTTCCTACCTCTCTGTCTATCAGTCTATCCATTGTATATTTCATATTGACAATAACACCTATACTTGCGGCTATAAATTTCCGGTTAACCTGCTGTCTGGGCAAGATTCTTTCTTAGGGTAAATTGTCCACAATAACGTCTTCCTCTAAATTCTTTCTTTTAACTTCAAAAAGTAAAAAAAAGTTTATTTTGCAAACTAATGAATAAATCCCAGCACAGTGTGGCACTTTATGCAACTCAGTACTTCCCGCACACAAATCTGCTGAGGACATGTTTACTTTATAATATCCTCTTTGCAGGGCACAGATGGAGGAGTTTTTCTGCTCCGCACCACAAACCAGGATGTCTTGTGGGGGGATTTGGGAGTAATCATATTTACCATGCATTGGTTAGACGTTTCAGCTTGTGTCAATGGAGTGACTCATGGCTCTCGCACTATATAAGGAGCTCATATGCATTCAGCAGACACCAGAGGTTCAAGGCATAAGGGACCCAACATGACACCTACAATATCAGCAGCCATTGTACTGGCCGTCTGTCTCTGCCTCTGTTTCTCCATCCCTGTTCCTGTGTCGGACAGCTCTGAAGAAGTCACAGAGAAGGATTTGCGCTTTGCACAGGTATGTACCTGTTCTTTACCTTGTAGTTGTCTATTCTTTCTATAGAGACGATTTAAAAGGACTCTGTCACCAGACCATACCACAATAAGCTACTATCACCCTATATCCTATCTAGAATTCCCTCTTTCATGTGAAACCTCACACATTTACATATAAAAATTCTCCTCTAAAGTCATGTGAAAATGTGCAGAGATGAGTCATATTTTTCATGAAGTGAATCACTTTAAGCAAAAGTGTCACTTCAGAAGCACCTATCTTCAGTTCTATATTACCTAGACACATTTTGGTGTGATATTAAAGAGTAGAATCTGAAATATGTCTTTAATATGACACCAACCCCAAGTTTCTAGATGCTATAGAACTGAACTGACACTACCTCTGCAGCCTCTAAACTTACATGGGACAAATGTGACTCTACCCATTTTCACATGACTTTGGAGGAGATTTTTATAGGTAAACAAATGAAATGTAAAAAAAGAGGGAACTCTAGAAAGGACATTTCATACCTGATATAATGGGGCTGCTAGTTTAATGGGGTAAAATCTGGTGATAGGTTTCTTATGAATATAGGACTTATTTCGGAAAATGCACAAAAGTTCAGTCAGATATCAGATCTCAATTTTTGAGGGACCCATTGGAAAATAAAAGCAGTTACCCCTATATTTTGGGTGCATTTACATTATATACAGATATAGGATGTGCGTTATATGAGAATGATGCCAGCTACAAGACAAAGAAGCGATTATTGGGTCACGGCACTGATCCCATGTAGGTCTCATTTCCTATGTGGTGACAACAGGAGAAGAAACAGAACCAAGAACTCAGATTATAATTGGTTAGAAGTTTGGTTGTGTCAAAAGGAGCACAATTTGTATGTTTCCTAGAACATACCTCCGCATTGTCCATGTATATGCATTGTATTCTACTAAGCATCATTCTACTTTGTCTCCAGAAATACCTAAGCGCCTTGTACAGTTCTCCATCCAACCCCAGCGGGATCCTGAGGAAGAGCGGAGCTAACAGCGTGACGGCCCAGCTAAAGGAGATGCAAGCCTTTTTTGGCCTGGATGTTACAGGGAAACTGGATGAAGAAACTCTGGAAATTATGAAACAACCGAGATGCGGGGTCCCAGATATAGGAGAATACAACTTCTTTCCAAGGAAGCTTAAATGGCACAGATTCAATATCACCTACAGGTAGGTCTATAACCAGGTCTCTGCTCTTGTATTTTCTTATCTATATGGTAACTTACATATATTTTTGACTTAATTGTATCTTTTATTATGAAAATTTCCCCAATTATTTTAGCATCAATCTGATTATATTGTTTTAGAAGGTAGAGAACATATGATTGATGCCTGTTGCCCTCAAACAAGTTCAGTCGGAGAAACTTGCTCCATTGCCAAGTCCAAACCTAGAATCCAATCCAGAACTCAGAGTGTCTGGTCAGGTCAGTGATTCTAGGTTCGGTCCAGGAACTCACTTGTTATATGCCAGGCCCACCAATTTTGTGAGCGATACTTTGTTTCCCAGGAGATAAAGAAATCATCAGTGGAGCTTGGTAGACTTTTTGCCCGTGAAAGCACATGCATTGTATTGTATAGTCAGGAAGAATAGATTTCAGGTGAATGAACATTTGGCCAACAGTTAGTAACTCAGTCAAGCTGAGAAAAGCCTACACCCCAAGCAATGAGGCTTGTGGGCCCCTCGCCAACCACAATTGCTGTGATAAATTTGGTCTACGTTAAAACAGTTTTCCCTCAAAACAAGTTAGGTCCTATCCACAGGTGGGGCTCCATGAGATGAGCGGAACAGCTGGTCGCGCATGACTGGGTGCTCCTTTTATCTCTTTGGAGCTGATGGAGTTTGCCACTCCATGAAATGAGCGGAACAGCCGGTCGCGCATGGCCGGATGACCCATTCATCTACATGGTGCAGGAAATCTCTGTCAACACCATAGAGATGAACATGCACGACCGGCTATTCCACTCATCTCAGGGAAAGAGGAGGGGTCCAACAGGTGTAAATTGGACCTCATCGCAGCACCAATTCTCGTGATCTGTGGGGGTCTCATCAATGAAACTCCCACAGATAACCAAGGTAGGCCCTATCCTGTGGCCTTACTTGTTTTGTAGGAAAGCTTCTTTAATAGATTGCCTCTTATTGAGGACTTACTAATGTTCCAATGGTCTGTGTTGCCAAATAAGATTTGCATTGATAGTATTTATAATATTTTTATCTTCTAGAATTGTCAACTACACCCCAGATTTACCACGCGCAGATGTGGACAGAGCCATTAAGAAAGCATTGAAAGTGTGGAGTGATGTCACCCCATTGAATTTCACCAGAATACGCTCCGGCACTGCTGATATTATGGTTTCCTTTGGAAAAAAGGGTAGGTTTATATTAAGATAAAGATTTCATTGCTGATGATCTCACGGTGACCCTTTAGATAAGAAAAAAATATTGTCAGCCTGCATTTACACAAACAGTTATAAAAAGGCATGAAACCAAAAACCACATAGTTGGACCGAGAACTAAGACATAGTGCGGCATGATAAGTACATGAACTATAACCCTCACAGATATAAGGCTGTGATTACAAAACTACTGAAACCACAGACTATGAACTATTTGCTTCCACTTTCTAAGCATTAAGGTTTCTACGACATGGACAGATGGGAAACCATAATGTGATATGATAATATGATATGATGTGCTTATGTTCATGTACTAATGCAAGGAATTGGGATTGGATTAAACTAGACCTACTGCTTCCTAAGCCTGGGATGTTATATATACAGGCGGTCCCCTACTTAAGGACACCCGACTTACAGACAACCCATAGTTACAGACAGACCCCTCTTACCTCTGGTAAAGCTTTATGAATGCTTTACTATAGTCCCAGACTGCAATGATCAGCTGTAAGGTGTCTGTAATGAAGCTTTATAGATAATCCTTGGTCCAATTACAGCAAAAAATGTTTAAACTGCAATTGTTACTGGGGCCAAAATTTTTAATGTCTGGATCTACAATTATAAAATATACAGTTTCGATTTACATACAAATTCAACTTAAGAACAAACGTCCGGACCCTATCTTGTACGTAACCCAGGGACTGCCTGTACAATGCCAATATATTCTGCAGAAATGTACAATACTATCAACCATCAGTATCACATTTTTAGGGATTTTCCATAAATGAGCCATCATGATCACTAGAATGGGAAAACTCAATTTCTAATGAGCAGAGATTTCACTGTAACAATGTCTATAAAGCTGGTGGACACATCTGTCCGTTCTCATCAAACCCATAAACTTTGGATTGTACGACTGTTTGACTACCCTTCCCGTATGTCCCCTGACTCCCTTCAAAGAACTCCACATATAATAAGTGTCTTATATAATTATGATGTTTTGTTCTTTTTTTAGAACATGGTGATTACTACCCATTTGATGGACCTAACGGTTTGCTAGCTCACGCGTTTCCACCTGGAGACAAACTTGGAGGAGATACTCACTTTGATGATGATGAGATATTCACAAATGACTTTAAAGGTAAGTTCTAGTTTTAATGTAGAATCTGTGTACAGTAGACATTGGGAATTCCCACCTAGAGGCTGGGTTTTCATACCATTTCAAGCCATATTGCTGGTTTCTGGATGGCTGGAAACTTGTCATTGAAGTTCATGATTCAAAAAAGCACCTCACATTTCACCAATGTCACATCAGTGGTGGCCTTTGAGCTAGGCTTAGGACTCTTGGCTAAGAAGGTTGAGATACTTTTAATACCAATACCGATAATCCATAATATCATTATATTCATGATACCCAGACTCCAGACTGATCAGCTTTCCTGGCGGTCTCCAAGTACCGGAGTTGTATAGCAGACATAGTTTGAAGCAGAAAAAACTAAAATAAATTGCAGCTATGCTGAAATGAACCAATGAAATGTGATGGACAAAGATTTATGTGTATAGCTCCATTGATTTCTGCTAGATTTAAGCAGGAAGAATTTCTGATCAGTGTAGGACCTTTCTTGAAGATAAGTTAGGTTCATCTATTTTACAATTTACCCAAGAACCAAAAAGCCATTTTAACTAAAAATTTTATGTAAATGTTACTGTTTTGCAGGATACAACCTGTTTATTGTCGCTGCGCATGAATTTGGCCACGCTCTAGGCCTTGACCATTCTAGAGATCCAGGGTCCTTGATGTATCCAGTTTATAGTTATGCAGAGACCACCAGCTTTGTTCTTCCTGATGACGATGTACAAGGAATTCAAGAACTTTATGGTGAGAAAATCATCTTAATCTTGTCTTTGGGACAACAGTGTCAGGTCACTTCACTTCCACACTTTTTAGCATCCATATTACAACCAGAATGAGTTATTATGCACCATAAGTTAAGTTTTGCCTCCAGGTCAATATATGATACTAAAGGTCTTGATCTTAATATGTTAACTAAAAATGCTTTGATTATTTCTAGGGCCTGGTAATAGAGATCCAAACCCGAAACATCCCAAAACTCCCGAAAAGTGTGACCCCGACCTAGAGATTGATGCAGTCACTGAACTCAGAGGAGAAAAGTTTATTTTCAAAGACAGGTACAACCCACTGGATACTTGTTTGGTAATGCAATTGGAACAACCAATGTCCTAAGATAGTACCAAGCAATAGCTGTGGCTTCGGCCATCATGAATTACATTTATTTGTTATACATTGATATGTGGCTACTGCCATGGAAATGTCTGCTTGACTCGGGCCAACATCTCAAGTGCTGTCTTCCATGTTGAGGGAGCTTAACAACATAACCTTTTTTCTATATGACCATATGGGCCTACAGTGCTCAAAACTCCATTGATAAACTATTTTTAGATAGAGTTATAACTTGTAGCTGCCAAGCCCCAAAGCCTGTACCAGGCCTCCAAATATCATTGTATGGACAAGAGCACCCACGTCTGCTTTAGAGAACAAGGCCTTTTTCATGATTGTGTATGGTAACAGACCATGGGTAAAGTCCCTTTATGAGGTAAGGAGGGAAGTTTGGTGGTTGACATCCTCTTCTTTGTTTCAGGTTCTTTTGGAGGGTCCATCCACAGATGACAGATGCTGAGCTAGTTTTGACTAAATCCTTCTGGCCTGAACTTCCAAACAAAATTGATGCGGCTTATGAATACCCCCAGAAGGATCTGATATACATTTTTAGAGGTGAGTATGAACTTTGCTACATTGAAATATTGTACTGGAAAAAAATTGTGGGGGATGTATTGTCATTGTATATAATTGAAAACAAAAAGTCGTCCCACAGAAATGATACAAATGGGCTTCCATTATCCATTATGGTGCCAATACCCCTCCCCTTCTTGATAATCAAATTGTTCATCTGTTCTGAAGACTCTTGATCTCGTGACCTATTAGACAAAAGTCGAAAGGCCAAAAAGTGGACCTCTCTGGGTGTAACTTATAGCAACCTTTATGGGATTTATACACCATGGGTTTTATTATGGACATTTGGTGATATATGAGGGCAGAGAGGATCATTAATACAACAAATCCAGTTTATTTTGGTCTATTTACATAAAAAACACAAAAATGCTACTTGAGAAAAACAAATAAATAAATGATATTGGTTATTATTTCTCACAATTATAGTTATTTGTATTACGTTAATATCATTTGTCTAGGAAAAAAGTTCTGGGCCCTGAATGGATATGATATCATGGAAGATTATCCCAAAAAATTACATGAACTTGGTTTTCCAAAGACTCTGAAATCTATAGATGCAGCTGTGCATAATGATGCAAATGGAAAGACGTATTTCTTCACTGGAGAGAAGTATTGGAGGTAGGAAAGCCACCACTATGAGTTGTACTGATCCCTGTATGGTCATCCATAGCACACAACCCCCTTAAAGTAAAGTAGCCTTGTAATATACTTAACTAAACAGGGGGCTATCTTTCTAACCACCACTAAGATGTCCTGTCGATACAAAGCTACATATGACTCTGACCCACTAGCACAACTTTTTGCAATCTGTAGCACTAAGGACAACTTGCTGACCAGTTTGAAAAGTAAAAGGAATGGTATGAGTTTGTCAACAGGGTAAGAATCAAAACCCTTCTCTTCTCTATTCCAGCTATGATGAAGAAAGCATGACACTGGATAAAGGTTTCCCCCGACCAATCGCAGAAGACTTTTTGGGTATTGGAGAAAAAGTTGATGCGGCTTATCGAAGAAATGGTAAATACAGGTTTTCTTCCTTAGTTCATTGTTTCTACAAGCATTTGAAACTCAAACTAGATCTGTAAAGGGGCAAGGACTCCAATCTGTAAATAGGCTTTAGAGAATCAGGATAAAGATGGGGGAGCAGATAAATAACATACAGAACACTAGAGGAGGAGGCAAAACAGCAATTACAATAACTAAGAGAATTGTCTAAGATGACATTGTGCTGGTTCCAATCTGTCTGCATTATGGACATTCATGTGTCTGAGTAATGTAAGGATATTTAGCATGAGTTCAGACTCAACACAATTGTGGAGGGGTTACAAAGTGGAAGATGAGCAAAGGACCAGTGAACAGGGGTAAACTAGAATTTATGGCATCAATCTGAATAGAAATGGTGGTAGGAGATATATCATTACAGTGGAAGATTGGGGTTCCTAAAACCTGCCAAATAAAATTACAGACAGTCCCCGGGTTACGTAAAAGATAGGGACTGTAGGTTTGTTCTTAAGTTGAATTCGTATGTAAGTCGGAACTGTATATTTTCTAATTGTTGCTCCAGAAATTTTTTTTTTTGGTCTTTGCGACAATTGGATTTTAAAAATGTTGGATTGTCATAAAAGCCAGGATTAACAATAAAGCTTCATTGCAGACACCTGTGATAACTGTTACAGCTGATCATTGTAGCCTAGGGCTAAAGTACAGTAAATCACCAATTACCAGACGTCCGTTTTTGTAACTAGGGGTCATCTGTAAGTCGGGTGTTCTTAAGTAGGAGACCACCTGTATACTGAGGGCTCATCTTCAATTAACTTCTTACAAGTTGAACCTTGAAAGCCTCTAAAATGAGTTGTCTTTCCAGTTCCTCGGTATTGGGTTGGAGCCCGGGGCTAGGCCCATTTGGTGTGACAGACATTGGCCCACATCTATTGCCAGTTTTGTGTCGCGGCTGCACTGTGTCCGACAAGACAGAAAAAATGTGCACTTAAAGGGGTGTTTTAGAGCTTAGTCGGCCCATGTGCCACATTTATTACTGATGTGCGCTACAGTTCTGTCTGCGCCACAATTTTGTAGCATGAACCAAGTGTACCAAAAAAATGGTGCACACTTCCAGTGCAGTGCACACCGCAGGGGCAAATTGCACAAACTACAGACTGGTTTTGCACTGGTTTTGATAAATGTGACCTAATATATCATCATTTATGTTTATCTATTGTAGGTTATATCTACTTCTTCAATGGACCCGTTCAGTTTGAATACAGCATCTGGAGTAAGAAAGTGACCCGATTAATGAAGACCAACTCCATCCTGTGGTGCTAATCCTGAGTATGAAGCACAGCACATCTACAACCGGAGATCTGTCCTTTTCATATTATATGTAAAGCTCATTGGATCATAGCAATGACAATGAGGGGGTTAATATTTTGTGCCATGACAAGTAGGGGTAAACACTAAAATTTAAAAGGTAGCTCTAGTTCTGGAGTAACTGGCATATACTGAAGTATATGTTACCCAATTGCTGATATATTGTCCGAATTGAGATCCTTTGACTGTATTGTTTTAACAATCTGACCAATATGGCGGTAAACTTGGTTTGAGTACTGCCGGTTCTTGAGTCTTTGTCTGTTCAATTTGGGGCCAATATTTTCTGGGGTTGAAGACTGGCAAACTGGTTTTTGGGAAGCACTGCCTGGTAGCCATGTGGTGAAAGCTGAAGCACGGTAACTAGTCTGTCTCAAAGGGGTTGTTCAATCACAACAAGGTATCCCCTATCCACAGGATAGAAGACAACTAACTGATGGGTGGGGTCCCAATAGATAGACCCCCACAGATCACAAGAGCAGGGGTCCATTGTACCCTAAATGAATGTAGCGGCAGTTTAGACATATGCGCTGCCACTCTATTCACTGTCTATAGCGTTGACTGATTGTAGTGACTATTTCCGTCAGCACCATTGAGATGAATAAAGCAGCATCTGTGACTAGCTGCTGTCTTCAACTTGTAATACAACGGACCTCGGTTCTCGTGATTTGTTGGAGGTCCGACTACAGGGACCCCACTGATCGGCAGGTTATCCCCTTTTGATAGACGATAACTTGCTGTTCCTGGACAACCCCTTTAAAGCTAAATAGGTGGGGAGGAAGTATTAAAATTGTATCACTATATTTAACTTTAGGAGCTCTATAAACCCCAATGATTAAAGCCTCCAAAACCATCTACGTTCCACCTTCTCATTGCTTATATGTAATGTTCTGCATGTTTTATTCTTATTCTGCACTTCCCCTATAGCATCCTGAGAAATAACAGGGCAGCGCCCTCACTACCTATAATACTGCTGGCAGAGAACAAGTCACGACCAAAGGATTTGATGACCATGATAATGGACTACTGTTTTGTTTTGGATGATATATTTTTTTAGCTATTTATTATATCTTGATTTATGTGTTATAGCGTTTCTTTTGTTGCTGTATTCATTATATGTTTTGAATATAGATGGATGATTTCTGTTTATGGGATCAGAGTTGCATATTGATTAATTATCAAATAATGCATAAAACAGAAACTCTCATAACTGATCTGGGTCTGCTGTAAAGGTGCATGGGACCTCTTCTTCATACAAGATGCCGCTTTGTGCCCAGTAATCTTAGGCTAAATTTATACTAGGTGGTAGTAGTGTTCGTTTTATAGCTGTAAGTCTACCTTGTAAATTTATATGTATTCATTTCCCCCACATTCACCTAATATCTGACTGTAGTTGCCAGAAGATTGGCATTTGACAATTCCTTAATGTCTCTGTACATTGAGATGTCTGCATCCATTCACTATATAATTTTGTTTGCCACTGCTACCAAAAATATTCTCAATATTTTGTCTATAAAATATACGAAAAATGCATTTTGTCAAGATAAAACAAGATTTACATAATAATTACATTCCCGGATTGTGCTTAGAGACCAGCTCTCATACTACTGTGCTCTTAAATATCTGCATAAAACTGATCAACAGTTCCTTCCTTCTGCTCTGAGTAAAAGCTGTAGCAGGCTTTTGGTTGAATACTACAGCAATCACTCAGAGTAGCAGAAACCTAAGAGCACAGTAGTGTGAGAACACACACCAAATAAACCTGAAGAAGCTACAATGCTAGAATATAAATTAATTTTCCCACTTCTGTTGTTAGGGATAAAGGGAACCTGCCACCACATTTTTCACAAATACAGCTAGTGGCAGGTTCCCACAGAGCCATAGCAACACCCTTCTTTTAGCTAAAAATTGTTTCCCTCAAATCCCCATAAAATCAGAGTAATAAACTTGCCTGGTATCTAGGGATCTATAGAGTGATTGAGGGGTGCGGCCTAATATTGTGTGACCAGAGTGGCATCATCATAGGTGCTTTAGTCTCTTAACAATAGCAAACTGCACCCTGTGCACATATTAAACAAAATCACAGCATGCCTGCATGGACTTCTACTCCTCTCCGTGCAGACTGCTGTGATTTCATGAGATATATGCTTGGTATACAGTTTGCTAATGTTAGGAGGCTAAAGGACCTGCGATGATGTTACATGGGATAGAGCTGCTGGATTCAGCCGAAGGAGGCCATGCCCACCTCGGCTCACTATAGACATCCTTGGATACCAGTTAAAATTGTAAATTTGAATATATGGGAATCTGAGGGGAACCATTTTAATCTAAAAAAAGAGTTTCAGTTAGTTACTCGGGCTCTATGGGAACCTACTACTACATGTATTGTGAAAAATTCGGTGACAGGTTCCCTTTTACAGCACACAAAAGGGTTACACAGCTCTCTAGAGATTAACTTTTGAGGACATATTTCACCACAAAAAAGGTTCTTTTTCACAGCATATTGTAATATTATTATTACAGCTCCATTATTACTTTTTTAAATTTATAAAAAAAATAATATTTCCAGCTTATTATTTTTTAAAGTTAATGCATTTTTTAAAATTAATTTTAAACATTTTATTTAATTTTGGAAAAAATAGCAAAGAAAAGATCTGTAGTTCATGGTGAGGGCAATCATTAGTGGGTCTGTGGAATCCGAGGAGCTTGTGACGACAGAGATGTGGATGTTCCATAAACCCAGTGCATCCCCTCTAGGCAGGCGGCAGATCCACTTCAATGACTTGCAGACTTGCAATAAATGTGTTTGTATTTTTTGCAATTGAAAAATAAAAGACACCGTGTTTTTCATCCTGTCTCGTAAATTCTTGAGGTGGACGCCACAGAGGGGAAAAAAATGCTTATAACGCACGACAGAAAACTTTGTGTTCTCCGCCAAGTTCTGATGAAAGCACAACACAGTAATGTGACTCCTGAGCTGTTACCCAGCCGGGGGTGAGCTGACTGAGCAAAACACTGACTCCTCAGCAGCAATGACTCAGCGTCTCCATACATGACTCAGACCTTTATCTGCCATACAGGACTGGGCTCCAGCAGGGGCGAATACAGGTGCCTAAAATCTACAAATCTCTGCTGTTAGTGTGAGGCATCTCATATCTATGCATCACCACCATTGAATATACTTATTAGATAAGTGCTGTGATGACTTACCTCAAAACATTTGGACTGCAGAAAGAGGGACACTATTCTGACTCATTCTCTGACCTCTATGTTATTCTGCCCCCCCCCCCCAACTCTCCCTTTTATTGTGACCCTTTAATAGTCTGCCCCTCCTGATATTGTGCCCCCCAGCTCCCCTTCATATTGTGTCCCCTACATAGTCTGCCCCCCCCAATATTGTGCCCCCACCTCCCATTCATATCGTGATACCTTCATAGTCTACCCCCTAATATTGTGCCCCCCAGGTCCCCTTGATTTTTGCTCACAGCTTCCCTTCAAATTATGACCCCTTTATAGTCTGCCACCCGATACTATGCCCCCACCTCCCCCCTTATATTCCGGCCCCTTCATAGTCAGGTATATTGTCAGGTATATTCGGCTCCCAGCATCACCATTAAGCCTCTGACAGAAGAAATCCTATTTTATTTTTCATAGCAAAAAGGAAAGAAGGGGATTGTCAGGGGGAAGGAGGAATCCTACAGAAAACACAGTATCATGAACACAAAGGCTAAATTATAGATGGGGGATTACAGGAAAGGGGGTATAAATCTGAGCGCTATAGAAAAGTGAGGATTATAGGTGAGGGGCCTTGAAAAAAGGGCTATTCTGTGGAGGGGGCTAGAGAAAAGGGGGCATTATATAACTTGAGGGGCAAAGAATGGGAGCATTATACAATGTGGTGGCCATTTTGCAGTGTTGGGGGCCAGTAAGGCGGGCAGTATTATGGGATGTTGGTCCCTGAAGTTAGGGGTGGGGCTTGTGAACCAAAGATTTTCAGTGGCACCCATTTTGTCTCCCTTTGGCCTTTACAAAAGTTGGGAGGTTTGATAAAGTCTCACAGATCCAGATTATACATGTACAGGATTCGGGGCAGTATATTTTATGTGGTGTAATACATGCGATCGTGTTTTATGGCTTTTCTGCCTGTTGTTACTCAACAAGTAAAATTCTATACAATTTATATTAAACATGTTATTTATTATGTACATCCACATGGTCCTGGGTAGCTCATATGGACTCATGTATACATTGCTACTTCCTCCACCCAAGTAATCTTTATTTTGCACATCACTTTCATGTCTTTCTCTCACTCGACTAACCCAGGGCAAATTCTCCACCATTTACCTCACAACAATATGCTATCTATACAAAGCACATCTTAAACTGGGTCGTTCGCAAACGAGCTGTCACAAAGAGCCGGCTCTTGTTCGTGAACGACCTGAGCCGGCTCCCGTCATTGAGTCGATGGCTCACTAAACACCACCCCTAGCCGGCTCACCACGCCTCCTTTAACCCGAAAAAATCTGAATAAAAATGGTGTTGTGTCCAGTGACTGACTGGCCTGCAGCTCCCTATTATATTTTTAATAGGGAGCCGTTCAGGAGTCAAAAGAGCCGGCTCTTCTTAGTGAGCTGAGCCTAATGAGCCAGCTCACTAAGAAGAGCCGGAATTCCCATCACTAATGGGCTCCCCGGGCCATACAGTACATTGTCTGAATGAGGCCTGAAGGAGAATTGTGGAAGTGAAGGTTGCTAATTCCAGTGTGTGACCAGCAGAGGTCGCTCCTGTATAACGTCATGTAGTACTGTCGTTTCTTTTTAATCCCAATTTCAGTATTTTTTCCATTTGTTACATGCTATTACCCAATACATTAATCATATATGGGCCAATGTTAAAACACTGTGGAATAGTTCAGCCCGGTGCTCCATGATACTGCAGGCTTATACATTATTCTAATAACACAACATAGGTACAATAAATGACACGTGCACACAACATAATGAAAACCTAGGACAGTGGTGGCTAACCACAATAAATGTACTGCACACCAGGGCTGAGATATATATCTCACAGCTTCTCCCTCTGTGCTGGCCTGGTCCATCCTAGTATGTATCCTGGTGGGCTGCTCACAGGTTGCAGGTATAACTCGTCATTATGACTTCTTCCAGCCGTGACCACAGGATTTGCCATCCAGGTGTCTTCAGTTCCTTGCTGCACATCCCCACAGCCAGTTACTCATAGTACAGTGTCTCTTGGATATTAGGAATGTCCCACAATGTGCTGCTAAATTACACTTACTCCATATAACACAACACGCTGACCCCTACACACAGTAGTGGATTATATACTGGTAATAATCAGTTTGGGGTAGGCCGGGGCCCAAGCCTTGTAGGGAACCCATTGCCAAACTACCCAACAAAATTTATATTCAGAAGGGCCAGCATCTATGAAACCCTCATATTTCTGTTCCTGCTCTCAATACACATGTGCACAAGAGGCATTTCAGGACCTTTGAAGGTCCTCCAAAGGTCCTGAAACCACAGATTGAAAGCTGGCAGGAGGAACGTGTCCTTCATTCCCCAAGAAGCTGATTCTAGCACCAGGTGTAGTCATTCCAGACTTATAGGTGCTATAATATTCATACAGTCCAGGACCCATGGCTGTCTTAATCCGCTCCTGCCTACATATACAGGCAGTCCCCTACTTAAGAACACTCGACTTACATACGACCCCTAGTTACAAACGGACCCCTGGATATTGGTAATTTATTGTACTTTATTCCAAGGCTACAATGATCAGCTATAACAGTTATCACAGGCGTCTGTAATGAAGCTTTAGTGTTAATATTGATTCTTATGACAACCCAACATTTTGTAAAATCCAATTGTCACAGAGACCAAAAAAGTTCTGGCTGGGATTACAATGATAAAATATACAGTTCCGACTTACATACAAATTCAACTTAAGAACAAACCTACAGACCATATCTTGTATGTAACCTGGGGACTGCCTCTACTAAATAATACACTGTTAACCCCTCAATATAGAAAAGTATATTCTATATTCCATTATATAATACGCCGTGCATAAATATATATTTTACCTACTAAAAATATTTACCCTAATTTATATGTCAGCTCAATTTCATCTACTAACCATAATCATTAACGTATAAGTCTAAAAAAAAAAATGTTTTATAATATGAATTGATGCCAACATCTTCCGTAAAATAACCTTTAGTTCAGATGTAAAGTAATAAAGGTCCTTAAAATCTAAGGCTTCGGTATGTGAAATGCAGCCACCATAAGGTCTCTTGTCAGGGCCGGTTCTAGACAAAGTGGGGCCCTGGGCAAAACTAAAAGTGGGGCCCCAAAATAAAACTATTTTATGACCAGTCACAGTCAGCAAGAGGCTCCCTTTAGTATGGTAAAATAAACTGTAATTTTGGAGAATTTTATAGGAGATAGATGATAGGGAGATTGATGGGCAACATGGTGGCTCAGTGGTTAGCACTACAGCCATGTAGCGCTGGTCAACATCTGCAAAGAGTTTGTCCTTAGGACCCAGAGGAAACCCACACAAACAGGGAGAGAACAGAGACTGATATTTTCTGAAAGCAGACACTTGCCCCATTTTCAATACTGCATCAAAGAGTTTACAGACATAGGCGCCTTCATGCAATTTTGATTCAAACTGAAACATTTTATAAAAAATACTTAAAATTTGACTTTGATGGCAAAAAATTTGTTCCAAACTAAAAATATTTACCTTCACTTCTCCTAAATGTAATAGATGGACATGTGTAGAGTTCACAAATGTGCCCTATTGATATGTTCACATAAATAAATCCACATAAAATCACTAAAACTGTAATAACTAGATATCTGCTTTTCAGCTAGAAATTTTAAGGCAGTCACAAATATAGCAATAAAACAGAATAAAAAGTAAAGGCGCCATAAAACCAATATAATTTTGAAAGCAGACAACCAGGCGATGCATTTGGCAATTAACATTCAAAATTTCCTCTAAAATATGTACAAATCCAGATACTTATATAAAGAACATCTACTTTCCTAAAACAGTAAGATGTGAGGAGATCATACAGACCCCACACCAATATATTCACCAAATATGCAGCAAAGGGAACTGCAGAGAATTGCACTGAGCGTCACACAGATGTATCATTGTTTTCTCCCTTACACAATGTAACCCAAATAAATAACTATATACAGGCGGTCCCCTACTTAAGGACACCCGACTTACAGACAACCCATAGTTACAGACGGACCCCTGTGCCCACTGTGACCTCTGGTGAAGCTCTCTGGATGCTTTACTATAGTCCCAGACTGCAATGATCAGCTGTAAGATGTCTGTAATGAAGCTTTATTGATAATTCTTGGTCCAATTACACCAAAAATTTTGAAACTCCAATTGTCACTGGGGCAAAAGAAAAAAATTGTCTAGAACTTCCATTATAAAATATACAGTTTCGACTTACATACAAATTCAGCTTAAGAACAAACCTCCAGACCCTATCTTGTATGTAACCCGGGGACTGCCTGTATCCATAAACCAAGTTAATGAGATAATAAAGTCACTTTTAGATGTCACCATTGTATTAGCTGCACAATAACAGAACCCTCCGCGCTTCATAAGAATTTGAGTGAGAACGTCATAACATAGGTGTAAATAATGGAGGATGGTGGGAAATAAAAACTTTATTCCAGAACATGTGTGTGTTTTTGGTGTTACATATAACTTTATGGACATGTTCTGGTCGCGGTGTAGTCACATTAGGCAAAGAGGATCGAATGTTCATCGTATCAGTCAATTTTCCCAACAAAAAAAACTATCACAAAATAAAAGCAATAAGAGAGAATGGGGCAGATTTATCAAGCTGTCTGAAAGTCAGAATATTTCTCGTTGCCCATAGCAACCAATCACAGCTCAGCTTTCATTTTACCAGTGCTCATGAATATTTTAAAGGGGAGCTGTGATTGGATGCCATGGACAACTAGAAATATTCTGACTTTCAGACAGCTTGATAAATCTGCCCCAATGTGTGTTCTTAGATATTTCTGCATAGAGAAGGGTTAAAAACATAAATATTAGTTGGTATTATCCCTTCTCAAAATGTAGTAACATATAAAGTAGATATTTCCATTATCTGTGAGGTGCAGCAGCTCCTGTGTGCAGCAAATTCTCCCTGTAGTTGCCGGCTAAGAATCTGGAGGGGGCGACACTTCAGGGGGCTTTATCTCTGGCTCTGTGACACATAGAAGCTCACTTCTTTTTTTCACTTCTTGGATATCGAGCGCACGGCCTTAGTGAATCCCGGCAGACCCGGATCCTCGTCGGACAACACGCGGGATCGCGACTGGACCGGGTAAGTAAATGTGCCGAACTGTGTGAGTAACTATTGTGATTTTTGATTTTTGGGTTGAATGGAGCTGACAGATTCCCTTTAATTATTCTGATACGTATTCAGGAGGTCCCATAGGCCACAATTGAAATATAAACCAGTTATAGTAAATCTTTCGCTGTAAGTGTCCGCACCTTGATAACCACCTGTTCCACCAAATTTTTATATAGTAATCAGTGTGTACAAATAGGGAATGAAATTTTTTTTAGCCAGCTATTCTTTCCTTACTTATAATTAAATTGTGAAGCTAAGAAGTGCAATAGTAAAACTACTCACCTAACAGAAGTAACCAGTCAGCAGGGTCATGTGATGTAACATTGTGGAAGTGAGGTCATTATACCAAAACCAATGAATATCAGAGGATCAGCCAAATGGAACGGGTCAGGAATATAGCAGAATTTTGTATAGTTTTATTGTAAATTATTAATAAATTGATGCTTTTGATTGATCGGACAACATGTTTAATGCTATAGTACAAAAATCATCTGAATGTAGACATTTTTAATTCCAAAGGAAATCAGATCTTGAACTAATATACAGTCCATGTTAGAATCTGATATCTGAATGGAAACCAGACATTTGAAAGCAAACAAAAAATGACTGTTGTTCTTAAAGGACATTTACAACCAGGATGAAGGATTGTAAACCAAGCACACTGACATACTGGTGTGTGCCCCTCTGGCAGGATGTGCTCTTCTTTTAGCTTCCTATGTCCTCATCTAGGAATCTAGATGTCTGGAATCTAAGTGGCACCTGGTCTTCACCACCGCCCGCCGCAAAGTAGAAAGGTCTTTCTGCGGCGTGGTTCCACAAGGTCGTTCCACAGGTGTGACCTGCCCACAGTGACAGCCAAGGTTGAGGTATAGAAATGCTAGGCAGTCTCGTGGTCAGGAACAGGCGGATGGTCAAGGCAGGCGTCAATGATGCGAAGTCGGGGACGGAGCAGGAGGTCAGGGCTGGCAGAAAACGAGCAAGGTCAGGATCAGGTCCGGGGTCACAACGGGAGATCAGAACAGGAACAAGAAGGAAGTTTTCTCATAGGCTAGGAGCACTAAGATCCAGCGGGGGTTGGTGTGAGAAGCCGGCTTTTAAGGGAAACCCGGAAGTGGCCAGCACCAATCAGCGGCGTCCTGGCCCTGTAAATCTGCGACTGCTGACACGTGAGCACCCTAGGGAGCCAGGAGCTGATTGAGTTAGGGACCATGCGCCAGGATGGAGAGGGGCACGTGAGTGCCTGCAATCAGATACATGGATCGCAGGGACACACGTAAAACTTACCAGCATGTAAGTGTACTTGGTTTACAATCCTTCATCCTGGTAGTAGATTTTCTTTAAATCTGCATAATAATCTTTATTTATATAGCGCCATCATATTCCATAGCACTTAAATCGATCTCCCAGGCTGCAGTGTGTTGCTGTAAATGGAAATGATTGGAAAACCTTCTGTGATCATTTCCCGAGAAAGAAATCAGTGACAGATGCGGTCTCTGCAGAAGAGTATACAAGGTTACCCAGTGTAAACAGCTTATCCTCTGACCGAAAACATCTTGCATCATTTGCTGTATGTTTGTGGTTTTGCAACAATTTATTACATAATATTTATAATATTACCAGAGACTTTCATTTTATGTGTAATATGAATGGATTGTTAGTGCATATGGCTGTAGTAGATAAGTAATATAGACTGTGCTGTATTGGGTCTTTTCTATTAAACGGGTTGTCCAGATGTTGTAAAACATGGCTGCTTTTCTTCCAAAAACAACTCCTCTTCTGACCATGGGTAGTTTGTGAGCTGCATAACTGGCACAAACCATGGTCAGGGGTGGAGCTGTTTTTGGAAGAAAGCAGCCATGTTGTGGGGACTACAAGATGATATTTGACCATGACTGTATGAATCAGCCAAAAAACCCTTAAAATAATCCTGGATGCAACTCATTAAAAGCATAGCATGAATACAGTGCAAGTATTCCTTAGTATTCCAGGTATTCCTTTGGAGCGGACCTACTAAAGGTTGATCTAAACAACCCAACTGCCCATGCATCACAATGGCCAATTTACAGTCATTTTAATAGGTGCTGTGCAATTCTGGAGGGCTATGTAAGGCTTCAATATGGAATGCCTCAAAGGAATTTTTTGGCAAAATTTTTTTTTTAATAAGACTTTTTACTTTACTAATTTTTGGCAAAAGTGTATAAAAAAGACTGAAGTGCAACTTGTGCAGAGGAGAGCAACCAAGTTTATTAGGGTAATAGGCCTCCTCTACCCCTAAAAAAGAGGCAGTTCTACCATCACCATAGACACAGGGCATCCTCTACACCTAAAAAAGAGGCGGTTCTACCATCACCATAGACACAGGGCATCCTCTACACCTAAAGAAGAGGCGGTTCTACCATCACCATAGACAGGGGGTATCCTCTACACCTAGAGAAGAGGCGGTTCTACCATCACCATAGACAGGAGGCATCCTCTACACCTAGAGAAACGCCAAGGTTTGTGTTTATTTTAGAAAATTTCTATTACATTTACTTAAATTAATTATATACCGGTATGTACCGTAATTAATTATTTTACACCTCCATGATTAGCAAGTGATTAGTGTTCTGTCTCAGGTGACTTCTTTTCTAGTGGCTCCTCCATTATAAGTGTTCTGTCTTAGGTGGAATTATTTAGGAGTCTTTCTAGGTGTTTGAAGATGGGAATGGTTTGAGTAAATCCAAAGTCATGTTGCAATGCTTCTCGAAAGCCGTGCAACACATTTATAGGAAAGCTTATTCCAAAAATTAGCTATGGAGGCTCAATAACAGGGAAAGTAGACCATCAGAGGATTCTCATTGACATCAATGAGTTATCCATGTAAAGTTAGAACATTTCAGATATCTAAAATTGTAGGAACTTATTTCCATAGTCAGTATCAGTTCTTTCTTATATATTTTGAGGATGTCCAATGAAATAGAAGGTAGATGTGCTATTATGCTTGATAGAATTTTGTAACGAGAATATCCTTTATATTTATATAACACATAATGTGCTATGAATTTGGTAACTTCTATACACAGATATATGAGAAAGATGGAGGATACATAGAAGATCCTGCCACTCCCAAGAAACCTATGGATCTGCTTTTGAACTGGGAACTTCAAGACTCTACAATGGATGAGCCCAGATGTGGAGTTCCTGATGTTGCGGAGTATGTCATCACCGAAAAGGATTTAAAATGGACGTCCACTATTATAACTTATAGGTAATGTAAAATAATATATTACGTATTGTCTGTCATTCAGAGTGGAGGTATAGTAAAAAAAAGGGCAATTTTGTGAATACAGACGGTCCCCTACTTAAGGACACCCGACTTACAGACAACCCATAGTTACAGACGGACCCCTCTGCCCACTGTGACCTCTGGTGAAGCTCTCTGGATGCTTTACTATAGTCCCAGACTGCAATGATCAGCTGTAAGGTGTCTGTAATGAAGCTTTATTGATAATTCTTGGTCCAATTACACCAAAAATTTTGAAACTCCAATTGTCACTGGGGCAAAAGAAAAAAAATTCTCTAGAACTTCCATTATAAAATATACAGTTTCGACTTACATACAAATTCAACTTAAGAACAAACCTCCAGACCCTATCTTGTATGTAACCCGGGGACTGCCTGTATCAACAATGTAGAAGTCCTGTAACTCATAACGAAAGGGAACGGGGCTAACCTAATTTGGTCCCCCTCTTATGTTGGATTGATATTAAATGTGCCCATAAATTATGGTCAAATTAAATATACGGTAAATAGTTTATCAGATTTATTTGTATCTTAATGGCTGCTGTAGATGGGGCTACACTAGCTGATTTTTACAATTGTGTTTGTATGCTCCCGCATTCATGTGAATTCACTTGATGTAAAACTACATTTTCTCTGTAGGGCACTCGTATGCTTGGCTACAACCTACTATGATGTTGACTGGTGATTACTGGGGGCTTCAAGGCAAGGACCCTCAATGATTGTCAATGTTGAATTGGTTCACATAAGCACATGTACAATGTTGAGATTCGGTTCCTGAGAGTAGAGGATGACCTCATGATGACTAAGACACTTAGTCTCAATAATTTTTATAAAATACTTAGCTACCTGTTGTTTGATTGGAGGAAATTAACCAAAATCTGTTTCTTCTGTGTCATTTTTTATAGTTATAATGTATGGGTTAACTATCTACTTGCTTCATGTCTGACTATGGTTTCTCGTTGTGTAGGATAGTCAACTATACCCCAGACCTGCCTTCATCGGATGTGAATCAAAACATACAAGAAGCCTTCAGAATGTGGAGTAAGGTGACTCCCCTGCAGTTTATCCAGGTCCATCGGGGAAACGCTGACTTGATGATCTCCTTTGCTACTAAAGGTTGAGCTCTGCTTGTGCAGATTTGTGGAATTTCTATATTTTATTGTACACTTATAATAGAAGGTTATGTTTTATTCTTCTCTAGAACATGGAGATTTCTTCCCTTTTGATGGCCCTCAAGGGGTGCTGGCTCATGCCTTCCCTCCAGGGGAACACTTGGGTGGAGATGTTCACTTTGATGAAGAGGAAACTTGGACAGTGGATTTAGAAGGTACATTTTTAAATTTTTGGCAAATTACATAACGAGATGTAACTTGAAGGTGTTGGCCAACCATCCTACACAGAAGCCCAAATATTACCATCTACACAGTGGATTAGTATACTCATTTTACAAAACTTTATATATTTTTGCATTGCAGATTTCAACCTATTCTCAGTGGCTGTACATGAATTTGGGCATGCATTGGGGCTGGATCACTCCAGAAATCCTTATGCTCTCATGTACCCCATCTACAGTTACTTCAATTCAGAGAACTTTACACTACCGACCGATGATGTCCAGGGAATACAGGAACTCTATGGTACAGGACACCTTTATGTACATGTAGATAAAATTGTAATGTCCCTTTAGACAAAGTATTACATGATACTCATTGTAATCAATGGGCTACCCATGTAATGCATGGATGTGTAACTTCCTCCAAAATGATGGACGCCCTTTGTTGTCCTCCCTGACTAAGCTAACTGGGTTTTTAAATTAGACAATCTCTTTAAAATTTAAGCTTCCAAGAATATATATGCAACTGCTAATCATTATTTGTCTTTTGGTTTTAGGTTCCAGGCCATCAAGCGTTATAACTCCTACAATCTGCAGCCAGGAGGTACCTATTAAAGCCATAGCACATTGGGAGGGAGGCATCATCATTTTTAAAGACAGGTAAAATATTGTATTTTGTAGGCTTAGGATGATAAAGGTCCCAGTATGGGTGCAGTTTTTCAGTGAGGCAAGGATCATTAATTGGGATACTATCGATAACACATTATAGGTGGGAGACCCCAGCTTTTCCTTGGGGTGCAGCAGTTTTGAGTTATACTACTATTTTTTATTCAACATTGTTTTTATTGTCCTTATAGAAAATACTGTAAGTCATACTGCAGGAACCAGATAACAAAGCTTAACTTACAACAGAAGTAGACAAGCAAAAAATGTGCCAAAAACATGATTTTCCGGTAATCTGTAAAGTAATTATAAATTGTTGAGATTAACCAGTAAAGATTACCAGGACTGTCGATTCACAGAGAGATGGTAGATGGAAGGAAGAGCAGCCGGAAACCAAAGTTGAGATGAAGTGGAATTGGCAATTAGGCAATAACCAAATATCTTTCAATGTCCTTGATCAAGCCTTTTAAATATTGTGTTTGTCCATCAGCAGAAGCTCTATGGTATCAGTATCTCTAAATTCTATTATGTGTCAATTCTACTCTTCATATTATTTGGCAGACATGTCTGGTATCACCACCCAAACCTGTCGGCACATAAAGCAATCGTAACAACTTCACTCTGGGAAGACATTCCCGATTCCATAGATGCCGCCTATAATTACTCAGTGAAGGACAGCATTTTGTTATTTAAAGGTAAGTAAAGGTCAAATGGGGTATCCAACACTAGAGAAGGTCCACTTTATTTTAAGAAATGCTAGTCCATGGGTTGTGTTTTTGGTCACATTTAAATACGTGGGAATAAGGAACATAACCAGACACTTCCCAAGAATAAAAATAGTCTCTACGAATACTTTAAAGCAGACATAAAGTATTTGTCCCATCTTGTGCCTTACCAAATACATTATCTATCATTAGGTAGACAGTTCTGGTCTGTCAATGGATCACATGTGAAAGTTGAAGAACCCAGAGATATTGGTGATTTTGGGTTCCCAAGGTCCGTGATGAGAATAGATGCCGCTGTCCATGACTGGGAGAAAGGAAGAACCTTCTTTTTTACTGGAGACCTGTGCTGGAGGTACCCTGGGCCAACAGAGGAGGCCAATATGTTTATTAATAAATATTTAGAGGGTAGTTAGACAAAAACATGGGAAAACATCCATACTCCTTGAAGGTGTAGCTTTGGTTAAGCCCATGGCTACTCATAACTCAGATGAGGTTTAGTTCTTCGACATAATATGGGGTATGCTGGTTGGAGTTATGGCGACTCATTCATTAGATAGAAGTCTAGGTATACAATCTGTCTAGGAGATAACTGTCCGTCTATTACTTAGTTACAATGAACAACAAGGACAGATGGACCATGGATTTCCTGTGCGGTTGGAGTTGCAGTTCCCAGGTGTTGGAAATAAAGTGGATGCGGCCTATATGCATGAAAACGGTAAGCGATACACCACGACATCCAAATAAAATGGGGAAACAAGGCATGATGGGACATATTTATGAAAATTAGCTCTCTTTTAAGCCACATATTCTTCGTATGGATCATCTATAACGTGTTTGGGACAGGAGACCAGTTTTTGTAGTTTTTCCTGGTGCAGATTGGGTGGGTGCATAAAGAATAGGGAATATGCATAATGCTACCGACTGCATTTCTTGCTTTGGCTCAACAAACCACAGCATAAAAAGAAACAAAACTGCTATGGGGCACATGGGACGTGCACCAGTTTTCTGTCGGACTTTGCACATTCTTTTATGTGCAAGCTGCTTGCACACGTATTTAAGAATAGTCCGTGCCATATATGTGTCTCACACAACCCTTTTGTGTCGCAGCTGCACTATTCTTCACATGAATTTACCATTCAGAGTCCAAAAGGGTTGTGTGGCACGCCCAATGTTAAAGGTGCACCAAAAAAAAAGTAGGTGCACTCTGTTGGGGCAGTGCAGGGGGCACCAGATTAATAAAGAGCGGGCGCCAGAAATCCTGAATATGGCGCCCCCTGCACACTACACAGGCAAACTGCACATAGTACAGACTACACTGCTTTCAGTAGATGTGCCCCTATGTGTTTCTGAAGTCTTATACACAATGCACCTTGTATTGAAATAAGCTCTCCTCCAGAAGGCAGAACACTCTCTTTTTACTGCCACCTATAGGGAGCTAGCCTAAATGTCATTGTTGGCACTAAAGAGACAGTTCTCTCCCTTGTGGAGGAAAGCTAATTTGTGTGTGATAAATGAATACTTATTGGTTGTTAGAAATGTCAGAATTGTATACCACTGACAGGCACATAATGTGAGTAGGTACGTAAGTATACATGAGTATTAGAGTGTTAACACAGAGCAACTTTGTCTGACACTGAAATTCAAATGACAATTCCATACATATGAGAGCTACACCCAGATTTCCCCATGTTCTTTTGAGTTGACTGAAACAGTCAGAAAATTCTGAAATTTTTTGACCATACAATTTTTTGTGTGACCATAACCCAAGAGAAACTGCATCATAACCTGCGGGAGAATATTTCAGGGATGTGATATCCTAATACTTTCTATATACTGCATTGTCCTAATATGTTATCACACCTATCCCCAAACTTGAGATTTACCCAAATTATTTATTACAAATGCTATTTGATACACAGTATTAATGATCATCTTTTCTCACATAGGGAACATCTATTTTTATCAAGAAGAAAGAGAGGTTGAGTATGATCCAAGGATCGGCCAGGTTACACATGTCACGGATGAATTCTCTGTCTTGTGTTGAGACTCATCACATAGTGTACGTAATAATGAATCACATAGATGTATATGATGAATGTACCGTATTTATATTAAAATATATCTTCAGCTCCTATTATATTGCATGTTCGTGAATATAACTATAAGTATTTGATCTACCATCAAAATCCATCATGATAAACCAGGGACACTTACTCATAGATCCAGGAACCGTGACTGTGGTGATCTTCTTCTATTTGTTATCCATGGCCTCCTTCCATCTAAAATCAACTTTTAAAATGATGGTAATTCTGAGTCAAAAAGGCTATAAGTATGTTACCAGATCCCCTCCACACTGCAGATTCACAGGCTGTTACACTTCTCCCTCCCACTGTGCCACTGCTGCCCAGATTACAGAAATGTGGGGGGACAATAAGACTGAGACTTGCTGCTGCAGCATAACAACAGCCTAAGGGCTGTGAAGGCAGAGCACAGAGGGCTTCTGTAACACACCCTTAGCCCTTCATGTTTCATTAGCATAATATTAAAAGTTGATTTTAGTAGGAAGGGGTCCATGGATAACAAATATAAGCAGATTACCACAGAAAAAAATCTGAAAAAATTCCAAGGGCACATATTCAATCTATTGAGAACAATGACATTTCTTAAAGGGCTCTTTGGAAATGCTGTACACAGCTTCACTGAGATAAATACTTACTTCAAATGGGAAATATGCAATATGGAATGGAATAAGGAAAACATTGCCTCTTAGATACCATCTAAGGCAGCCTCCTTAACATCGAGCATGACTTTCTTGAAGTCTAAAGACATGATGTGGGATATAATCCAAACTAGTTTATTTACAGATTCCCAACTGTAGACAGCCCTGTTTCAATGTTATTGCATCTCATCAGTACAGTGTAGGGAATTGTTTTAACTAAGTGAAAGGCTAGAGTATTGGTCAGGGAAGTAAGAAGACATCCTGGAAAACACATGTGCATATTTCCCAAAATCCCCCAGTGGAGCATCATTGGATGCAAGTCCCCACACACCTGCAGAGGTGGTCTTCTATGGCAAAGTCTCCCTAAGGAGTTTTATTACTTCCCAGCATTACTTCAGACGAGCACCATTGTAAACAAGACAAATATTTACAGATGCCGTCTGTATCCTCTGGGCTCATTTGGCACAGGCGCAGATAGAGAATGTATACCTGCTTTAAGATGTAGATGGGGAGAACTATTAAGGTGCAAATTAGGGGGGCTGGGTGCTAGATGTTCCCCTTTTCTTTGGTTAGGTTCTTTAGATATAAGGCTAAGGCAGTGAAGTGACCTTTTTCCTATTCTAATCCTTCCCTGTCATTCACACAGGAGAACATTACTTATAGATGTCTCCTTATTTTGGGCGGGTGTTTTGTTACTTCTATCATCATCCTAAATATTTTAATAATACAAAGATCCCCAGACGACATCTTCATCTTCATGCTGCCAAGTTCAGCCCCTATTTTATTGCACAACCACCGGCGACACATTCACTTTTACAAAACAGATAAAACTCTGTCCCCGGGCTGTTTGCTGATTTTGGAGGAATGTGTTTGTTACGGGTTAGCTACATATTCACATTCCTCCAGAAACCTGAGCACTGACGCTGACACATTTCTGAGGCCTTAGTGAGAGATCACATTGTTATCATCCAACAAGTAATATGTGTGATAAGTCATCATAAAAGTCATAGACTCTGCGGCTGCATAAACCTGAGGAGTAGCACAATGTCAGGGAAGTTGTGGAATCATCTACCTGTCTCCGAGTGACATAATAGCTCACCACATTTGTTATGCTCATACATTTTAGGAGTTAAATGAGGACAACCTACAGAATACAGAGCTCAGTGTATTGTTTTGGAGACATGAAGTTTAAAACCCTTTATAATTGGGCTACATGACCCAAAGGAAACTGTAAGTGAATGCCATCAGGGATGGACTGGCCAACCAAAGAATTGTGGCTCCGATGGTCCAGGAGAAAATATCTCGGTTGGGGGCTCACCCGAACCCCTCACAAGCGCGGCGCCCCTGCCTCTCACCTGTCCCTGCTCCTGATCCTCCTGCCATGCACGCACCGGCTTCAGGAGATTTAAAGGCCCATCGCGTCGTTAATTGGCGCTTGCCATTTCCCAGAGTCCCATATAAATTAGCCTCTCCCTACACACCTTGCCGGATCTTTGTGCCTTGTGCTCTACAGAAAGCTTTGTTCCTATGCCCTGCGCTGTTATTGTGATTTCCCGTTGTGACCCAGGTACAGTTCCTGTCTACGCTCCTCTGCTGCCTGACTTGACCTGTTGCTACGTTCCCGGCTCTGATTCCGTGCTGCCTGTCCCCGACTATGATTCTGCTCAACGTCTGTGTACCTCACCTTGGCTGCCACCGCGGACAAAGTCGCACCTGCGGAATGACTTGGTGGTACCACGCCGCAGCTTGTCTGTCCCGCTTTGTGGCAGGCTCTGGTGAAGACCGAGTTCCACTTAGATTCTGGTCCCAGGTATCGTCTTATGTCATCGTTCACGGTAATCCAGTGGGTCCACTACCCAGTATTAACAATGGCCTGTAGGTAGCATTGCTACTTCACCTGGCTCACTCAGATAGGGCCACTCAGAGTACCAACTCTTAATCCAAAGAGAATTGATTCCACACAGCAACGATCATAAAAGGTAGAAAAAAATTTATATTTATTGAGATTACAATAGTAAATGTTAAAAATACATCTATATTGGAAACAAATGCCCGGGTAAGATTTACCTGGCATAATACGGCAGGGGCGAACAAAATCTAGGAATTACACAGCTAAAATGCTAATAGCACACAAGGTATTGTCATAATATAATCACCAATGGGCAGCATAAATCAAGTCTTCATAAGATAACCATATTGTATGCTGTTATCACATCATAATAATGAAATCAAAATCATTTTTAAGCAAACATGCCCTTACCCATTGGATGTGCCACACACTGGCCCCGATGCCCGTTTCAACTGTCAAGCCTTCACTTGAGGGTGATGCTCTAGTTGAGTAAGCCAGGTACAGTACCAACTCTACCTGTTGGCCATTGTTAACACTGTATTGTATTATAATATTTTTATATGCATGTTTATTACTGTTAACGGTTTGCTCATGTAATCCTGTCACATGTAGCAGACGGGCATACTAATTGGCTGTCCACCCAGAACTTTCTAGAAGGAACTACTCAAAGTTAGGCCTGGTGTGTGAAGTGAGTAGTGTAATCGAAGTGAAATGAGTAGAGTAATTGATTGGGCATTTTTTATGTATGTGTATTTTAAACAAAAGGATTAAAATTACAAGTTTCCTGCAAGTTGAAGGTATTTGAAGTTTTTTTGGGAACGTGTACTGTCAGCGCCCCACGATAGTCTTGGTGCATTTTTCTTTTATTCTCTAATTTTTCACCGGACCACTTATGGTATTGCCGGTTATCCAGACAAAGGGAGCTGCATAGACAGGGTCATTCCCTACAGATACCCCTTGCCACCCTTGGATTAATACCCCCAGACAAGGAGGAGGAAGACACCACCTCCATCTGTCTATGAGCCTTTACAAAGAACAGGATCAGGTGAGCACTTCCACTTTCTCCTATTTCTGAGCCGGTTTCCAAGACGTTATTACCTGAGGCGCCGTCCTCTGTTGTCCCCCTTTTTTCCTGTTTTATACAGTATTTGGCATTTTAGGGAACATTCAGCTTCTTTTCTCCTGATCGGCGGGCTCAGTGGTCAGACCTATAGAGGCTTTTCCATTTTTATATAAAGGGTAAGTGTCCTACATTTTTGTACCTCTAAATTGCTACTATATTAATGCCCCAATGCTGACTCTCAACTAAGTGCAGGATATTATCTCTAAAGGCGTGGTATAAAAAGCAAGAGAAATAGAATGACAGGTTTTAGTTTGATGAAGACATTTTGCAACATAGAAAGTACAGTATTACTTACAGACTAGAACAGCATTTCCTCACTTTTGGTATTTGCATCATTTTTCACACAATCTGGATGACTGCATTCCAAGCCAATCCCAACATAGACCCCATCACAGAATGTACCCTGTGTATCAAATGTCTAATATCCAGTCAGGACATGGAGCCTACTTGTCATTGATGAAAAGGGATAGGAAAGAAACGTACATTTTTCCCTCTTTATTCATAAACTTTGTCCTGCTTTGTCCTCCGTGACCTCCGCGATATATCTATTTCTATTACAGACATAAATCATTCAAGTATGTTCAACGCAATGAACCCCAATATATACTATGCCTGTAACCATACTTACAATGGCAACTATTTTGGCATTGGCTAGATTAGAATCTGGGTCTATGATAACTATTGGTGTTACTCTTACCCTTGCAAAGATGTAAAAGCTTTGATGGAGGAGGATCCCAAAATTTTGGTCCCCAGAATGGTCCTGCACCAAGTAAAGTTAGAAAGAAAAAAGACTAGACATGGAGCAGGAACATGGACACAAAGATCTGAAACCAGGTGTATATACACAAGGGACCAGAGCAAGAAGCAAGGTGCCCAGGACTGACCAGGAGGAGCTAGAATAAGGTCACAACCCAAGAATGTAGTCACAGAATCAGGAAATGTATAAAGAATAAAACGGAGAAATGTAGACGAGGTACAAGAACATGGTTGCCTCTTGGAAAGACATTGAGAAACCAGATGAAGTAATCAAGAGTCAAAGTAAGATTGTATTAAGGTAGTAGAGCAAGTTGAGCCCAGACAAACTATGGAACATTCTGGATCCAAGGAACCACACTGGGAAATGTATGGTCGGGGGAAGGTTCGGTTTATATAGGACAGTTAGCTCAAGCTGTTCAGAAACATCTATATAGCTGCAGAGCTCATAGGCAGGAAGAATTATCCATTGTTCTAGTGCTGCAAGATGAGGGAAAAAACAACTCAAGAGTACAGGCGATCCCCGACTTAAGAACACCTGACTTACAGACGACCCCTAACGGACGACCTACAAACGGACCTCTCTGTCCACCCTGACTTCTGGTGAAGATCTCTGGATGCTGGTAATTTACTAAACTTTAGTACCAGGCTGCAATGGATCGGTAAAGTGTCTGCAATAAAGCTGTATTGTTAATACGGTACTTGTTTATCTACAAACCCTAAAATTATAAAATCTAATTGTCACAGGAACCACAAATGTATTTGGTTGGAGTTACCCTTATTAAATATACCTGTTCTGACTTACATACAAATTGTACTTAACCTATAGAACCTATCCTGTACATAACCCGTATATCAGGAACAAATTCTGACTTGATTAGGCTACCAGGATCAAATGGCATCCAACAACTAGAACAGTTGCTTAACAACATGAAGATTTTTCTAGACATGCTCTGTTCAGATAGGAGGTATAATATAGGTAATTTTATTGTGATACCATCCCTTTTAGCACTTTTATTACTTTTGTGATATTGTAGAGATGTTAGTAATTGGGATGTGGTTGACATCTCTTCCTCTTTCCGCTTCATTGTGGAACAGCTCATGGGAATTTCCAAATCATTATATATGTACTTACAGGGGACTGATGTAAAACTGTATTATCTCCATAAGACTTGTCAGCATAACGTGGGGGTCTCTGACACTCCTGCAAGCACCTAATTCCCTTTAATGTTTACATGGACTTTGTAGATTATCTATATGAGTGACTGTACATGGTTTTGTAGGTCATCTCTGCTGATCAAAAGTGTATGACCTGTACTATTTAATGGACCCTCCTATTTGGAACCTGTAGTAGGTAAAGTGTGGCACACAGTGATGCCACAATGCACTGATGATACTGATGAGGCAGATACTGATAAACGCAAGGAAAAAATATGGCTCACACTGATATCTCATCTTAGAGATACCACCAATAATACGGCACAAACATTTCCCAACACATGGATGATCATATCTTCACCATCCAAAACTACAACTGATGTTATATATTGTCCTTGGATATCCATCTAATCATACATTTGTGTGTGTAGTTAGTAGCAGCAGGACTGTGAAAAATACATTTAGATTCTGGGATTGTAGCTGGACTTGGAGTATTGTACGAGTCTTCTCACACTGCTGTGTTCTTCGACCTCTGCATTCAAACTGCTCCACACAGGCCCTCCCCTCCGCTGTATTATCTAACCATAAGCCTGCTGAAGCTCTTACTCTATCTTTCTTATCTACCTATCCTATTTATCTACCTTCCTACTTATCTACTTTCATTGAATCCATGATTTATATATCTCATATCTATCTATCTAGATAGGAGAAAAAATGCTCAGTTTATATAAGAGCCAAAACTTTGCCAGCTATGGATTAAAAAAAACATAGTTTTTTTTTTTTTTGGGTGGTGCCTTTTCTTAAACTATCTTTCTATCTATCTACCTATCTATCTCATATCTATCTATCTATCTATCTATCTATCTATCTATCTATCTATCTATCTATCTATCTATCTATCTCATATCTATCTATATATCTATCTCATATCTATCCATCTATCTATCTTGTATCTATCCATCTATCTATCTATCTCATATCTATCTATCTATCTATCTATCTATCTATCTATCTATCTATCTATCTATCTCATATCTATTAATCTATCTATCTCATATCTATCTATCTATCTATCTATCTATCTCATATCTATCTATCTATCTATCTATCTATCTATCTATCTGTCTATCTTATCTGTCTGTCTATCTATCTATCTCTATCAACTATTTCCTACCTCTCTGTCTATCAGTCTATCCATTGTATATTTCATATTGACAATAACACCTATACTTGCGGCTATAAATTTCCGGTTAACCTGCTGTCTGGGCAAGATTCTTTCTTAGGGTAAATTGTCCACAATAACGTCTTCCTCTAAATTCTTTCTTTTAACTTCAAAAAGTAAAAAAAAGTTTATTTTGCAAACTAATGAATAAATCCCAGCACAGTGTGGCACTTTATGCAACTCAGTACTTCCCGCACACAAATCTGCTGAGGACATGTTTACTTTATAATATCCTCTTTGCAGGGCACAGATGGAGGAGTTTTTCTGCTCCGCACCACAAACCAGGATGTCTTGTGGGGGGATTTGGGAGTAATCATATTTACCATGCATTGGTTAGACGTTTCAGCTTGTGTCAATGGAGTGACTCATGGCTCTCGCACTATATAAGGAGCTCATATGCATTCAGCAGACACCAGAGGTTCAAGGCATAAGGGACCCAACATGACACCTACAATATCAGCAGCCATTGTACTGGCCGTCTGTCTCTGCCTCTGTTTCTCCATCCCTGTTCCTGTGTCGGACAGCTCTGAAGAAGTCACAGAGAAGGATTTGCGCTTTGCACAGGTATGTACCTGTTCTTTACCTTGTAGTTGTCTATTCTTTCTATAGAGACGATTTAAAAGGACTCTGTCACCAGACCATACCACAATAAGCTACTATCACCCTATATCCTATCTAGAATTCCCTCTTTCATGTGAAACCTCACACATTTACATATAAAAATTCTCCTCTAAAGTCATGTGAAAATGTGCAGAGATGAGTCATATTTTTCATGAAGTGAATCACTTTAAGCAAAAGTGTCACTTCAGAAGCACCTATCTTCAGTTCTATATTACCTAGACACATTTTGGTGTGATATTAAAGAGTAGAATCTGAAATATGTCTTTAATATGACACCAACCCCAAGTTTCTAGATGCTATAGAACTGAACTGACACTACCTCTGCAGCCTCTAAACTTACATGGGACAAATGTGACTCTACCCATTTTCACATGACTTTGGAGGAGATTTTTATAGGTAAACAAATGAAATGTAAAAAAAGAGGGAACTCTAGAAAGGACATTTCATACCTGATATAATGGGGCTGCTAGTTTAATGGGGTAAAATCTGGTGATAGGTTTCTTATGAATATAGGACTTATTTCGGAAAATGCACAAAAGTTCAGTCAGATATCAGATCTCAATTTTTGAGGGACCCATTGGAAAATAAAAGCAGTTACCCCTATATTTTGGGTGCATTTACATTATATACAGATATAGGATGTGCGTTATATGAGAATGATGCCAGCTACAAGACAAAGAAGCGATTATTGGGTCACGGCACTGATCCCATGTAGGTCTCATTTCCTATGTGGTGACAACAGGAGAAGAAACAGAACCAAGAACTCAGATTATAATTGGTTAGAAGTTTGGTTGTGTCAAAAGGAGCACAATTTGTATGTTTCCTAGAACATACCTCCGCATTGTCCATGTATATGCATTGTATTCTACTAAGCATCATTCTACTTTGTCTCCAGAAATACCTAAGCGCCTTGTACAGTTCTCCATCCAACCCCAGCGGGATCCTGAGGAAGAGCGGAGCTAACAGCGTGACGGCCCAGCTAAAGGAGATGCAAGCCTTTTTTGGCCTGGATGTTACAGGGAAACTGGATGAAGAAACTCTGGAAATTATGAAACAACCGAGATGCGGGGTCCCAGATATAGGAGAATACAACTTCTTTCCAAGGAAGCTTAAATGGCACAGATTCAATATCACCTACAGGTAGGTCTATAACCAGGTCTCTGCTCTTGTATTTTCTTATCTATATGGTAACTTACATATATTTTTGACTTAATTGTATCTTTTATTATGAAAATTTCCCCAATTATTTTAGCATCAATCTGATTATATTGTTTTAGAAGGTAGAGAACATATGATTGATGCCTGTTGCCCTCAAACAAGTTCAGTCGGAGAAACTTGCTCCATTGCCAAGTCCAAACCTAGAATCCAATCCAGAACTCAGAGTGTCTGGTCAGGTCAGTGATTCTAGGTTCGGTCCAGGAACTCACTTGTTATATGCCAGGCCCACCAATTTTGTGAGCGATACTTTGTTTCCCAGGAGATAAAGAAATCATCAGTGGAGCTTGGTAGACTTTTTGCCCGTGAAAGCACATGCATTGTATTGTATAGTCAGGAAGAATAGATTTCAGGTGAATGAACATTTGGCCAACAGTTAGTAACTCAGTCAAGCTGAGAAAAGCCTACACCCCAAGCAATGAGGCTTGTGGGCCCCTCGCCAACCACAATTGCTGTGATAAATTTGGTCTACGTTAAAACAGTTTTCCCTCAAAACAAGTTAGGTCCTATCCACAGGTGGGGCTCCATGAGATGAGCGGAACAGCTGGTCGCGCATGACTGGGTGCTCCTTTTATCTCTTTGGAGCTGATGGAGTTTGCCACTCCATGAAATGAGCGGAACAGCCGGTCGCGCATGGCCGGATGACCCATTCATCTACATGGTGCAGGAAATCTCTGTCAACACCATAGAGATGAACATGCACGACCGGCTATTCCACTCATCTCAGGGAAAGAGGAGGGGTCCAACAGGTGTAAATTGGACCTCATCGCAGCACCAATTCTCGTGATCTGTGGGGGTCTCATCAATGAAACTCCCACAGATAACCAAGGTAGGCCCTATCCTGTGGCCTTACTTGTTTTGTAGGAAAGCTTCTTTAATAGATTGCCTCTTATTGAGGACTTACTAATGTTCCAATGGTCTGTGTTGCCAAATAAGATTTGCATTGATAGTATTTATAATATTTTTATCTTCTAGAATTGTCAACTACACCCCAGATTTACCACGCGCAGATGTGGACAGAGCCATTAAGAAAGCATTGAAAGTGTGGAGTGATGTCACCCCATTGAATTTCACCAGAATACGCTCCGGCACTGCTGATATTATGGTTTCCTTTGGAAAAAAGGGTAGGTTTATATTAAGATAAAGATTTCATTGCTGATGATCTCACGGTGACCCTTTAGATAAGAAAAAAATATTGTCAGCCTGCATTTACACAAACAGTTATAAAAAGGCATGAAACCAAAAACCACATAGTTGGACCGAGAACTAAGACATAGTGCGGCATGATAAGTACATGAACTATAACCCTCACAGATATAAGGCTGTGATTACAAAACTACTGAAACCACAGACTATGAACTATTTGCTTCCACTTTCTAAGCATTAAGGTTACTACGACATGGACAGATGGGAAACCATAATGTGATATGATAATATGATATGATGTGCTTATGTTCATGTACTAATGCAAGGAATTGGGATTGGATTAAACTAGACCTACTGCTTCCTAAGCCTGGGATGTTATATATACAGGCGGTCCCCTACTTAAGGACACCCGACTTACAGACAACCCATAGTTACAGACAGACCCCTCTTACCTCTGGTAAAGCTTTATGAATGCTTTACTATAGTCCCAGACTGCAATGATCAGCTGTAAGGTGTCTGTAATGAAGCTTTATAGATAATCCTTGGTCCAATTACAGCAAAAAATGTTTAAACTGCAATTGTTACTGGGGCCAAAATTTTTAATGTCTGGATCTACAATTATAAAATATACAGTTTCGATTTACATACAAATTCAACTTAAGAACAAACGTCCGGACCCTATCTTGTACGTAACCCAGGGACTGCCTGTACAATGCCAATATATTCTGCAGAAATGTACAATACTATCAACCATCAGTATCACATTTTTAGGGATTTTCCATAAATGAGCCATCATGATCACTAGAATGGGAAAACTCAATTTCTAATGAGCAGAGATTTCACTGTAACAATGTCTATAAAGCTGGTGGACACATCTGTCCGTTCTCATCAAACCCATAAACTTTGGATTGTACGACTGTTTGACTACCCTTCCCGTATGTCCCCTGACTCCCTTCAAAGAACTCCACATATAATAAGTGTCTTATATAATTATGATGTTTTGTTCTTTTTTTAGAACATGGTGATTACTACCCATTTGATGGACCTAACGGTTTGCTAGCTCACGCGTTTCCACCTGGAGACAAACTTGGAGGAGATACTCACTTTGATGATGATGAGATATTCACAAATGACTTTAAAGGTAAGTTCTAGTTTTAATGTAGAATCTGTGTACAGTAGACATTGGGAATTCCCACCTAGAGGCTGGGTTTTCATACCATTTCAAGCCATATTGCTGGTTTCTGGATGGCTGGAAACTTGTCATTGAAGTTCATGATTCAAAAAAGCACCTCACATTTCACCAATGTCACATCAGTGGTGGCCTTTGAGCTAGGCTTAGGACTCTTGGCTAAGAAGGTTGAGATACTTTTAATACCAATACCGATAATCCATAATATCATTATATTCATGATACCCAGACTCCAGACTGATCAGCTTTCCTGGCGGTCTCCAAGTACCGGAGTTGTATAGCAGACATAGTTTGAAGCAGAAAAAACTAAAATAAATTGCAGCTATGCTGAAATGAACCAATGAAATGTGATGGACAAAGATTTATGTGTATAGCTCCATTGATTTCTGCTAGATTTAAGCAGGAAGAATTTCTGATCAGTGTAGGACCTTTCTTGAAGATAAGTTAGGTTCATCTATTTTACAATTTACCCAAGAACCAAAAAGCCATTTTAACTAAAAATTTAATGTAAATGTTACTGTTTTGCAGGGTACAACCTGTTTATTGTCGCTGCGCATGAATTTGGACACGCTCTAGGCCTTGACCATTCTAGAGATCCAGGGTCCTTGATGTATCCAGTATATAGTTATGCAGAGACCACCAGCTTTGTTCTTCCTGATGACGATGTACAAGGAATTCAAGAACTTTATGGTGAGAAAATCATCTTAATCTTGTCTTTGGGACAACAGTGTCAGGTCTCTTCACTTCCACACTTTTTAGCATCCATATTACAACCAGAATCAGTTATTATGCACCATAAGTTAAGCTTTGCCTCCAAGTCAATATATGATACTTAAGGTTTTATTATGCACCATTAGTTAAGCTGTACCTGCAGGTCAATATATGATACTAAAGGTCTTGATCTTAATATGTTAACTAAAAATGTTTTGATTAATTCTAGGGCCTGGTAATAGAGATCCAAACCCGAAACATCCCAAAACACCCGAAAAGTGTGACCCTGATCTAGAGATTGATGCAGTCACTGAACTCAGAGGAGAAAAGTTTATCTTCAAAGACAGGTACAACCCACTGGATACTTGTTTAGTAATGCAATTGGAACAACCAATGTCCTAAGATAGTACCAAGCAATAGCTGTGGCTTCGGCCATCATGAATTACATTTATTTGTTATACATTGATATGTGGCTACTGCCATGGAAATGTCTGCTTGACTCGGGCCAACATCTCAAGTGCTGTCTTCCATGTTGAGGGAGCTTAACAACATAACCTTTTTTCTATATGACCATATGGGCCTACAGTGCTCAAAACTCCATTGATAAACTATTTTTAGATAGAGTTATAACTTGTAGCTGCCAAGCCCCAAAGCCTGTACCAGGCCTCCAAATATCATTGTATGGACAAGAGCACCCACGTCTGCTTTAGAGAACAAGGCCTTTTTCATGATTGTGTATGGTAACAGACCATGGGTAAAGTCCCTTTATGAGGTAAGGAGGGAAGTTTGGTGGTTGACATCCTCTTCTTTGTTTCAGGTTCTTTTGGAGGGTCCATCCACAGATGACAGATGCTGAGCTAGTTTTGACTAAATCCTTCTGGCCTGAACTTCCAAACAAAATTGACGCGGCTTATGAATACCCCCAGAAGGATCTGATATACATTTTTAGAGGTGAGTATGACTTTTGCTACATTGAAATATTGTACTGCAAAAAAATTGTGAGGGATGTATTGTCATTGTATAGAATTGAAGACAAAAAGTGGTCCCACAGAAATGATACAAATGGGCTTCCATTATCCATTATGGTGCCAAGACCCCTCCCCTTCTTGATAATCAAATTGTTCATCTGTTCTGAAGACTCTTGATCACGTGACCTATTAGACAAAAGTTGAAAGGCCAAAAAGTTGACCTCTCTGGGTGTAACTTATAGCAACCTTTATGGCATTTATACACCTAGGTTTTTATTATGGACATTTGGTGATATATGAGGGCAGAGATGATCATTAATACAACAAATCCAGTTTATTTTGGTCTATTTACATAAAAAACACAAAAATGCTACTTGAGAAAAACAAATAAATAAATGATATTGGTTATTATTTCTCACAATTATAGTTATTTGTATTACGTTAATATCATTTGTCTAGGAAAAAAGTTCTGGGCCCTGAATGGATATGATATCATGGAAGATTATCCCAAAAAATTACATGAACTTGGTTTTCCAAAGACTCTGAAATCTATAGATGCAGCTGTGCATAATGATGCAAATGGAAAGACGTATTTCTTCACTGGAGAGAAGTATTGGAGGTAGGAAAGCCACCACTATGAGTTGTACTGATCCCTGTATGGCCATCCATAGCAAACAACCCCCTTAAAGTAAAGTAGCCTTGTAATATACTTAACTAAACAGGGGGCTATCTTTCTAACCACCACTAAGATGTCCTGTCGATACAAAGCTACATATGACTCTGACCCACTAGCACAACTTTTTGCAATCTGTAGCACTAAGGACAACTTGCTGACCAGTTTGAAAAGTAAAAGGAATGGTATGAGTTTGTCAACAGGATAAGAATCAAAACCCTTCTCTTCTCTATTCCAGCTATGATGAAGAAAGCATGACACTGGATAAAGGTTTCCCCCGACCAATCGCAGAAGACTTTTTGGGTATTGGAGAAAAAGTTGATGCGGCTTATCGAAGAAATGGTAAATACAGGATTTCTTCCATATTTGATTATTTCTACAAGCATCTGAAACTCAAAATAGATCTGTAAAGGGCCAATGACTCCAATCTTTATATAGGCTTTAGAGAAACAGGATAAAGATGGGAGAACAGATAAACAACATACAGAACACTAGAGGAGGAGGCAAAACAGCAAATACAATAACTAAGAGAATTGTCTAAGATGACATTGTGCTGGTTACAATCTGTCTGGATTATGGACATTCATGTGTCTGAGTAATGTAAGGACATTTAGCATGAGTTCAGACTCAACACAATTGTGGAGGGGTTACAAAGTGGAAGATGAGCAAAGGACCAGTGATAAACTATTTTAAGTGTGAACAGGGGTAAACTAGAATTTATGGCACCAATCTGAATAGAAATGGTGGTAGGAGATATATCATTACAGTGGAAGATTGGTGTTCCTAAAACCTGCCAAATAAAATTACAGACAGTCCCCGGGTTACGTAAAAGATAGGTTCTGTAGGTTTGTTCTTAAGTTGAATTCGTATGTAAGTCGGAACTGTATATTTTATAATTGTTGCTCCAGAAATTTTTTTTTTGGTCTTTGCGACAATCGGATTTTAAAAATGTTGGATTGTCATAAAAGCCAGGATTAACAATAAAGCTTCATTGCAGACACCTGTGATAACTGTTACAGCTGATCATTGTAGCCTAGGGCTAAAGTACAGTAAATCACCAATTACCAGACGTCCGTTTTTGTAACTAGGGGTCATCTGTAAGTCGGGTGTTCTTAAGTAGGAGACCACCTGTATACTGAGGGCTCATCTTCAATTAACTTCTTACAAGTTGAACCTTGAAAGCCTCTAAAATGAGTTGTCTTTCCAGTTCCTCTGTATTGGGTTGGAGCCCGGGGCTAGGCCCATTTGGTGTGACAGACATTGGCCCACATCTATTGCCAGTTTTGTGTCGCGGCTGCACTGTGTCCGACAAGACAGAAAAAATGTGCACTTAAAGGGGTGTTTTAGAGCTTAGTCGGCCCATGTGCCACATTTATTACTGATGTGCGCTACAGTTCTGTCTGCGCCACAATTTTGTAGCATGAACCAAGTGTACCAAAAAAATGGTGCACACTTCCAGTGCAGTGCACACCGCAGGGGCAAATTGCACAAACTACAGACTGGTTTTGCACTGGTTTTGATAAATGTGACCTAATATATCATCATTTATGTTTATCTATTGTAGGTTATATCTACTTCTTCAATGGACCCGTTCAGTTTGAATACAGCATCTGGAGTAAGAAAGTGACCCGATTAATGAAGACCAACTCCATCCTGTGGTGCTAATCCTGAGTATGAAGCACAGCACATCTACAACCGGAGATCTGTCCTTTTCATATTATATGTAAAGCTCATTGGATCATAGCAATGACAATGAGGGGGTTAATATTTTGTGCCATGACAAGTAGGGGTAAACACTAAAATTTAAAAGGTAGCTCTAGTTCTGGAGTAACTGGCATATACTGAAGTATATGTTACCCAATTGCTGATATATTGTCCGAATTGAGATCCTTTGACTGTATTGTTTTAACAATCTGACCAATATGGCGGTAAACTTGGTTTGAGTACTGCCGGTTCTTGAGTCTTTGTCTGTTCAATTTGGGGCCAATATTTTCTGGGGTTGAAGACTGGCAAACTGGTTTTTGGGAAGCACTGCCTGGTAGCCATGTGGTGAAAGCTGAAGCACGGTAACTAGTCTGTCTCAAAGGGGTTGTTCAATCACAACAAGGTATCCCCTATCCACAGGATAGAAGACAACTAACTGATGGGTGGGGTCCCAATAGATAGACCCCCACAGATCACAAGAGCAGGGGTCCATTGTACCCTAAATGAATGTAGCGGCAGTTTAGACATATGCGCTGCCACTCTATTCACTGTCTATAGCGTTGACTGATTGTAGTGACTATTTCCGTCAGCACCATTGAGATGAATAAAGCAGCATCTGTGACTAGCTGCTGTCTTCAACTTGTAATACAACGGACCTCGGTTCTCGTGATTTGTTGGAGGTCCGACTACAGGGACCCCACTGATCGGCAGGTTATCCCCTTTTGATAGACGATAACTTGCTGTTCCTGGACAACCCCTTTAAAGCTAAATAGGTGGGGAGGAAGTATTAAAATTGTATCACTATATTTAACTTTAGGAGCTCTATAAACCCCAATGATTAAAGCCTCCAAAACCATCTACGTTCCACCTTCTCATCGCTTATATGTAATGTTCTGCATGTTTTATTCTTATTCTGCACTTCCCCTATAGCATCCTGAGAAATAACAGGGCAGTGCCCTCACTACCTATAATACTGCTGGCAGAGAACAAGTCACGACCAAAGGATTTGATGACCATGATAATGGACTACTGTTTTGTTTTGGATGATATATTTTTTTAGCTATTTATTATATCTTGATTTATGTGTTATAGCGTTTCTTTTGTTGCTGTATTCATTATATGTTTTGAATATAGATGGATGATTTCTGTTTATGGGATCAGAGTTGCATATTGATTAATTATCAAATAATACATAAAACAGAAACTCTCATAACTGATCTGGGTCTGCTGTAAAGGTGCATGGGACCTCTTCTTCATACAAGATGTCGCTTTGTGCCCAGTAATCTTAGGCTAAATTTATACTAGGTGGTAGTAGTGTTCGTTTTATAGCTGTAAGTCTACCTTGTAAATTTATATGTATTCATTTCCCCCACATTCACCTAATATCTGACTGTAGTGGCCAGAAGATTGGCATTTGACAATTCCTTAATGCCTCTGTACATTGAGATGTCTGCATCCATTCACTATATAATTTTGTTTGCCACTGCTACCAAAAATATTCTCAATATTTTGTCTATAAAATATACGAAAAATGCATTTTGTCAAGATAAAACAAGATTTACATAATAATTACATTCCCGGATTGTGCTTAGAGACCAGCTCTCATACTACTGTGCTCTTAAATATCTGCATAAAACTGATCAACAGTTCCTTCCTTCTGCTCTGAGTAAAAGCTGTAGCAGGCTTTTGGTTGAATACTACAGCAATCACTCAGAGTAGCAGAAACCTAAGAGCACAGTAGTGTGAGAACACACACCAAATAAACCTGAAGAAGCTACAATGCTAGAATATAAATTAATTTTCCCACTTCTGTTGTTAGGGATAAAGGGAACCTGCCACCACATTTTTCACAAATACAGCTAGTGGCAGGTTCCCACAGAGCCATAGCAACACCCTTCTTTTAGCTAAAAATTGTTTCCCTCAAATCCCCATAAAATCAGAGTAATAAACTTGCCTGGTATCTAGGGATCTATAGAGTGATTGAGGGGTGCGGCCTAATATTGTGTGACCAGAGTGGCATCATCATAGGTGCTTTAGTCTCTTAACAATAGCAAACTGCACCCTGTGCACATATTAAACAAAATCACAGCATGCCTGCATGGACTTCTACTCCTCTCCGTGCAGACTGCTGTGATTTCATGAGATATATGCTTGGTATACAGTTTGCTAATGTTAGGAGGCTAAAGGACCTGCGATGATGTTACATGGGATAGAGCTGCTGGATTCAGCCGAAGGAGGCCATGCCCACCTCGGCTCACTATAGACATCCTTGGATACCAGTTAAAATTGTAAATTTGAATATATGGGAATCTGAGGGGAACCATTTTAATCTAAAAAAAGAGTTTCAGTTAGTTACTCGGGCTCTATGGGAACCTACTACTACATGTATTGTGAAAAATTCGGTGACAGGTTCCCTTTTACAGCACACAAAAGGGTTACACAGCTCTCTAGAGATTAACTTTTGAGGACATATTTCACCACAAAAAAAGGTTCTTTTTCACAGCATATTGTAATATTATTATTACAGCTCCATTATTACTTTTTTAAATTTATAAAAAAAATAATATTTCCAGCTTATTATTTTTTAAAGTTAATGCATTTTTTAAAATTAATTTTAAACATTTTATTTAATTTTGGAAAAAATAGCAAAGAAAAGATCTGTAGTTCATGGTGAGGGCAATCATTAGTGGGTCTGTGGAATCCGAGGAGCTTGTGACGACAGAGATGTGGATGTTCCATAAACCCAGTGCATCCCCTCTAGGCAGGCGGCAGATCCACTTCAATGACTTGCAGACTTGCAATAAATGTGTTTGTATTTTTTGCAATTGAAAAATAAAAGACACCGTGTTTTTCATCCTGTCTCGTAAATTCTTGAGGTGGACGCCACAGAGGGGAAAAAAATGCTTATAACGCACGACAGAAAACTTTGTGTTCTCCGCCAAGTTCTGATGAAAGCACAACACAGTAATGTGACTCCTGAGCTGTTACCCAGCCGGGGGTGAGCTGACTGAGCAAAACACTGACTCCTCAGCAGCAATGACTCAGCGTCTCCATACATGACTCAGACCTTTATCTGCCATACAGGACTGGGCTCCAGCAGTGGCGAATACAGGTGCCTAAAATCTACAAATCTCTGCTGTTAGTGTGAGGTATCTCATATCTATGCATCACCACCATTGAATATACTTATTAGATAAGTGCTGTGATGACTTACCTCAAAACATTTGCACTTCAGAAAAAGGGACACTATTCTGGCTCATTCTCTGACCTTTATGTTATTCTGCCCCCCTCCCCCAGCTCTTCCTTTTTTTGTGACCCTTTAATAGTCTGCCACTCCTGATATTGTGCCCCCCAGCTCTCCTTTATATTGTGACCCTTTAATAGTCTGCCCCTCCTCATATTGTGCCCCCCAGCTCTCCTTCATATTGTGACTCCTTCATAGTCTGCCCCCTTATATTGTGCCCCCCAGCTCCCCTTCATATTTGCCCCCCAGCCTCTTCATATTTACCCCCAGCTCTCCTTCATATTCCCTTCATATTGTGACCCCTTTATAGTCTGCCTCCCCTGATATTGTGCCCCCCAGCTCCCCTCATACTATGCCCCCAGCATATCATGCTCTCCCTCATCGCTCCCCCTCATATTAGCCCTCAGCAGCTCCCCCTCATATGAGCCTCCACAATCTATCGAATGCAAAAGAACCCATTTGTAACCACTAGCATGATTGTTATACAGCTTCGGCTCCCAGCATCACCATTAAGCCTCTGACAACGCTGTGTGTTGCAGAAACCATATTTTATTTTTCATAGCAAAAAGGAAAGAAGGGGATTGTCAGGGGGAAGTACGAGTTTACAGAAAACACAGTATCATGAACACGAAGGCTAAATTATAGATGGGGGATCACAGGAAAGGCGGTATAAATCTGAGCACTATAGAAAAGTGAGGATTATAAGTGAGGGGCCTTAAGAAAAGGGGCTATTCTGTGGAGGGGGCTAGAGAAAAGGTGGCATTATATAACTTGAGGGGCAAAGAATGGGAGCATTATAAAATGTGGTGGCCATTTTGCAGTGTTGGGGGCCAGCAAGGCGGGCAGTATTATGGGATGTTGGTCCCTGAAGTTAGGGGTGGGGGTTGTGAAAGATTTTCAGTGGCACCCATTTTGTCTCTCTTTGGCCTTTACAAAAGTTATGAGGTATGATAAAGTCTCACAGATCCAGATTATACATGTACAGGATTCGGGGCAGTATATTTTATGTGGTGTAATACATGTGATTGTGTTTTATGTCTTTTCTGCCTGTTGTTATTCAACAAATACAATTCTATACAATTTATATTGAACATGTTATTTATTGTGTACATCCACATGGTCCTGGGTAGATGAAGCTTATCATATGGTTATGTTTCTATACACTCATGTTTACATTGCTACTTCCTCCACCTGAGTAATCTTTATTTTGCACATTACTTTCATGTCTTTCTCTCACTCGGCTAACCCAGGGCAAATTCTCCACCATTTACCTCACAACAATATGCTATCTATACAAAGTACATCTTAAACTGTCTTCAAGAAAAACTTGTTGTTATCCCTGAGCAACCAATCACAGTTCAGCTTCCGTTACACATTCTGCTCTTGACAAATGATACCTGTGCTGTGATTGGTTGCTATGGGCAATTCAATAAAACAATAAGGCCCCATGCACACAAACATAACAGGAAACGATATCTGGCCGCACCATTTGCGGCCGGATATCATTCTCTATTGCCACGTATGGCAACCGGTCCCGGTGAGGTGAGCACACGTTGTCTCACTGCGCCGTGACATGTCCTATATTTTGCCGGACTATGGCTCCAGCCGCTCGCTTCTCTATGGAAAGGTGACGGGTGAGCAGCGCTCACTCCTCCTCTCTCCTGTGCGCGGCTGTGTGCTCTAGTGATGGGTCGTTCGCAAACGAGCTGGCACAAAAAGCCGGCTCTTGTTCGTGAACAACCTGGGCCGGCTCCCGTCATTGAGTCGATGGCTCACTAAACACCACCCCTAGCCGGTTCAACACGCCCCCTTTTACCCGATAAAATCGGGATAAAAGTGGTGTGTTGTCCAGTGACTGACTGGCCTGCAGCTCCCTATTATATTTTTAATAGGGAGCCGTTCAGGAGCCAGGAGAGCCGGCTCTTCTTAGTGAGCTGAGCCTAATGATCCAGCTCACTAAGAAGAGACGGAATTCCCATCACTAGTGTGCTTGCCGGGCCATACGGCACTTTGTCTGCATGAGGCCTGAAGGAGAATTGTGGAAGTGATGGTTAAATGCTAATTCCAGTGTGTGACCAGCAGAGGTCGCTCCTGTATAACGTCATGTAGTACTGTCGTTTTTTCAAATTCAACTTTCAGTATTTTTTCCATTTGTTACATGCTATTACCCAATACATTAATCATATATGGGCCAATGTTAAAACACTGTGGAATAGTTCAGCCCGGTGCTCCATCATACTGCAGGCTTATACATTATTCTAATAACACAACATAGGTACAATAAATGTACTGCACACCAGGGCTGAGATATATATATACTGTAGCAGAGATGGACATCACTTAATCATTATATTAGTTACAGCTTCTCCCTCTGTGCTGGCCTCGTCCATCCTAGTATGTATCCTGGTGGGCTGCTCACAGCTTGCAGGTATAACTCGTCTTATGTCTTCTTCCAGCCGTGACCACAGGATTTGCCATCCAGGTGTCTTCAGTTCCTTGCTGCACATCCCCACAGCCAGTTACTCATACTACAGTGTCTCTTGGATATTAGGAATGTCCCATAATGTGCTGCTAAATTACGCTTACTCCATATGACACAACACGGTGACCCCTACACACAGTAATGGATTATATAATAATCAGTTTGGGGTAGCCCGGGGCCCAAGCCTTGTAGGGAACCCATTGCCAAACTACCCAACTACCTCCAAAGGTCCTGAAACCACAGACTGAAAGAAGACAGAAGGGACGCATCCTCCATTCCCCAAGAAGCTGATTCTAGCACCATATGTAGTGATTCCAGACTTATAGGTGCTATAATATTCATACAGCCCAGGACCCATGGCAGTCTTAATCCGCTCCTGCCTACATATACTAAATAATACACTGTTACCCCATCAATATAGAAAAGTATATTCTATATTCCCTTATATAATACGCCATGCATAAATATATATTTTACCCACTAAAAATATTTACCCTAATTTATATGTCAGCTCAATTTCATCCACTAACCATAATCATTACCGCAAGGTCTAAAACAAAAAAAAGTTTTATAATATGAATTGATGCCAACATTTTCCTTAAAATAACCTTTAGTTCAGATGTAAAGTAATAAAGGACCTTAAAATCTAAGGCTTTGGTATGGGAAATGCAGCTACCATAAGGTCTCTTGTATGGAACAGAGATGTGTGAGCCCATGGCGTATGGGGGGAGATTAATCGAGGCTCGTACTGGTGCACAAACCTTGAAAAAGTAGCAATTTATGGGGATAGCATGAGGTTGGGAAGTGGAAAGCTTGACATTTTCAGCTAGCTCTGTACCCATTTCACTTATGGGAACTAATTGTCTTAAGAAATATAATTAAATTGTTTGCAGGAATGGTGACATACTAAGGCATTAGCACATTGTGTGATGTAACTATTGTGATTTGGGGTTGAATGGAGCTGACAGATTCCCTTTAATTATTCTGATACATATTCAGGAGGTCCCATAGGCCAGAATTGAAATATAAACCAGTTATAGTAAATCTTTCGCTGTAACCACCTTAAGAACCACCTGTTTCACCCAATTTTACATACTAATCAGTATGTAGAAATATGGAATAAAATCACAATTTTTTTAGCCAGCTATTCTTTCCTTACTTATAATTAAATTGTGAAGCTAAGAAGTGCAATAGTAAAACTACTCACCTAATACAAGTAAGCAGTCAGCAGGGTTATTTGATGTAACGTCATTGTGGAAGTGAGGTCATTATACCAAAACCAATGAATATCAGTGGATCAGCCAAATGGACGTCTTAGGGGTCCGGTATGTAGGAGAATTTTGTACAGTTTTATTATAAATTATTAATAAATTGATGCTTTTGGATCAGACACCATGTTTGAAGCTATAGACATTTTTAATTCCAAAGGAAATCAGATCTTGAACAAATATACAATCCATGTTAGAATCTGATATCTGAATGGAAATCAGACATTTGAAAGCAAACAAAAAATGACTATTGCTCTTAACCCCTTGTCACCGACACTAGTTTTCAGCTCAATGACCAGAGTTGATTTTTCAAATCTGACATGTCTCACGATAATTGGTTAAAATTTTGAAACGCTTTAACATATCCAGGTGATTTTGAGAATGTTTTCTCATGACACATTGTACTTCATGTTAGTTGTTAAATTTAAGTGATAAGTTTTGCGTTTCGTTCTGAAAAAAATTAAAATTTGGCAATAGTTTGTAAAAATTCTTCATTTTCCAAGTTTGAAATGTTCTGCTTTCCAGACAGGAAGTAAAACTACCCAAAAAGCTTGATAATTAACATTTTCGGAATGTCTTCTTTATGTTGAGATGATATTTTATGCGTCCTGTCACTTTTCTAGGATGTTATGAGGTGCAGAACTTTAGTTGCGATTTTTCTCATTTTCATGAAAATTGCCAAAACTCACATTTTGAGGGACAACTCAGCTTCCAAGTGACTTTGAAAGGCCTAAATAATAGTAAAACCCATAAATTACCCCACTATAAAAAGTTCACCCCTCAACGTATGTAAAACAACGTCTATTAACCCTTTAAGTGTTTCACATGGATTACAACAAAATGGACCTGCGATTTAGAAACTTTTGAATTTTTTTGGAAAATACATTAATTTAGGCCAAAACTGACAGTTTCATAACAAATTAAATGATGAAACGCACTGCAACGTTTGATGCCCAATTTCTCCCGAGTGTACTGATACCCCATACTTGGTGGTAAACTGCTGTATGGGCGCACGGCCGGGCAGAGAATAGAAGCTGCGCCATTCAGATCAGATTTGTATTGTCACATTGTACAAGCTATACATTTTAATTTTTTTGTTAATGTGAACATATGAGGCTTATTATCTACAGGATGAGATACAATGTATAGATAATTAATTTTGGGGGGTCTTAAGCTTATTCATGAGATTTTATTAACTATTTCAAGGGGGACACAAACAAAATCATCAATTTTTATTTTGGATTTTTCCCCTTGCTCACCGTAATGTAAAAATAATATTTTATCTTTAGTCTCTGGTTCACTACGATTGCGGTGATACCTCATTTATATAATTTTTGCTCAATTGCTCAATTTTACTGAGCAAAACCAATTTTGGAGAAAATCGCATTGTTTTTACTATCGACAACTTTTCAGGGCCATAACTTCTGTATTTTTCTGTTGTCAGATCTGGTTGAGGGCTTATTTTTTGCAAAAAGAGTTGTTCTATTCAGTCGTATCATATTAGGGAACATAGCTTTTTTGATCACTTTTTAGAATATTTGTTGTGATGGTGCTTGATGAAAGATTGTATATTACGGGAAGTTTTTCGGGGTTTTTTTATGTCGTTCACCGAGCAGGTTCAATATTGATTTAGATTTATTGTACAGATTAATATGGACGCGGTGATACCAAATATGTAAATTTTTTTGTGTTTTTGTGTTTTATATACTTTATGTGCATTATATGTGTAACTGGGGAGATTATGGGATTTTTAATTTTATTTATTTATTTAATTATTATTATAAAATGATTTAATCTTTTTTTTTTTTTTTTTACTATTTTTACATTTTCCATCCTTTGGCTTGAACAAGCGATCATCCGATCAAGCCTTTACACTGCAATACACTTGTATTGCAGTGTATAGTGTAAGTAACAGAGCATGCTGCGCATACTCAGTTACTTACAGCCGGGTCCTGCCAGGAAGGCAGAACCTGGCGTGAAGGAGAGCCGGCAGCCTCGGGTCACTCGCCGGAACCTGGGGCTGCCGCCGGAGGGATCGGATCCCACGGTAAGCACCCCGGGGGGGGGTCCGTTCCACGGGGGACACGCTTACATGCCGTGGTCATGCTTGACCGCGGCGTATAACGGGTTAAACACCCAGGATCGGAGTTTTTCCGATCCCGTGTGTTTGTGCCGGTTCTGCGCTGTGACATCATAGCCCGACACCGGCACCAACCTAACCTGATGTCCCAGTAGTAAGGTGTCGCGTCAGAAGAAGTACCCTTAATGACCGCTGTAGAAACCCGATACGGCGGTCATTAAGGGGTTAAAGGACATTTACCACTAGGATGAAGGATTGTAAACCAAGCACACTGACAAACTGGTGTGTGCCCCCTCTGGCAGGATCTACTCTTCTTTTAACTTCTTATGTCCTCATCTAGGAATCTAGATGTCTGGAATCTAAGTGGTACCCGGTCTTCACCACAGCCGCCGCAAAGTAGGATGGTCTTGCTCCAGCGTGGTGCCAGCAGGTCGTTCCACAGGTGCGACTAGCCCACGGTGACAGCCAAGGTTGAGGTACAGAAATGCTAGGATGTCTCGTGGTCAGGAACAGGCAGATGGTCAAGGCAGGCGTCAATGATGCGATGTCGGGGACGGAGCAGGAGGTCAACTCTGGCAGAAAAGGAGCAAGGTCAGGATCAGGTCCGGGGTCACAACGGGAGATCAGAGCAGGAACAAGAAGGAAGCTTTCTCATAGGCTAGGAGCACTAAGATCCAGCGGGGGTTGCTGGGAGAAGCTGGCTTTTAAGGGAAACCCGGAAGTGGCAAGCACCAATCAGCGGCGTCCTGGCCCTGTAAATCTGCGACTGCTGACACGTGAGCACCCTAGGGAGCCGGGAGCTGATTGAGTTAGGGACCATGCGCCGGCATGGAGAGGGGCACGTGAGTGCCTGCAATCCGATACATGGACTTGGTTTACAATCCTTCATCCTGGTAGTAGATTTTCTTTAAATCCGTATAATAATCTTTATTTATATAGCGCCATCATATTCCATAGCACTTAAATCGATCTCCCAGGCTGCAGTGTCTTGCTGTAAATGGAAATTATTGGAAAACCTTCTGTGATCATTTCCCGAGAAAGAAATCAGTGACAGATGTGGTCTCTGCAGAAGAGTATACAAGGTTACCGAGTGTAAACAGCTTATCCTCTGACCGAAAACATCTTGCATCATTTGCTGTATGTTTGTGGTTTTGCAACAATTTATTACATAATATTTATAATATTACCAGAGACCTTCATTTTATGTGTAATATGAATGGATTGTTAGTGCATATGGCTGTAGTAGATAAGTAATATAGACTGTTCTGTATTGGGTCTTCTCTATTAAAGGGGTTGTCCAGATGTTGTAAAACATGGCTGCTTTTCTTCCAAAAACAACTCCAAAAACAGGGGTGGAGCTGTTTTTAGAAGAAAGCATCCATGTTTTGGGGACTACAAGATGATATTTGACCATGACCATGACTGTATGAATCAGCCAAAAAACCCTTAAAATAATCCTGGATGCAACTCATTTAAAGCATAGCATGAATACAGTGCAAGTATTCCTTAGTATTCCAAGTATTCCTTTGGAGCGGACCTACTACAGGTTGATCTAAACAACCCAACTGCCCATGCATCACAATGGCCAATTTACAGTCATTTTAATAGGTGCTGTGCAATTCTGGAGGGCTATGTAAGGCTTCAATATGGAATGCCTCAAAGGAATTTTTTGGCAAAATTTTTTTTTTAATAAGACTTTTTACTTTACTAATTTTTGGCAAAAGTGTATAAAAAAGACTGAAGTGCAACTTGTGCAGAGGAGAGCAACCAAGTTTATTAGGGTAATAGGCCTCCTCTACCCCTAAAAAAGAGGCAGTTCTACCATCACCATAGACACAGGGCATCCTCTACACCTAAAAAAGAGGCGGTTCTACCATCACCATAGACACAGGGCATCCTCTACACCTAAAGAAGAGGCGGTTCTACCATCACCATAGACAGGGGGTATCCTCTACACCTAGAGAAGAGGCGGTTCTACCATCACCATAGACAGGAGGCATCCTCTACACCTAGAGAA
>WNYA01000064.1:0-156987 GCA_019512145.1 Engystomops pustulosus
TAATTCGCAGGAGATTGTTACCAAATTTCAGGGCTTTTTTTAAAAAATTTAAGACATTTTTAGAGAAAATAGTTATTTTTGTTTTTTTTTCTACTCTTGACATGTAGTTGATAAATCTTTGAAATATGCAAATATATCTACACATACGCAATCATTTCATCACTCATATGCTGCCAGCAACACTAGTGTCTGAAAAGTAACCATATTTTTCAATGGGCAAGGAGGAGGGTCTGTGTACAAAAGTAGCAAAGGTATCTGTGCGCGAATGCAAGATAACTGACTGCGCCCGAATGCAGCAGAGCTGTGTTTTCACAAATGTAGCAGTGCTGTCTGTGCCGAAAAGTAGCAACACTGTGTGCACATGCAGCAGACCTGTCTGTGCGCAAACACAATGGAGCTGTAGCAAATGTAGCGGAGCTGTTTCTGTGTGAATGTAGCAGAGCTGTCTGTGTACATATTATTGCAAAGAGCTGTGTGTGTGACAACCAGGGAATTTTTAAATAGTGTCAAATAATTTTTTCCTATTTTAATGATCAAATCTGAGATGCGTCTTATAGTTAAGTGAGTCTTATATTCTGCAAAATACAGTCACTTTTTTTTTCAAATCCAATTTCTTTTGGAAGGAGAGTGGACAAGTAACTGCACAAGACACCTCTCGAAAACCCCAATTGTCAATGACTGGTAAGCAATACTATAGGAAAATGTATAGCAGGACGCAACTTAACTCATTGATAGCCTCCAGGAGTGGATACTCACACAGCTCTAATACACACATAGGGCACACATAAATGAAGTAGAGAAAGAAACTGACTTGGCCTCTGGATCATATTCAGACCATATTCTTTTAAATTCATCCAGATGATGTGGACCCAGAATGGACCAATCACGAGTCAGGTAGTCAAAGTTATCCATGATGACGGCCACAAACAGGTTGATGATCTGATGGTATTGAAATAAGTCAGTGATTACACAGTGAATGATGCAGATCCAGTATGAGATCCCAGCAATGTGTCAGTAGGTCCCAGCCACAAGGGATTCAGTACAGAAGGGTATTAATACCCAGTAACCTGCTGCACTCCAGGGACACTAGTCCACTAGTCACCAGGTTGGGAGTACATGGTACCCTAATTAAATGTATGACCAGGTGCTTCATTCAATTTGTCTGGGACTGGCAGAGATAGTAGTACAGTACTCTCCCAGAAGGACTGTAAGTGGAGCAGCCATGGATCTGGGACCAGACACTTCCTTAATTTGGGGAGTACATGGGACCCCAGTACTTGTTATCAATTCAGAAACCACTTTTGCTCCCCTTTACTTACCAAGAACGCACACAGCATATAAAAGGTGATGAAATAAACAATTGCAAAATTGCTGCCGCAAGTGTTCTCCTCCCCGGGGTTGTAATCTGATTCTGGGTCGCAGCGCTTTCCTGGTAAGCATGCCAGCATGATATCCTGCCAGGCCTCGCCGGTGGCACACCTTTTGGAGATGACACAAGGTGTCACATGATAAGATTCAATCACGGCTACATATTTATGTAATATAATAAAAGCACTAATAGCTACAGGTACCTGAATAACAGCAGAACCGCCTGTGGAAATGTCTGAAAGTTGTTGTTCCTATTAATCTGGGTGCCATCTCTCATAGCAATTTTACCAAAAACCTGCAAAAATTAAAGGAATACGCATCATATTAGGGCAACTCAATACAATCCATGTCCCCTAACTTTCTAGGCCTACTCTGGTGTGACAGCCCATTCTGCATCCCCTCCAGTTGCGCCTCTGACTATAGCACCAATAGTATTGTTACAGTACATTCCAAGACAAAGATTTCATAAGGCTACAACATATATGTTCTGGTGACTGAAATGGCCATGAGACAATTTAGGAACATGTATAATTCAGATTTTTTTTGTTTTTATAGAGACATCCCCAAGAAGAGAACTCCTCAAAACAACTAGTAAAAGGTAAAACTACTTGGGCCTAAAGGAGTTTTCTGTAGATTTATGAAGTCCCCAGTGGGCCGGGGGTGGAGGGGAGAACACGTTCTTTCCCAACTATGGCCCCTGGGTCCAGCTTCACTTTGGTTCTCCAGAAAGTTACAGGTCACTACCTCCAGTGATTGGCCTCCTCTGAAAACCAAAGAGACATCACAAGGTACAAGGACATTCAATGGAGGAAGGTCCAGTTACCATCCGAAACTTCCAGCCAAATGCTGGGCAGGTTTCCATATTTATAGACAAAACCATTGAAGCATTTTATGCCAGTATTTGGGTTTCAAAGGAAACCTGCCACAGTGATGTAGCCCTTATAAACCAAGCACCCTTGTACATGATGGCATGTGCCTCCTGAAAACAGATCCGATATGCTTTTTGCTTTTATTAGCCTTGTTTTTAAAAAAAAATTGTCTTTTAAAATTATTCAAATGAGCCTTAGGGGCTCCTGGCAGAAACCCCTTCTGGATCCATCATCTAATAGTTATTCATGCCTCCATTTGGGAAGGAGGAGGCAGGCAGAAACGCCAAATGGAGGAGTGAATAATAAGCAGATGACAGAGCCAGAGGGACTTCTGTGACATAGCATGCAGCCCTTGAGGCTAATTTGCATGATTTTAAAAGACGATTTTCTCAAAAACTAAGCAAAAAGAACGCATTCCCGTTTCAGGAGGTACGCCCCAGGATGTAGGTGTGCTCGGTTTAGAAGCATTACATCCATGTGGTACATTTCCATTAAATATTTGGTACAAATTTATATGTTTTATGTGCTGAAGTTGTTTTAAGTTATACTTATTTTGGCAAAGGAATGCATTCAAGATTGTAAGCTCCAACTCGCTTCCATTGTTTCTTTTATTGCTCAGTAATTACTTATTTTATTTGTATGTGTACCCTCTGATCTGTACAGCACTGCCACCATATAAAGAAAGATTTATTATTATTACATAATAGTATACAGGCGGTCCCCTAAAGAAAGATTTATTATTATTACATAATAGTATACAGGCGGTCCCCTACTTAAGAACACCCGACTTACAGGCGAACCCTAGTTACAAACGGACCTCTGGATGTTGGTAATTTACTGCACTTTACCTTTAGACTACAATAAACAGCAATAAAAGTTAGTAAAGGTGTCTGTAATGAAGCTTTATTGTTAATTGTCACATTGAGACCAAAAAAAAAATTGACTGGGCTTACAATTATAAAATATACAGTTCTGACTTACATACAAATTCAACTTAAGAACAAACCTACAGAACCTATCCTGTACGTAACCCGGGGACTGCCTGTATTAGGTTACATTCAGACGGCCGATGCCCGGGGGACCGTAGCATGGCAGGCACATGGCGGCGCGAGGAGAGGAGGAGGTGGTGAGCGCTGCTCAACCCCGCCCCTCTAGATAGGAATACACAGCGCACAGCGCCGAATTCCGTCGGACGATAGGATATGTCCTATCTTTCCACGGGGTATGGAGCAGTACGGTGCCGCACGTAGGGCGCCGTGACTCCACTGCGATGTATAGGGGGCGTATATCGGCTGTATATACGTCCCCCATACGTTGGTGTAATTATAGCCTAAGACAGTACATCATCTTTCCATATGACCGCTCCTTTACACAATGATTGGCATCCATAAGGAACTAATTTGCATTAAGATAAAAAAAAAAAAATTCCAAAAAATGATGTATTATTGGGAAAGTTCTTACACAATGACGTTAAGACTTGTGGGGTGAAAGCTGCTAGACTTCCCTGTAAGGAAATCTGAAATCCTGAAAGTTTAACAATCTGACTGAATGGGGAATTATTCTAATTATGCAAAATTCGTCATTCTGCAGTTTCACCTGCTCCTGCGTCAATGAGTGCATCACTGCGGTGGCAAGATACCAAAGATGTAAACTTTTAAGAAATGGTTGAACAAAATAACACGTGACAATTGCCACCCACCAGAAAATAAGTAACTCAATTTACTAAACAGTCATCCCAATTACGCTGAACACCATAATTGGGGGTATACAGGAAGAATGAGACACCCAGACACATGTTATGGGGTGATTCTGTGGAATTGGGCAGAAATAATAGGACTTTTTCTTGTGTAGAGGGTGATTAGTCCATCTGTGTTTGGACTTTTATATTAACTACTGTCACAAAAAATTATAACAACAGAATACTAAAGGATCCATTAGAATTCTTACTGACATCGATGGACATTTGGATGGATCAGTAAGTCTTCTATTGTTATAATTTTTGTGAAGGAAGTTAATAGCAGAAGTCTAAATGCTGGTGTGAACTAGGAATGAGGTAGTTTAAAACCCAAAGGAAATTGTGCTTAGCAGTGAATTTAGGCTGAAGTGTTTAAAGAAAACTTATTTGCATATTTCCCGGAATCCCCTAGAGAAGCATCAAAGGCTATAATGGGGCACATTTACGTACCCGGTCCTGTCTCGATCCCTGATCCGAAAGGTCCGACGAAGATGAAGTCCGGCACGATTCACCAACATTGTGCGCCCTTCTTCTTCCCGGTGTATGTGATTGCATGTCTTGCGACACAATTTACGATGTTAAATTCCGCGCGTTGTCTGAATCCGTCGGATCATCCGACGGCCCGCCCCCAGATTTGTGTCATGTGAAAGCCAGCACCTATGCGTCAAAATCCTGGGGCAATTCAGGTACAATCGGCGCAAATCGGAAATATTCGGGTAACACGTCGGGAAAACGCGAATCGGGCCCTTAGTAAATGACCCCCAGCATATTATCTTTCCAAAAAATGATGTATCATTGGGAAAGTTCTTACACAATGACTTTAAGACTTGTGGGGTGAAAGCTGCTAGACTTCCCTGTAAGGAAATCTGAAATCCTGAAAGTTTAACAATCTGACTGAATGGGGAATTATTATAATTATGTAAAATTCGTCTTTCTGCAGTTTCACCTGCTCCTGCGTCAATGAGTGCATCACTGCTTTGGCAAGATACCAAAGATGTAAACTTTTAAGAAATGGTTGAACAAAATAACACGTGACAATTGCCACCCACCAGAAAATAAGTAACTCAATTTACTAAACAGTCATCCCAATTACGCTGAACACCATAATTGGGGGTATACAGGAAGAATGAGACACCCAGACACATGTTATGGGGTGATTCTGGGGAATCGGGCAGAAATAATAGGACTTTTTCTTGTGTAGAGGGTGATTAGTCCATCTGTGTTTGGACTTTTATATTAACTACTGTCACAAAAAATTATAACAACGGAATACTAAAGGATCCATTAGAATTTCTACTGACATCGATGGACATTTGGATGGATCAGTAAGTCTTCTATTGTTATAATTTTTGTGAAGGAAGTTAATAGCAGAAGTCTAAATGCTGGTGTGAACTAGGAATGAGGTAGTTTAAAACCCAAAGGAAATAGTGCTTAGCAGTGAATTTAGGCTGAAGTGTTTAAAGAAAACTTATTTGCATATGTCCCGGAATCCCCTAGAGAAGCATCAAAGGCTATAATGGGGCACATTTACTTACCCGGTCCTGTCTCGATCCCTGATCCGAAAGGTCCGACGAAGATGAAGTCCAGCATGATTCACCAACATTGTGCGCCCTTCTTCTTCCCGGTGTATGTGATTGCATGTCTTGCGACACAATTTACGATGTTAAATTCCGCGCGTTGTCTGAATCCGTCGGATCATCCGACGGCCCGCCCCCAGATTTGTGTCATGTGAAAGCCAGCACCTATGCGTCAAAATCCGATCGTGTGCGCCAAAAACTCCTGTTAAGTGCGGCGCAGCATGGAAATCATCAGGAAACCCGACAAAAATGCGGTCCACGGACCCTTAGTAAATGAGCCCCAATGTCTCCACAAGCCTGCAAGGGGGCCAAAGTGTCCATAAGAAGAGCTCTTAAGAAGACCTACTCAAAAGTCTCCAACTATGCTAAACCAGTTCCCTACACTGTACTGAAGAGATGCAAAGACATGCAAACAGCGCTGTCTACAGTTGGGAATCTCTTCCTTTTAGAATAGATATACTGGTTTGGGTTTTAACCCGCATCATGTCATTAGGCTTCCTGAAAGTTAAGCTTGATATTAAGGGAGCTGCCTTAAAAGGTAGCCAAGAGGCAATCTTTTCTTTCTCCAATCCTGAAAAATGTATTTGTACATTTCTCAGTTGCCTTTCCAAAATGACTTTTAAGTGGCACCACCTCCTCACGTGGAGACAATGTCGAGAACTGCAATTTGGGGCACAGGTGGGAGAGTGTTTCCTCTTCCTCTAAAGACAGTTGCCAATGAGGTTCTTTGGTTTGACAAACTCGCTGCATATAATTGCAAAATTTACCAGTCTGAACCTAGAATCACACAACTATACTCAAATGGTCCGTTCAGTTCAGTTATTCTAGGTTCAGTCCTTTTAATCCCAGTGTGCTCAGAGCAAGTTTGTCGGACCAGCCTCACTCCTGAGCAACAGGCTATACACTCCTCTTTTCATTACCCCTTACCCCTTTTTTGTATTGAGTTGGATCCCATATTCTGTGACTACCCTGTTCTGGTAATATTATTAAGTACAAAAACTTATTGAACTATAAAGAGGCAACCAACATATAACCAGCCTGTGCCAACTGTGATCAAGTTGGAGCATTACAGACTGTTATAGTTTCTGGGGGGCAGAAGGATCGGCTTTTACAATTCATGTACCTAATTCTTTTGGTCATGTATATGATGGAGCTGAGCTTATATAACTGTAAGGCTGTTGCCCATAAACTCACTCAATGCTTATGCGGGATTTACCAGCCCCAACCTACAACTGCTGAACTGAACGGATCACTTGGTCCCATAAATCCTAGGAGTGCCTAGGAGTGAGTGTTTTTGGAACAAACCAGCTCGTGGGAATTGGGCGTAAGGAAGGCTTTCGACTAGACCTTAAATATGTGACATTAAACTAAAGGTAGTGTTGTGGCACCTCTTATAGCTGATCATCAATATACATTAAGAGCATTACCTGCATGCCAATCACAGCGTAGATGAAAAACAGCATGGCAATAAGGAGGGCGACATAGGGTAAAGCCTGCAAGAAAAGATTGGTCATACATTATATGATCCATGTGCTGACAGGGAGTATAATGGGAAGTCCACCATGTCCTTCCACCTCAAAACTGTGGAGGACACAGGAGAAAATCAGAGGTTTCTAGAATGGGTTTGGAATATTCTCAAAATTGGCCTAATTTACTTTTGGCCAGTCGCTACGATTTTAGCAGTTCTTCTCCCTCAGAAATTCTTCCCTGATGGAGCCAAAAACAAGTGGAGGAGGATTTGAGGAACTTTCTTGCTTGACTGCTGCTCTATTCAAACTGCATCTAGGCATAGTCTGGCATCCAGGGGGACAGGGATGCCCCATTTTAGCTACTACTGAGGGTTTGACCACAAGGACTGACTGATTTTAAAAATGCCGTTGTCAGCATTCTGAATCATTTCAGCACTTTATATAAGTTTAATTCACATAACCTGAGGAGAAAAGGGCACACACAGGCTGCAGCTGCTCCATCTGAGGGACTCACCACACGCTGCTGGCAGGGAGCCAGGTAATGTGAAATAAAGTGTTATAAAAGTACTGAAATGATTCAGAATGTTAAAATCTGCATAGTATATGCTATTGGAACCTGCCACAAGCTAAAGGTGACATTCCTGCTGACAAATTCGCTTTAAGTGTAATTAAGTAGATAGGGGAGATTTCAGTAATGTGCATATTACACCATAGCCAACTAACAACTTAGTGCCAATGACTTCTTCACCTTATACCACTATGCCCTCATATCTCTGTAATACCCACTAGAAGTGTGCCCCTTTTTGTAAGCATCTCTATCGATAACTGTTCTAGTCTTTACCAGAGATAAAAACAGATAAAAACACATGACCTACCTGAAAGGACTTTATAAATGTCCACAGAAGTGTTCGGATCCCTTCTCCCCTGCTTAGTAGTTTCACGAGTCGCATGACTCTGAATAGACGGAAGAAGGTGATAGAGATGCGGGCGCTGTCTTCTGAGCTCTGGAAGGCATTGGGAAAATCACGGGTATAAGGAGCAGATGTGAGTAAAGGAGACAGAGCAGGAGGTGGCTGCACATAGTAATAATGTTGAGCAATTGTAGTAAATTTAGAGTAGGTGACTAGTACTGTAGCAGATGGAGTGGTAAACAATGTCTATTATATTACTGAGACTTTCCATTCACTGAAGCGTAGCGTTACATTTTGGTAGACGCAGGGCTCACCCAAGGCACCGGCTATGCTACGCTAAAGCTGCATGCTAAGACAAACTTGAGCTGTGAGAGCACACACATGCATATCTCAGCCTAAGTTCTCAATCCGGAGGATGGAATGAATGCCATAAATCCCACTTCAGACCCTTTGGAAAAAACACAGCAAACCAAAGGCAAGCCAGCAGGAAATGATACAAAGTAACGGCAAACCATTCCGGGACCACTCATCTTACCGCTGGGTCCCCAGTGGGGCCTTGTTCAGTTGGCATTGGCTTTAAAAAAATCAAAAATAATAGATATTAAAAAAAATGTACCAAGGGGAACAAGATGCAGAAGACTGGATGCGGAGGCAACAAGGTCTCATGAACAGAAGGTCCTACTGGGCTTGGGGCAAGTACATGCTAAAACGGATCACAGCAGAGAATAAAAACCTGAATTTCAGGGTAACCAATGATTGTGAGAGATCTGTAATATAAAGTGCCAACCATTCTTGTGATATTTTCCAATAATGGGGCTCCATATAAGCAGATATGGTCAAAAATGGGATCAATTTGCCCAGGGGTAATATCAGGGTAACCTACTTTGGAGGAGTAATCTCCCAGGTTGTAGAAAATTGGCGAAAACTAAATCCTATCTAAATCTTACAAAGTCGTGAAGCACATTTGCTTTTGATCTGCCTTGATGTTTCGGCCATTACAACTAGAGTTGAGCCAAACTATTCATAGATTTGGTAAGGATCTGCTATTTTTCAGAGAGCAAAGTGAATCCGAATCCTTTCTGTTTGATTTGGACAAATCTTTTTAAAGTGGCGACCAGCTACTGCAGTAGGTCAGGGGAGCTGGAAAATGTAAAATTCGAAAAAAAATAAAATAAAATTTAAAAAAATTAACGAAATGAGAGAGAACCATGTCATAAAAAAATCTGTCCTCTGCTCTAGAAGACTAGAGGTTGGTTGAATGCCAATTTCCAGGAAAACTGGAGCAACATCGGTTCTGATTGAATACAGACCCGTACTAAATCTTTGGAAAAAGTCGGCAAAACTTTAGAGAGTCAAATCTTGAACGATTTGCTTATCTCTTATTTCAACTTTACCCAATTAGTTATAATTAGCTACACAATACACAAAACATCGAAAATATCAAGGAGCAGGTGCAAGTTGCCCAAAGGACAACCTAGATTCATAGCCATTCATCCTATGTAAAATCATGACTCCGATGCCACTACTTAACGACTGCACTGAATGCAATTTTCCCCAAAAAAATTCACCAAATTGTTGCTGGCTTTACTAAGCCAATTCTAGAGCTTCATTAGAAAGAAACTGAATACAGAACTGTTACTGGAGGATCTTCGGGCCACAATACCACATTTGTGTCACATTTATCATTATAATGGAAAAAACAGCAAACTGTAAATTGTCTTATATTACGTAACATTCTTAGTATAAGGTATGGGGTTCATGCATAAGTTACAGGTAACTACCGTAATTTTTATACTGAAAAATGGAAAAACTGGATTTTTTTAAATGTTTTTTATTTGCTCCATATATGGCTGGAGCATAGCTACCCTTACAACAAACTCTGTATAAATCAATACTACAATATGTGTTGATGAGTAGTTATACTATCTCTGGCCTTTGTATCATGTATTCTGCAAAAAGACTCTGCAGACTCTATCTCTGATTTTTAGTTGTCTAAGGGGGGAGACTAGCTACTAAGATGTCTCCCATACACTGCATGATTCTGCTAATCTAAGGGGGTAATTTAGTCTGGATATTTGTCTATGACTTTTTTTCCTTGTTTTGGGCGGGTTTTGGACTGCTTTGATTTATCTTAGAGAGTGATACATCTTATGAGCCTGTGGGTTTTCCCCAATTTTTTTTTTTTTTTTTTAAAGTTGCACAGAACTCGCAAAAACTCATCAGCAACCCAGTCAATGGAAGTTGTTTGTGTGTGTGTGCACGTGTCTCTCCTCTCTTGCTTAAAGGACATCTACCACCAGGATGAAGAATTATGACCATACACACTTAAGAAAACACTTAAATAAAGGCTTTTAAAATTAAGCAAATAAGCCTGCACCTTAGTGCAGGCTTACTGCCTGGTTGGGAGGCAGGAGACGGACAGTAAACCTGCAGGAAGGTGTCCATAATTAACAGACAACAGAGCTTGGAGCCCCTCAGGCTTATTTGCTTAATTTTAAAAGCCTTTTTTTTTGTAAAAACGAGGGCATAAGGAGCTAGAAGAAGAGCAGATCCTGCCAGAGGGGGGCGCACAACAGCATGTAAGTGTGCTTGGTTTACAATCCTTCATCCCTTTATCTCTCTTCCTCCGCTCTCTCCAAAAAACTTCTACATAATCGGATATTTCTATGAGTAAGGCTGCATTTACACGAACGCGAGCAGGACTTTTGTACGGCCACAAGATTGCGGCTGTACATACGCCGCCCAAAAATGGCAATAGCTGCACAGAACGGTCCGGTGAGAACAACGTGCGCACTCCATACCATTCTGTAGCTTCAAAAAGAATGCTCTATCTTTGGATGTATTTACAGCCATGCAACATTATTCTCAATGGAGAGAGGGGGGTTCTCCCGTCCTCATCAGCATGGCTCACTTATGCCTGCCCTGCTACGGCCAGGTGGGCATTCATTCATGTAAATGCAGCCTTACAGTGTATCTAGCAAGGTGGATTCCGGAGAGACTATCAATATCATTACAGGGGGCAGATAAGTAGAGGAAATATCATGTACTGTATAACTGATTGAATGTTACTAAGTTTCTTATTGACTTATTGTTTTATGCAAAGTTTGTTACCATTTAGTAACCATTTAGTCTCAGAGAGATTATATCTCTTTATTCTCTGTACTCTACCAATTTAAGAGATCTCACATTTAGAAGTGCAGACCACACCGCAAACCCCTTAATTCCCCTTAACACATGCCATTTCTCCAGCTCATGCCACATGCAATCGTTTCATGAACCAAGTATAACTTCTTATAACTTGTTTTAAAAATTGCTCAAAATGTCAATGTTTGGATGCAAGTTCACATTCAATGGGGGTTTGGTAGGCAAGATGCATGAAACAAAAAGCAAATGCAATAGTAAAAAAAAACACATGGCAAGGAAATCCATAGTTTATAAAAGTTGAAAAGGAGAAAAAAAAAGAAGAATTTTGTAAGCAATTGTTACAAATGCATCCTTGCGGCTTCGTATTCTTACCGTAGGTGGCCCAGTAGGGTCAATTTCTGGTGGCTTTGAAAAAATTTGAAGTTTTGTTAAGTTAAAAGTGAAGATGATCTTGGATGAAAACTAACTTATCGTGTTACCAACCCATGATAAAGACAATTGTACAAAGTATCCAAGGTTTCCCTATCATGGAGATACAAAACAGGTATAACATGACTTAGTAGACACAGACATTTGTAAGAAGAATGGGTGGACTCTTTCTCATCTACACAATGACCAAAGAAGCTGAGATTGCGGTCTACTCAACCGGGTCACCGGCAATGTCAAAATAACCAAATGAAGCTACTTGTTCTAAAGATTACATGGCGGGGTCATCGGAGTTGGTTAAAGGGGTTGTCTAGAGTCTAATTGGTGGGGGTCTTAATTGAAGGAGCCCCCAACAAATAACGAGAATGGGGTCCGTCATACCCTAGATGAAGAGAACATGAACCCTGGTAATCTATGCATCTGTATCATGCTAACTAGAGAGCCAAGTGCCGCACTCTATCTCCGTCAGTCCAAAGACAATGAAAGGAGCGGGAACGCATATGACGGATCTGCCACTCAATTCTTTTGGCGTGCATCAGAGATGCAACTCATCCCCGTTCTCGTGATGTGTGGGGGTCTCATCAAATTCTTAGAGGGGTTGTCCGGTAACAACAAGTTAGCCCCTATCCACAGGTTAGTGGCTAACTTGTAGTCACCGGACAACCCCTTTAGGAATTTAAATAGCTTTGTTCGTCTCTTTAAAGAAGAATACATTTTTTCACATTTTACTATACAAGGTCATATTCAGACTGCAGTATTCTGATCAGTATTTTCGTATTTTAGTATTTGTAAACCAAAATCAGGAGTGAAACCACAAAAAATATACTGGAAAGGTTTAAGGCTTTTTTATGTTTTCCACTCCTGCTCTTATGAATACTGATAGTAAATAATGACTGAAATATTGTCATCTGAATGGGGGGCTATGTGCCAGTCCTGTGTCCTTCTGAATGAGTATCTTAATAATTCCTTTATTAATTATTCCTTTATTTATATATCGCACACAGATTACACAGCGCTGCACAGAGCTTGCCAAATCGGTCCCTGTCCCCAATGGGAGGAAATCGGAGGACACCCACACAAACACGGAGAGGACATTCAAACTTTTTGCAGATGTTGACCCTGGGATTTGAACCCAGGTCTCCAGCGCTGCAAGGTTGTAATGCTAACCACTAAGCCACCATACTTCCCCTTCCTATTACGAAGCCAAGTAACTGTGCCCAGTCAAATAACTGTGGTCTTCTCAGGGCCCCTGAGTTATAGACGAGCGTGTGCTGAACTGAATGCTGTGGAACTGGAATTGTACTCATCGGGGGTAATTTACTAAGGGCCCGATTTGCGTTTTCCCAACGTGTTACCCGAATATTTCCGATTTGCGCCGATTTTTCCTGAATTGCCCCAGGTTTTTGGCGCACGCGATCGGATTGTGGCGCATTGCCCCCGGCATGCACGAGACGTAAATCGGGGGGCGTAGTCGAACGAAAACCCAATGGATTTGGAGAAACCGACGCATTTTTTAAAAAAAGTGTCGCTGGACACGCGCTTACCTGCACCAGGAATAGGTTCGTGAACTCCGGCGGACTTCAGCGCAGCAGCGACACCTGGTGGACGTCAGAGGAACTGCCTTAGTGAATCGCCGGAAGACCCGAATCCACCGCAGAGAACGCGCCGCTGGATCGCGAATGGACCGGGTAAGTAAATCTGCCCCATCATGTCAGTTCAGTCCTGGTTGTCAGCGTTCGGGCCGGACAATCAAGACAGCACACACTGCGAGTTGGACACATCACACTGGTTCATGTATATGGGGCCTTTTATGGCAGGGAGGTCTTTGGTCTCCATATCCGGATAACCCCATATATTCTGCATCCAGAACAAAATGTACTACCGGTACTATCGATTTCATGGGGACAATGCACACATCAGGTCACATTTAGAAGGAAATATGACCTCATATGCTTATTGTCCCCATGAAATCGATAGTAGTACATTGACTACTCTGTCTGACATAGACCATATAAAACTTATACAAATATAAAGATGTATACAGAGAAAAGAATAGAAAATGAATACGGAGATGGATTTTCTCAGCCTACATGTCAAAGTTAATAGCTGTTCCTAATTGAATCTATTTCTATACATGAACACAAATCCAATAGAAGTCATCTGCACTCTACTCTATGAAAAGGAAAGATCACAGAAGGTCGTTTTCTGTGGCGCCAAAGGGGGAGGTCATGAACCCTACAGGGAAGGTCCTGTTGTATGTCCTATTATGAGATAACTAGGAAACATGTATTTTGTGTTACATATTTAGCAACAAAAGGAAGAAAGGTGGACATGCACATTCAATTACAGGGGATTTTCCAGGCCTAACATTATTGATGACCTCTCCTCTATCCAACTGAATACATGGACACAACTGTGCAGAGCAGAGCATGAATGTGTATGTAGGAGTCATTCATAATAGCTTAAAGGGGCATTCCAGGAAACATTTGTCAAAGGACGTCTTGTGGGTCACCTGACACTAGGGACCAGTGATATAGCCCACATGTTCAGGTCTTGTTGAAGTTCACCAATGATCATCTGTATGATCCAGAGGAGGCACAGGAGAAGGTCTTTTGGTCAGACGAGACCAAAATAGAACTTTTTGGTATCAACTCCACGAACAGTGTTTGTAAGGGTGAGTACAACTCCCAAGAACACAGTCCCAAAAGTGAAGCATGGGGGTAGAAACATAATTTTAGGGTTGGTATGCTGCAAAAGGAGACTGGATGACTGTACCGTATTGATAGGGTGGATGGGGCCATGTATTCCAAGACCTTGTCTGAAGACCTCCTTCTCTCAGCAAGAGCATCGAACATGGGTCGTGGTTCAATCTTCTAGTATGACAATGACCCAAAACACCCAGCTAGGGCAACTAAGGAGAGGATTTGTAAGAAGTATTTCAAGGTCCTGGAGCGTCCCGTCAGTCTCCAAACCTGAACCCTGTTGAGCTGAAACCCAATGTTGTCCATCCACAGCCCCGAAATCTGACGCCCCAGGGTCTTATGCCATTTTTAACTCTGCCTCCCTACAGGTAATCTATTCCCTTGTTATAAACCATAAAGTGGTCCATCAAAGAAATGTATTGGATACTTTGGGTGGTAGAGCGGCCTAAGCAGTCTCCAAACCTGAACCCTGTTGAGCTGAAACTCAATGGGGCAGATTTACTTACCCGGCCCTGTTGCGATCCCGCGGTGCGTTGTCCAACGAGGATTCGCACTAAGCTTGTGCGTCCAATATCCTGCATGTGTCGCTTCCGCACTGAGATCCGCCGGAGTTGTTATTCTTCTTCCTGGTGCATGTGAGTGCTTGATCTTGCCACACAATTCCGTTTTTAAATTCCGCAGTTTGTCCGAATCCGTCAGGTTGTCTGACGGCACGCCCCCCGATTTCTGTCGCATGCAAACCGGTGCCGATGCGCCACAATCCGATCGTGTGCGCCAAAAACCCGAGGCAATTCGGCGCAAAATGGAAATATTTGGGAAACCCGATGGAATCGTGGTCCGCGGACCCTTAGTAAATGAGCCCCAATGTTGTCCGTCCACAGCCCTGAAATCTGAAAGATCAGGAGAAGATCTGAATGTAAGGAGTAGGCCTAAATGCCCCCTGTAGTGCTAACTACAAGAACTACATGAAATATCCGACCTCTGTAATTGGTTTCCTTACCAAATCTTACGTTCATGTTTTTCTATTGTATCAAATACTTAATTAGTATTTTATTGCATAAAGTAAGTATTTAAAAAAAAAATCATAGAATGTGATTATTGGGATTTTAAAAAAAAAATTCTGCTCATACTTGAAGTGACATATGATAAATATCACAGGGCTCTCCATTCATTGTATCCAGCATATACACATCACAGATACAAACATATACCTCACATATATGTTATATACATATTATGCTGTACAATTTGCAGCATAATATGTATATAATGGCGCACATTCTCCATTGTTGAGTGTGGGATTGCGAAGCCCACTGGCATTGTGGGCCCCGTAGCAGCTTCTATGGCTGCTACCACTGTAGTTACGCCCCTGATAATCCCCATACATTGAAGACTTTTAAAAATGGAGGGACTTAAGATACACCTTCCAAATCTGTTTAGTAAAGATAAGTTGCATGCTATAGTATGGGATGTAATACGTGCAGATTGAGTTGTATGACGGCCTCTCAGTGAGATATATTGTACATGCTATGTGATAAGGGTGTTGCTTAAAGCCAAAGGTGAAATACGTTAGCTCCCTGCCTCAATGAAAAATCTTTGCGTGTGCTATTCATAGCACTTTTCCTGCTTTTTTAGATAAGCGATTGTTACCTCTGCCCCCCTACAGGTAATCTATGCCCTTGTTATAAACCATTAAATGGTCCATCAAAGAAACATATTGGATACTTTGGGTGGTAGATAAAAATATCAAAATTTATGTCCACTCCATATTCCTCTCCCTGCCCCCCGGTGACCCTGTTCTGCATATATTTCCATACGTTTATAGGGGGACATTTATCAGGGTTTGTACAGGATAATTCTATGATAGGCAAGGCCCGGCATAGAGGTGTAAACCAATAGAGCCATCCCCCGGATACAGGCAGATTTACTTACCCGGTCCATTCGCGATCCAGTGGCGCGCTTGGGTCTTACGGCAATTCACTAAGGTAGTTCGCCCGATGTCCACTAGGTGTCGCTGCTGCGCTGAATTCCGTCGGAGTGCACTGAAGTTCACCAAGCCAGCCGGGTGCAGACACTTTTTTTTTTTTTTAAATGCAGCGGTTTTCCCGAATCCGTCGAGTTTTCGTACGGCCACGGGCCTCGATTTCCGTTGCGTGCACGCCGGCACCGATGCGCCACAATCCAATCGCTTGCGCCAAAACCCCGGGGCAATTCAGGGAAAACCTGACGGAAAAACGCGATTTGGGCCCTTAGTAAATGACCCCCATTGTCTCCGGCATGGGAGAGGAGCTGGGTTACTTTATACGCTTATGATAAATATCCCCCAAAGAGTTTATCAGCAAACGTTTTTGCCAAGTAAATTACTGATGATTTTAACTAACATACAAAGAGAGTGCCACATCTGTCTTCAGGTTGAGTCTGGTATTGCAAGTCAACTCTGTTCATGTGAAAGAAGCTGAGATGCAATACCAGAAATAACCTGGGAAAAGGTGTGGCTTGGTTTATGTAAAAAAAAGTCCCTCTACGGGTGACAAAATATCTGCCTCAACACAAAAAAGTGAGGTTTTGTAGACTAGGAGATCTGGATTCATGGATCGGAGTGGGCAATAAGTTAATGAGCCAGAAAGGGTAAGAACAGGCGGTGCTTTGTGGGGTTAGTAAGTATTTCACACGTGTTACATACTTGCCTGTAGATATTTCTAGGGATAAAATAAACATTTGGTTAGATTATGTTCCAGACCTAGTGTATTTAATTAATATTGTGCAGCTGGATTTGGGGATCATGATGGCTCATCACCTCTGGGTCTAAGGGTGAAGCCACACATGCCGTTTTTGGTCCGTTTTTAAGCATGAATTTTCACTCTGTTTAAAAGCGCATGCACATTAAAAACGTGAATGCGTTTTTTAAAATACATCCGTTTTTGACCATTTTTCCCAATTATCTTAATAGATAAACAGGTTGTAAGCAGCCAAACGCATGGTAAATGGCAAAGATGTGTTTTCAAAACGCTCGCGTTTTTAAATGGACTGAAAACGCATGCTTAAAAACGGACCAAAAACGCAATCTGTGGCATCACCCTAAGGCTCTGCTAGTGCAAATATCGTCCCATCTTTGGTAGTTAGAGCATTACAGCAACCAAACTCATCTGACCAGAGCCTTATTCCTTCTAACTCTGTACTTTGTTATAGTCTTTGTGCCATGCATTCTAAAAACAGACGATTCTCTGGGGGAGATTTATCAAAAGTTTTGTAAAGTAAAACAGAACACTTGGGCCAGTTCACACCTGCGTTCAGTAGTTTCTGCAGAAAAGGATGCCTTTAACGGATCAGTTGAAAAAAGTAAATTGCGTCACTTTCCATTTTTTCGTTATTTGATATTCTGTCAAATAACGATAGATGAAAAAACGGACAAACATTCGGTGCATTTGCTGAATTTTTTAACGCACAATCCGTTCCCACTTAGTTCTGCTCCCTTTTGTCGTACTATTTGGATGTGTGTCTAAAAATCTTTTAGCCTGTTTTTAGGTGCAAATTGTGATGGAATTCTGTCACAAACTGTTTGATAAATTTGCCCCAATAGATCTGAGCTCAAGTGTGACGGCAAACAAATGGAACAAAATTCAAGAGAAATGTAATGTAAAGGGCAACCAACACGTATAAAAGATGAGACTGCATACATAACAATTTTGTTTTTCTAGGGAAACCTAGAAAATAAAATGAGTGTATACTTGCCCTGCTATCTCTTCCAGCGTCACTCCTGTCCTCCGTTCACAGACACTGCTACCGGGGCTGGATGTGTTGGTGGTCACAGCATCCATTGTGTAAGTGAACGAAGACAGATGCGATGCTGGAAGCAAAAGCCTGTTCCAAAACAAGGGTTTCCTGAAAAGCCTTTTAAAGGGAACCTGTCAGATAAGCTCACCCGTACTAACTAAACATATCTTTGAACACTGCTATTATACAGCAGCACAACTATCCCCATATGGTTCCTCCACATGCCTGTAAAGTTCTACAGTCCATTTGCAAAGTTCACTCACCATCTATCCATATTCATGTTCTGTCAGTTCAGTTGCGCATCCAGCTTCCTGGATGACAGGGGGCATGCTTTCTTTTGAGCCGAGTTGGCACTGCTTCCTCGTTACCCCTCTCCCTCAGGAATGAGAGAGACGTAGGCTGTGTATGACTCGCTGGAGAGACATCATCTCTCTCATTTGTCCTCTCTGAGGAATTCTCTTCAGAGAGTCACACACAGCCAGCATCTTGCACATTTTTGAGGGAGGGGGGAATGACGTAGCTTAGACAAGTGACTGGCATGCCCCTTTTCAATCTAGAAGTTGGAGACATGGCTGAGCTGGAAGGACACGAATATGCCAGACTCAGTTCAAGGGAAAGACGGGCTCATATGGAGTTATTTGCAACTTTAGGAACATACTTTGGAACTTTACAGGCATGGGGAGGAACAATATAGGGATAGCTGTACTACTGCATGAACTTTTCAAAGATATGTTTAGTTAGAATGTTATGGTTCCTGCGTCTCTTTGCCCTCACACTATTTTTTAAGGTGCACCTCTAAATGTCTGCCATAAAAACTCTTTTCTACAGTGGATACAAAATATCTTATTTTCCTTAACATGAAACAGTGCCCCACGTTCTGGTGAGATTGCAATAACAAGAAGGACTAGAATACATCCTCAGCTCTGTTCACATCTGTATTTACCATTCCCTTTAACAGGGAGAAATCGATAGCAATGAATATTATTGCAAAATCTTGTGTAGATTTAAGTTGTAATATGTTGCTGTAAAAATACTGCAATGTTCTTATATTCTCCTTGTACAGTGATATATACTGCTGGAAAGAGATATACAAGATTTTATGTTTGTTTGTGTTCAAAATAAATTTCAAATAAAAATTTATCTGATTTAAAAAAAAACAGGGAGAAATCAGTTTTTATTGGGTCAAAACAGAATGATGATGGATACAATTTAAAACCTGACCACGCCCAAGCCAAAAAGAAATATGCCAATGTGAACAGAGCCTGAGTCTATGAGGACATGATGGATGCATATCTATCTATCTATCTATCTATAATTACAATTTATCACCAGATGGAAACATACTAAATATACTCCTCCATTGCCCCATGACCACACTATAGTTGCACTATTATCTGCACTCATTCATTCCCCTTCTACCAACTAGTGATCATGTTTGTTACAATATAACAGTGTTATGTACTCTTAAGAAATCGGTTTTGTCTTAGATGAACATGTAGACGTACAAAGGCAAAGTAATCTAAAGGAAAGGACTACATGAAAATTCAAAACGTTCATAGAGGAAGTGGAACATGGTTGGAGGTCGGTTATCCCGAAAATATCCCTCAATACGATACTATTTGAAAAAATCTAAAAAGAAAGCAACGTAGGTTGTGTCTTCCACAAATTCCACTGAAAATTGGAAACCATGTAGCCGTGGATCTGTCCCACCGCATCAATGGAGTCCATCATATACTGTGAACAAGGCCTATGCATGCACAACATGAGAGACCTGGTATTGAAATATTCCCACCACAAAATACGTTCCCACGTAATTCTTATACATATTAGAACCAGATAACATACGGGTTAAGGACGACTTTACAACAGTTTTAGTAAATAGTTGCATTTTCTGTAAATTGCTGTTCCTTTGGTATTTCTCCTACAAATTTAAGAATCAGTTGACAACCAGATGTAACTCATTGCCTTTAATAATCCCTACGGCAATGTCAGCCCATGCAGGAAAACACCTACTGGTCTCATATTGTTAGAGTAGATAATAGGAAGAGTCAACCCATTTAAAAAATATACATATTTGTATACTCACACATGCGAGTTACAATCACACATTTATACACATATGTGCACACATACAGAGTATATACACACACATACAGTGTCATATACAAATGTACAGAATATATACACACATACAGTGCCATATACAAAGGTACAGCATATATACACATGCATACAGTGCCATATACAAAAGGTACAGCATATATACTTACATAAAGTGCCATATACAAAGGTACAGCATATATACACACATACATACAGTGCCATATACAAAGGTACAGCATGTATACACACATACAGTGCCATATACAAATGTACAGCAGATATAAAAACATACATTATATACACACCATACACACATACAGCATATAAACATCACATATACAGCATATATATACATCACATTTATATTATATACATAATATGCTGTTAAATGTGCAGCATAATATGTATATAAAAGTGCACATCCTCCACTTTTTATTGAGTCAGGTCAGATGACTGGTCCTGGCGATACTGCGGGCCCCATAGCAGCTTCTATGGATGTTACTACTGTAGTTATGCCCCTGCCAAACTATAAGATTGAATAAATGTTTTCTTCCCATAACCAATGTGATAGTTTGTACATGTTCATAAGAGGCCCGGAGCAAAACTATCTGTGGCGAGAGAGAGTTTACATATGTCGCACTGTCTTAAAGCAAAGAACCCATCCTATGGGGATGGTAGAACTACCTCTCCTCTAGTGTAGAGGATCCCCGGTCTATGGTGATGGTAGAACTGCCTCTCCTCTAGGTGTAGAGGATGCCCCGTGCTAGGCGATGGTAGAACTGCCTCTCCTCTAGTGTAGAGGATGCCACCTGTCTATGGTGATGTAGAACCACCTCTCCTCTAGGTGTTAGAGGATGCCCCGTGTTATGGCGATGGTGTTAGAACTGCCTACTCCCTTAGGTTGTAGAGATACCACCTGTCTATGGTGATGGTAGAGAAACTCTCCTCTAGGTGTAGAGGATGCCCCTGTCTATGGTGATGGTAGAACCGCCTCTCCTTAGGTGTAAGGATGTCCCCTGTCTATGGTGATGGTAGTAGAACCTCTCTCCTCTAGGTGTAGAGGATACCCCCTGTCTATGGGTGGAGTAGTAGACCGCCTCTCCTCTAGGTGTAAAGATTGCCTCTGTCTATGGAATGGTAGAACCGCCTCTCCTCAAGTGTAGAGGATGTCCCCTGTCTATGGAGAGGTTAGAAACGCCTCTCCTCTAGGTGTAGAGGATGCCCCCTGTCTATGGTGATGGTAGAACCGCCTATCCTCTAGGGTAGAGGATGCCCCTTTCTATGGTGATGGTAGAACCGCCTCTCCTCTAGGTGTAGAGGATGTCCCCTGTCTATGGTGATGATAGAACCCCTCTCCTAGGTGTAGAGGATGCCCCTGTCTATGGTGATGGTTAGAACCGCCTCTCTCTAGGTTAGAGGATGCCCCCTGTCTATGGTGATGGTAGAAGAACCACCTTCTCCTCTAGGTGTAGAGATGGACCCCGTGTCTATGGCGATGGTAGAACTGCCTCTCCTCTAGGTGTAAGGATCCGGTCTATGGTGATGGTAGAACCGCTCTCCTCTAGGTGTAGAGGATGCCCCCTGTCTATGGTGATGTAGAAACCGCCTCTCCTCTAGGTGTATAGAGGGCCCCTGTCTATGGGATGGTGTAAACTGCTCTCCTCTAGGTGTAGAGGATGCCACCGTTATGGGGATGGTAAACCGCCTCTCTCTAGGGTAGAGGAGGTTCCCCTGTCTATGGTGATGGTAGAACCGCTCTCCTCTAGTGTAGAGGATGCCCCCTGTCTATGGTGATGGTAGAAGCGCCTATCCTCTAGGTGTAAGAGGATGCCCCCTGTCTATGGTGATGGTAGAACGCCCTCCTCTAGGTGTAGAGATGCCCCGTGTCTATGTGTGATGGTAGAACGCCTATCCTCGTAGTGTAGAGGATGCCCCGATGCTATGGCGAAGGGGTTAGGAAGCTGCCCTCGCGTGTGGAGGTAGAGGATGCCCGTCTATGGTGATGGTAGACCAACTCTCCTCTAGGTGTAGGGATGCCCCGTGTCTATGGCGATGGTAGAAACTGCCTCTCCTCTAGGTGTAGAGGATGCCACCTGTCTATGGTGATGGTAGAGACAACTCTCCTCTAGGTGTAGAGATGCCCCTGTCTATGGGAGGTAGAACCGCCTCTCTCTAGGTGTAGAGGATGCCCCGGTCTATGGTGATGGTAGAACCACCTCTCTCTAGGTTTTTTGGTGAGGATGCACCGTGGTGTATAGAGGGATATGGGCAGATGGGATAGGAGTCCTCTCTCTAGGTGTAGAGGATCGCCACGGTCTATGGTTGGGTTGAAACCGCCTCTCCTCTAGGTGTAGAGGATGCCCCTGTCTATGGTGATGGTAGAACGCCTCTCCTCTAGTGTAGAGGATGCCCCCTGTCTATGGGATGGAAGAACTGCTCTCCTCTAGGTGTAGAGGATGCCACCTGTCTATGGGGATGGTAGAACCGCCTCTCTCCGTGGTGTAGAGGATGTCCCCCTGTCATGGTGATGGTTAGAACCGCCTCTCCTCTAGGTGTAGAGGATGCCCCCATGTCTATGGTGATGGGTTATAGAACCGCCTCTCTCTAGGTGTAGGGATGCCCCCTTGTCTATCGGGTAGAGTGGAGAACCGCCTCTCCTTAGTGTGTAGAGGATGCCCCCTGTCTATGGTGATGGTAGAACTGCCTTCCTCTAGGTGTAGAGGATGCACCTGTCTATGTGATGGTAGAACTCACCTCTCCTCTAGGTGTAGAGGAATGCGCACCTGTTCTATGGTGAATGGTAGAACCGACTCTCAGCTTAGAACGGTTGTAGAGGATGCCGGCGCCCGTGATCGATGCGGATGGTTAAGCCCTCTAGGTGTAAGGAACTGCACCTTCATATTGTTGAGATCTCTGCGTAGGGTGGTAACAGTAGCCCCCTGAGTAGCTAGTGGGATGAAGAGCAACCGCCTCTCCGTTGGTGTGGACTGCGCTATGAGGACAGGTAAATCGGCCTATGTCTAGGATGTCCCTAGGGATGCATGAATCAGCTAGGTAAGTGCCTGTCATGGTGATGTAGACCCTACTGGTGAGAATGCCCCTGTCTATTGATGGTAGGAACCGCCTCTCCTCTAGGTGTAAGAGGGAGTGTCCCCTGGTCTAGTGCGGTGAGGTGTTATAGAAAAGCCCTCTCCTCACTAGTAGGTGTAAGGATGACCCCCTGTGACTATGGGTGATAGGTAGAACGCGCTCTCCTCTAGTGGTAGAGATGCCACGCCAGTCTAGTTGGGGGTGATGTGTATAACCCCTCTCCTCTAGTGGCTAGAGATAGATCCCCTGTCTATGGCGTGGTAGAACCTGCCTCTCCTCTAGGTGTAGAGTGATGCCTCCTGTCTATGGGGATGGTGAACCGCCTATCGCTCTAGGTTGTAGAGGATCGCCCTGTCTATGGTGATGAAGGTTAGAACCGCCTCTCCTCTGGCGAGTATGTAGGGAGGATGTCCCCCTGTCTATGGTGAGATGGTAACGAACGCCCTCATCCTCTAGGTGTGATGAATGTAGGAAGCAAGTCTGCCGCCCGTGTCTATGGTGAATGGTAGAACCGCCTCTCTGTAAGTGCCTCCCGTCTGTTTAACCGCTTGTGTGTAGAGGATGCCCCCTGTCTATGGTGATGTAGGAAACCACCTCTCAGGAGCGTGGAACAGCCCACTCCCACAAGAACCGAAAGCTAGGAGAAGAGCACTAGAACAACGATGGGAGGTAAAGAAGCAAGTGAGTTACTACCGCAGCAGAAAGAAAAGTAGGGACGTTTATTTCCGGAGACGACTACCTCGCCATACCCATGCCATCGGCATCTCTATGGCGTTTTTCCTGCCTGCCAATTAACCCCCCCCCCAAGCCGCTTCGCCTCCCTACCCCTTCATTTCTCGCCTCATTATGCCCCCTCCCTTCATCTCTCTCCTCAATCTTTCCACCTCTCACCTGCCCGCTACCTCATCCCCACGCTCCCCTCCGGGGCTACGCTCCTGCCACTCCAAACTTCTCCTCGTTTCCGCTACTCCCACTCCCCTCTGATCCATTATACTCTCCCTCCCATCTTTCTTCCCTTGTCTCTACTATCTAACAACGCCACTCGCTTGTTTCTAATCGCCCTATCTCTTCATATGTCCTCGCCCACCTCTATTCCTTTCGTTTTCCCTCCCATACTATCATACCTTACTTCACCCTTTGTCTACATATAACACTCCTGTCCCCTTTACGTCTGCCTACCTACACCCTTCTTTCCATCTCCCCAGTCCTTCGCGTTTCATCTTCCCCTCTTTCCTTTTGCCTTCCTCACATATTTCGCTTTCTCACTCATTCGCTTCGTCTTACTCCTCCCCTTTTGAATTTCTTTTTCTCCTTTAGACTCTCGCTTTCCTTCCGGAAGAGACAAAAGCGGTGAGATTCCATCCTAGTCGATGTGTTGTTGTGTTGTGTATGTGTAGAGGATGCCCCGTGTCTATGGCGATAGGTAGGAACGGCCTCTCCTCTAGGTGTAGAGATGCCCCCTGTCTAGGGGATGGTAGAAACCGCTATCTCTAGTTTGTAGAGGATGTCCCCGTGTCTATGGTATGGTAGTAGTAGAACCGCTCTCCTCTAGGTGTAGAGGATAGCGTCCATGTGATGAGTTGATGGTAGAACCCCTCATCCTCTAGGTTGTAGAGGATGCCCACCTCTGTCATGGTGCATGGTAGATAACGCCTCTCCTCTAGAGTGAGAGGATGCCCCACTGTCTATGGTGATGGTAGAGCCTACTCTTATGTGTAGAGGATGCCAACCTGTCTTGGCGATGGTGAATGGATAATAGAACTCCTCCTTAGGTTAGAGGATGCCCCTGTCTATGGTGATGGTAGAAACCGCCTCATACCTGAGGTGAGAGGATGCCCCTGTCTAGGTTGATGGTAGAGACGCACTAATCCTCTAGGCTGGTATAGAGGATTGCCCCCCGTCTATGGTGATGTTGTAGAACCGCCTTCCTAATAGGTGTAGAGGATGCCCCCCGTATATCGTGATGGTATTTATAACCCGCTACTCCTCTGGTTCGTGTAGAGGATGTTCCCCTGTCTATGGAGATGGTTAGGAGAACCGCACTTCTCTAGGTGTAGAGGATGCCCCCTGTCTATTGATGGTAGAGTTTTTGTAGAACCAGCCTCATCTCTAGGTTGTAGAGGATGCCCCTGTCTGGATGGTTGACGTGTAGAACTGCTTCCTCTTGGAATAGGAGGCCACTGCGGGGTGTATAGAATCGTCGGTGTAGAGGATGCCCCATGTCTATGTGTGTGGTAGGAACCGCCTATCTCATAGGTGTAGAGGATGTCACTCCTGTTATGGTGATGTTATTTAGAACCGCCTCTCCTCAGGTGTAGAGGATCCCCATGTCTATGGGATGGTAGAACTCGCTTCCTCTAGGTTGTAAGAGGATGGCCCCCCCACCGTTCTATGGGGAGGTTAGAGAATAGTCTCTCCTCGGGTTGTAGGATTGTCACTTCGCTATGTGGTAGTGTATGGTAGAACCTCCGCTCCCTAGTGTGTAGAGGATGCCCCCTTGTTCTATGGGTTGATGGTAGAACCGAACCTTCTCTTAGGGTAGAGGATGGCCCCCGTGTCTATGTGTGATGGTAGAACCGCTCTCCTCTAGGTGTAGGATGTCCCTGTTATGGTGATTGTAGCAACCCTCTCCTCTAGGTGGTAGAGATGCCCCCGTCATGGTGATGTAGTAGTAGAACGCCTCTCTCTCTAGGTGTAGAAGGATGCCCCTGTCTATGGTGATGATAGAGAATAGACTCTCCTCCTTAGGTGTAGAGGATTCCACTCGCGTCTATGGCTGATCGCGTAGAAACTGCCTCATCTATGTGTAGAAGGATGCCCCTGTCTATGGTTGATGGTATTAGAACTGCACTCTCCTCAGGTGTAGAGCAGAGTGATTGTAAACCGTGGGAGCGGCACACTAGTGGGCCGCGACACAAGGTTGAGTGATGCCGCGGGGAAAGTTCCCCGAAACCGATGTGCCCTGTGTAGAGAACTGCCCCGTTAGTTCTGCGCCCATTTTACTTACCTCAAGCCCCGCGTCGGCGATCCGCCATCTTCTGTAGATCACTCCACCGACGCGGGCCCAGTCACGTGACTGACGCGACCTGACCGTCAGGTCGCGTAAGTCACGTGTGACCAGAGGTGCGGGTTGCAGGAGTACAGAAGGGTGGGGGCAGATCGCATAGGAGTGAAGGTACGTGGAAAGAAGACTCAAGGGTAAGTATATAGGGTTTTATTTGTATAGGAAGGCAGTGGGGTCTTTTTTTTATTAGTAAAGGTAGGCTGGGGAGTTTATTGTTAAGGGAGCCTCTGGGGCCTTTTAATTAGTAAAGGGAGGGCATTTGTGCTTTGTTACTAGTAAAGGGAGGCCTTTAGGCCTTTTTTAAGTAGGAAAGGGGGCGGCTCTAGGGCCTTTGAACTAGTAAAGAGAGCAGAACGGGCTCTTAATTAGTAAAGGGCGGCAGTAGCTATGGCCTTTTATTAGTTAAAGGGAGGCAGCTAGGCCTTTTTATTAGTAAAGTTAAAGGGAGGCAGCTAGGGGCTTTTTATTAGTAAAGGGAGGCCGCTGGGGCTTTTATAGTAAAGGGAGGCCGATAGGCCTTTTTTATTAGTAAAGGGAGGCAGCTAGGGCCTTTTTATTAGTTAAAGGGAGGCAGTAGGGCCTTGTATAGTAAAGGGCGGCACGCGAGGGCTTGTAGTTAGAAAGGAGGCCGATAGGGGCTTTTTTTTTATCGTAAAAGGGAGGCGTAGGGCCTTTATTAGTGTAAAGGGAGGCCGCCTAGGGCATTTTTATTAGGAAAAGGGAAGGCCGCTAGGGGCTTTTCTTTTTATAGTAAAGGGAGGCCGGCTGGGGTTTTTATTAGTAAAGGGAGGCCGCTAGGGGCTTTTTATTAGTAAGGGAGCCGCTCGGGGCTTTGTATTAGCGTAAAGGGAGGCGCGTAGGGTTCTCTAATTAGTAAAGGGAGGCCGCTAGGGTCTCTTAATTAGTAAAGGGAGGCGCTAGGGACTCTTAATTAAGTAAAGGGAGTCCGATAGGGGTCTCTTAATTAGTAAAAAGGGAGGCGCTTAGGGTCTCTTTATAGTAAAGGGAGGCGCCGCTAGGTCTTTAATTATAAAGGGAGCCGCTTTAGGGGTTCTATTAATTAGTAAGGGAAGCCGCTAGCGAGTCTCTTAATTAGTAAAGCGGAGGCCGTAGGGTATCTTAATTAGTAAAGGGAGGCCGCTAGGTCTCTGAATTGCAAAGGGAGGCACGCTAGAGGTTTTTATTAGTTAAAGGGAGGCTTTTATGAACTGTTTGAGTGTAATTTGTGCTATTTGGTTGGTGGTTGTGCCCCAGGATTTGCTAAGTTATAAAAAAGTGTGCCGCAGCTAAAAAAAGTGATGAAAATCAACTGGTGTAGAGGAGGCACCCTGTATATGGCGATGGTAGAACCGCATCATCCTCTAGGTGTAGAGGATGCCCCCTGTCTATGGTGATGGTAGAACTGCCTCTCCTCTAGGTGTAGAGGATGCCCCTGTCTATGGGGATGATAGAACTGCCTCTCCTCTAGGTTTAGAGGATGCCCCCTGTCTATGGTGATGGTAGAACCACCTCTCCTCTAGGTGTAGAGGATGCCCCTGTCTATGGTGATGGTAGAACCACCTCTCCTCTAGGTGTAGAGGATGCCCCCTGTCTATGGTGATGGTAGACAGAACTGCATTATCTTTGGAGGTCGTCCTGCTGGACCCACCATTCTTTCTCTACAGGGGGACCCTGGAGAGAAGCTACAACGAGAGACTAAATTTTCCCTCCTTCTTTCAACTATATTGGTGTCTTCAGGCAGCCGATACGAATGAAAGATGTGGAAGAACAGGTAGCAGTAAGTTACTGCTTAAAATGCCACGTTGGCACTTTGCGGTAAATAAGTGGATTTTGGTTGTAGTTTGGTCTCCAAAAGGTTCGCCACCACTGCTCTATGGCGTAATTAATAAAAATATTAAAAATAAGGTGCCCCAATACTGACTTATGTGGCTCTCTACTGGTAACTTCCACCCAATCTGAGAATGTGCCATTAATAATGACCCTCTGTTTTTTTCTCACCAAGTCAATTTCTAAACACAGATGCACCGATTTTCCCCTAGTCCCAGCATTTATGTACATCCCTTTTTATGCGGTACAGTATCAAATGCCTTAGAAACGTCTAGGGCCACAGTCTCCCCTAGGTCCAGTCTAGAATTTAACCAGTTGTCGATTGACTCCTGAATTTTCACAAGAAATAACAAAGGAATTGCAAAACGCAGGTATAAGAAAAGAGGTCCGGAAATCTCATATTATGAATGATGTGAGCGTCTATACGCCAAAAGTGGTTAACAACATGGTCAAATGTACTACTACTTACATTTACTAGCTATAGACTGAAGCAATATTTCAAGGGACCGATGGCCTTCAGTCAGCATTGTCCTCCAGGAGGAGCTCATATTAATATTATAGATGTATCCATCCTTACCTTCGTTTCTGTGACTATCTTGTCACACAATATTGTGAAATTATATGTTGATTTCCTTATGTCTCACATATTGGGACACATGAAAAGGTGAGGAAGGACACATAATGAAGACAGAACAACTGATCATCCTTGTCTGACAAAGCTGCCTGAAGGAGAGCACCCCGTTGAATACGAGACCACAAGGACAGGAACGACATAAAGCTACACAAGTTACTTACATTAACTTCGGTTATAGCAATATCTACGACGCTACCGACAACAATTAAGGCATCAAACGTGTTCCAAGCGTCAGTGAAATAGTGCTGTTAGTACAGGCGAAGACAGGACGAGACAAAAGAGAAAGAAGTAGAGAGAAGAGTTATGACAGTCTAATGGACATCAACCATAAGAAGGTGTTTGAGGAACATCATCAAACCATGAATGTAACCGATGCATCGATACATGAAGATTGGTTATGGTTTGGTGAATCCATAAACACTGAAGCTCTCTGGGCCACGATGGTTCCTTAAAAGTCCAATTTTATTCCACACTTCCTTGTTTGAGCTCCAAAAGGTGAAATTTTGGGAATTCCAAATAGTAATGTCCTAAAATATCTTCTCAATTGTCAATATAGGAAACTTTAAGCAAACTGGAGACCCTACTGCTTGTGTGACAATCTCGAAGTCATGTTGTCCATAAGATATAGATCTTAAGAGGTAAACTTTTAGTTTGGGAAGTAAAGAAAGTTAGAAAAGGTAGAAATCCTTCCCCCTGAGCAGGTGTTAGAAATGCTTGTGACTTGTCCATGCGGTGACACAGACGACACTGTAGTAGGGGACGCAGGGTGATGGCAGCGGGGTGGGGGGTTGTACTTACATCAGCTTCACTGAGGACCACGTCTACTATGCTGCCGATAACGATGAGGGAATCAAAGGTGTTCCAGGCATCACTAAAATAGCCCTGCACACAGTGGCCAGAGGGGCAAATGGAGGTGGTTAACAATTCACAAAGTATGACAAACCACATTGCGGAAAAAACACACAAGCACAACGTTACACATGGCTTCCATATTGTCTGGGAAGAGGATTGAGTTCAGCGGTGACCCACAATAAATTGGGTCTTCCTTCCATGCAGGGGCAATTCAATAGCTACTATTTGTGAGTTGTGGAGTAGGTAGCCACAACTCCATCAAAGGGATCAATAATCGTTTTTTGTGGATTCTACTCGTCTGGGGCGAGGACCCGTGCTCTCCAATATTCAGCATTCTACTTGTGGTTTGAGCTGGACTATCTTTCCCTTCATCAATAATCGTTTCCCTGCAACTCGTTCACTAATATGAGCTCATGGAATTAAATTGTGACCCTGGAGATGTTACGACCTCCTCTTCTAGTCGCAAAAAAACCCCATAAGGCTCTAATTTTTGCAACCAGAAGTGACGGCCATAACATCTCAGGGGTCACATTGTGTTATTTGGTGACGGAGGGACAGGGTGAAAATATCTTTGCTAAAATGAGTCACAGCCAAAGTCCCCATGGCACAGTGCATACTTTGTAACCTTTTGGAGACCACTTCCCAGCAATGCAGAGGAGATGAACACAACAACATGGATTCTGCAGGCAGCATTGACATTTTCTGGGAGATATATGGACAAGTCACAGCAAATTCAGATTGTCATGCAGTTCTGGGTAGGAGGATTACACAGCAATCGCTTGTCACTTACGAGCCAACGTTTTTTTTTGGGCACGCAAATCTGACAGATGATATGAATACAGGGACAAATTATAGTCTTATATAGGGAACGTCTTATATAGGGTTTTATAAATGTCATAGGGAATACCAATTCTTTTGTCTCAAACTGGCATCCTATACTTCCCCAGTTATGCGTTTTATGTATCAGCTTGCTAAACTTTATACGTAACATCAACATCATGATTATAGTACAATTAGGAGAAGTATATGGTAATTTTGTGACTAAGTCTTAGTCGCCATATTTAGTCTATATTCACACTTACGTGCGCTCGCCATGCCGTAGTGCGGTGGACAAACGTCGGCGCCAGATAGAGGAGGAGGGGATGAGTGCTGCTCACCTACACCCCTCTCGATAGTGATATATGTCCCCCATACGGCAGTGTGAATGTAGCCTAAGTCTGTGCTGTGCCAGGAAACCACCATTAGAAACAGAACAAGGAGATTTGCATTAACCTGCATGTATTTATTAATGCTCCTGCACAACGTGGGTCACCTATTATCCTCCTGTAATCATTTTTTCGTCACCACGAGACCAGAAATGATGAATGTCGTAGACTCGTTACAAGAGTTGTGGTGACAAACGGCATGTCATCACTTCCAGTCTGGTGGGGAACAGGATTGGCAGGAGCACATCTTATTTAATCAGATCGCTGACTTTAATTCTTTTTGAACAAAAATTTGTGTCATAATTTTAGTCTTTCCTATTACTTACCTTTGGTTTGAAAGCTATAAGTTTCAAAACCATTTCTACAGTGAAGACGGCAGTGAAGACCATATTCATCACGTCCATGACATCATTAAAGATTTTAGATTGTCCATAATGCTGGAAAATAAAGAAATAATTGTGGTGAATGATTTTAGATCTCTCCTGACCTCTCATATACATGGACGCTAGGCTCAGCTGAGCGCTCATGTGTTTTGAATAGGGTGATGGGTTATATCTCTGCCTTGGCTTATCCAAAAGGATACGATAGCTTAAATTGGAAGATGTAAGGGGAGCGTCTAACCAGGCCACACAAATTTGATAAGCCAGTCCCGTCAAAATCAGCAGGTTCAGCCAACAATTGTCCAAAGTTTACAGCCTGTTAACCTTGTGTATAGCCAGTAAACGTTATGTATGGCCACCTAATTTTTCTTATGGCTAGTTAACCTTGAGCATAGCGAGCTAAACTTGTGCATAGTGAGATAACCCTGTATCTGGCCAGATAACCCTGTGCCTGGTCAGCTAACCCTGTGTATGTCCAGTAAACCTTATGTGTGCATAGTTAACCTTGTGTCTGTCCAGCTAACCCTGTGTCTGTCCAGCTAACCCTGTGTCTGTCCAGCTAACCCTGTGTCTGGTCAGCTAACCCTGTGTCTGGTCAGCTAACCCTGTGTCTGGTCAGCTAACCCTGTGTCTGGTCAGCTAACCATGTGTCTGGTCAGCTAACCATGTGTCTGGTCAGCTAACCCTGTGTCTGGTCAGCTAACCCTGTGTCTGTCCAGCTAACCCTGTGTCTGTCCAGCTAACCCTGTGTCTGGTCAGCTAACCCTGTGTCTGCCCAGCTAACCCTGTGTCTGCCCAGCTAACCCTGTGTCTGCCCAGCTAACCCTGTGTCTGTCCAGCTAACCCTGTGTCTGCCCAGCTAACCCGGTGTCTGCCCAGCTAACCCTGTGTCTGCCCAGCTAACCCTGTGTCTGGGCAGCTAACCCTGTGTCTGGGCAGCTAACCCTGCTTCTGGCCAGTAAACTTTATGTATGCATAGTTAATCTTATCTACGCCAGTTAACCTTGTGCATGGCCAACAAACCTTGTGTATAGCCAGCAAACCTTGTGTATAGCCAGCAAACCTTGTGTAAGTTAACCTTCCCTTTGTTACATACCTGCATAGCCAAGCACAGTGTATTCAGCATGATGAGCACAAACATGATGTACTCAAATCCTGTGGAGTTGACGACGTACCAAAACTTGTACTGATAAGGGTTCTTGGGGATGTATCTTCTGAGGGGCCGGGCTTTGAGAGCATACTCCACACACTGTCGCTGAATTTAGTATGGAGGAAGATTGCGTTACATAAGTCACATTAAAAAAAAAATTACAAAAAAAATGTATACACTGAAAAATAATATTAACATAAAACATCACTATGAAATCGATGCTGTACCCATGACAGGAACACAACCAAAACCTCTGCACTGATTTGAAAAGAAATCACTAATTTTACTGTTCAAATGGACCTTTCAGACTTCAATAATGGCTAAATGCGTTAAGAAAAAACAAAAAAACTCTCTTTGCCGATTCACTTACCGATTCCCTGCTCGAGTTTACTTCCTGGTCACGTCTTGACATAGTTCCTGGAAATGTTCACTCAGCCAATCAGTGGCCACAGCAATGATTGGCTGGGCAGACAAAACCGGGCACTAAGGATCCAGGAAACATTGGAACTGCATCAGTTGGGAATCAGGTGAGTGAAACTTTTATTTTTATGTTATGATTGTTGATCGATGATTGTTAAATAAACATGTTGAAATGAATTTTTATGTTATTAATCATTTGTGCCTATTGTTACCGCAGTTGAGAACCCCTTCCATTATATTTAGTGCTGCCCAACTTTATATTTTCATCCAAAAAGAAGAAAATATAAAATTATGATCAAACCTCTGGATGTAAACAACCTGCATTAATTTATGTAAATAAGTATTCAGTATATTTTACCTGGTTCTTGTCCAGCTCACAGTTCTTGTATTCCTTCTCTCCCTGTTCTTGAAATGTGACGATAACGAAACCCACAAATATATTCATCATGAAGAAAGCGATGATGATGATATAGATGATGAAGAAGATGGAGATTTCCACTCTGTTGTTGTAGATGGGGCCAACGTTTTCTCCGTTAGAATCAATTGCTTTGTACAAGAGCCTAGGAAAGGCAAGGACAAATATGCTTACAGATGGATGAGCTTATAGGAATTCACTTAAATGGGTATATAAGGTTTACTAAAAAGGGATAAAAGGAATCCGTATGAAGTTGTGACCATATAACGCTGTAGACAGTGTTGAGTATTGTTCCTGGAGATCTGTGTAACCATACCTTTATGTCTGTTGTTAGTAGCAGCAGCAGCACTCTCTAAGTATTTTCCGGGATTGTAGCTGAATTTGAAGCATGCTGGTGCAGTGGTATGTGAGATCTTTTCAATATCCTGCTGCACAGTTCCTCCTCCTGCTGTAGCAGATTCTGTTTAAATACTACAGCAGTGCTCTGAATCCAGCTACAGTTTTGAAATATACATTTATTGTTCACAGTCCTACTGATACTAACAACACAATCAAAGGTCCGATTACGCAGATCTCTAGTGATATTACACTGTCTACTGCTTTGTATGGTAACTGCTGACAGATGCCCTTTAAATAAAAAAAAATTTCTATTCCCCTAACACTGGGTGCCTCATTTCCTTTCCCTATGCATCTGGCACTGCAGCTAATCAGAGAACTCACACCGATTTTATACTGATGGCCTGTCCCAAGGATAGTTATTGATATTGTTATCCCAAAAAACCCTTCTAATAAACCTGCTGATTTGAAGACATAAGTTTGCATCGCTAAGCACAGAGAAGAAAGTTGAATATTACAGACGAGGTATTATACATACGCTGGCCACCCCTCAAAAGTGGAAACTGTGAATAGCGCCATCATAGCGGACAGGACATTGTCAAAATTGAAGTCGCTATTGTGCCAGTGCCTCTCTCGGATAGACGGGCTGTTGACATCTCCATCCTTATAGACAATGTACTTTCCCCTGGGAGAGAAGAAAATGTATGAATTAAAATTCTAGGAATCAAGGTCCTGCAGTCGGACTTTCCTTTCCAGCGTGTATTTTTCTTGCCCTGTATGCGGATTCTATAAGGAAGTGTCTCATTGATTTCCATTGTGTGAGCATTTCCGTAAACTTCACATGTAAGATTACACGTATGATGCACTATCACTTACCTATCACTGTAACATGTCATACTAGTTCCAATTTTTATTAACTATATTTAAACTTTGGACAGGGATGACATGTCCGATGGATTATCTAAGCATTCTAGCTTACTAACAAAACATAGGATCTTACACAAAAAAAAAATCTATGGAAATTCAATTTCCACACATATTAAGCGTTTGTTTAAAGAAAACCTATCAGCTCCAACCCACTGCCTAAATTGGACTTGAAATCCCCTTGTGTTTACCCCGGGGCCTTCATAACTTGTTAAATTATGTTTAAAAAGTTATTTGCACATTGAATAAAACTGAAAAATACATAAAACTTACTTGCACTCCTCTGGGGTCTGTTTTGCTTCATCTGAACAACGATAAAACTTGCCCTGATGTTAGAAAAAACAAGGTCAATAAAAATTACAGAGTTGGGAAATGTAGACAGCAGTAGGGAAATGTAGATGCAGGATCATAACATAACAATCTTAGGGCACAATGCAAAATAAGTATTGGGGATCCCCAAAGTTCAGGTGTCAAATGTCTTATCACATGGGCACACACTTTCATCCTCTTGAGCCCAGGTTAACCTCTGCACCCCACATTGTTACCCTCTGGGAAGATTGTTGATTTTCGCAATTTATAACTTACCTTAAAGAGCTGAACCCCAATACACGCAAACATGAACTGTAGCAAGGTTGTCACGATCATGATGTTACCGATGGTTCGGATGGCAACAAACACACATTGAACGACATGCTGAAGGAAATTAACCAAGAAAACACAAGTTTAATAAAATACAATAAAGATATAATCAAAAATGTGTTGCTGAAGGTAACTACATGCTACTTCTATAGTAAATATAGTAAAAGGCTTAGCTCCCCCAAGTGGTGGCTAAAGGAAATGATAATTATTAAAATTTTTCCCTTTAGGCTGGGATTTAGCACTAAACCACAAAATATACTATACTAATAAATAAAGCCCACAGGAAAACAGTCCAAAAGGCGACACATTAAGGAGTGTTTTTTAATATTTTGACCCTGCAAATCACCAGTAGTCTTGGAAACCTCTTGAGAGAACTTTTTAGCAAACATGTATTGATTCTACTAGTACCCCAAAAGCGGTCTCTCACACTTTAGCGGTTGTCCTGAGGCTGAAAAACATGGCACCTCTCCTGAGCATGGGTAGCACCTAGTATTGTAACTAAGCTCCATTCATCTATTTACAGCTGAGCTACAATTCCAGCACCAACCATGGTCAGGTATGGCACTGTTTTGAGGTAGCTAGCAGACATGTTTTTCCACCAGACAACCCCTTTAAGTGTTTTGAAAAGGAAATGGGCTGTGGAGCCTCTTGCTGCACTTTAGAGTGAGGGTCCGTCCTTGGAGCACTTGCAGGAGAAGTGTAAACCTAGCGCTATGTGCAGTTTTGAAGAGACAATGAGTATAAGCTTAGCACATATATCCAGATACGACCAGCATAGGACATATATATATATATGTATATAGTTGACACAAAGTGGTCACAAAACACGTAAGACCATACTGATTTGTCATCTACTGTCCTACAATTCTTTTATCTAATTTAGTGATACACACCTTTAGCCCTTTTGCCCTATTAATGGCTCTCAGGGGTCGGAGCACTCTGAGGACTCTTAGGATCTTGACCACAGATATAGCGCTTGACCTGTAGAGACACAAATGGCACGTTATCACTTAGTATGGAAGATCAGGATACATTACACAGACAACTTCTATATATGATAGATGAATAGTATTCACACTAGACACAAGTCTCTTAAGTTTCAGTCTCTTTACATATATTTGGATATTATGACACCAGGCTTTATATATGTGTATAGTTTTTTTTTAACCCTTTAAAGAACAAGGGGCAAGTGGTTTGACCACTGGGTCTCCCATCAGTGGGGGTCTGTTATGAGTATGATGAAGCGGAATTGCAGACACAAGCACAACTACTCCATTCAACACTATGAGAACATATGAGAGCAGATCTGGGCTATCTCAGACAGCCAGAATGGACAATGTGAATTGGATTTATATGGGCCGCATGGAACCCCAGTTCTCATGATCTGCCACAGTCTCCGTGATCAGACCACTATATATGTGGTCAGTGAGTTGGTGGAAATATAGCATTACAGCTTATCAGCTGAAGGATCTACTAGTCTGGAGGACTTGTCCCATCCATGGACTACTAGAAAAGACCATCTATTTTAATGAGAATGGTGTAATGCTTCAATTTCCTTGGGGTGGCGCTGCAGGAGATTTTAAGGGCTTGTGCTGTGTCTCCTGGGTTTGTAGCTAATCACTAAGGGTGTTCGGTATTGTACTTTGTCATAAGCTTATACTTGTAACAAAAAGGGAATGTCAAAGGGCAAACATCCCCTTTATCTGTGCAAAAACAACACCAATGATGAAGTCCATGTACTTACTGAATACCAAAAGAAACCAGTGAGACGCCAACGACCAATAAATCCAGTAAATTAAAATAATTTCTGCAAAAGGAGCCTTTGTGGAGAAAGGCCCCATATGTCATCATCTACAAAGATAATAAGAGAATTAGTCTGACATGTAATGAGTCTCATTTAAGTACAAATCACCAACCTCAATTGAAGCAATGTATATATATATGTATACACAGTGACATCGGACTCCATTGCTAGGTAGCATAAATACCGACAAACAAGCATGTGTATTAAACATGGCGCTGTCCATACGGTGAGGAATGTAACACGCCGACTGTCCACAGCGAGAAATGTAACATAACAAACAGAAACACTTTTTTTTTAAAGAGGTATTTACATCCAATGGGACAGAACCATTCCCCTGGCAAAATGGAAAACCTCCATGGTGGGGGCACTGATCCTTACTCTGTTGTAGGGGACACATTCCCTGGATTCAGTGCTGCAGAGCAGGGATCAGCTCCAATGTGATGGTCATTATGCTTTTGTTTTGCCAAGGACACCCATAAGCCCCTCCAACCAGTGACATGTAAGTACCAAATGGGTGACCCTATAAGGGCACTGTATTCGCCCTTATAGGTGGTCATCCGCATTCCTAGGTCTCAAACCCAAGACCTTCTATATGGAATGTAGAACCAATAACAGCTACAAGCTCAACTACTGTCAATAGAAGGATTTTCTCTAACAAATAACCTAAATAGTAAGATTCTACTTTACATACATAATATACTGGTGTATAGAGACATATCTCCATACCAGCATATTGGAAAGAAAATTGTGTATACATTTTTTATATTAATTTTCTTTTTACAAACCTATGGGCCTTTTCAATCACCAAAAAGAAACCCTGGCCCCCAAATCTATTATCTATTGTGACCACTTAAATAAGCATACATCTGCTTACATATCCTATTCATCTCTTACTATTTTAATGAAGTATCTCTTTAAATATACTATATATTCTTCATTTAATGTCATGTTGAGAATTACTAATATAAAAAAAGTTTAGTTTCTCGTAACAACTAATCAGATTGGAGGTTGCATTCCCTCGGCATGAATAAGTAGTCACCTTGTACCACGGGCACTTTATTTGACCACCTGAACTTATTTTTAAGTCATATTATCAGACAACAAGAAGGCAGAGACGTAACGCACTCAAGCAGGTGTATAGAGCATGGCACTGCGGCTCCAACAAATCCCAGGTCACGCGGTGTCACACGACAGAAAGGCTCATGCGATCAGGCGAGAAGGAAATCATGTAAGCGACATATGCACGGGTCACGTCATCGCTGTCACCAGCTTCTCCATGCAGGCTACACCAGTCCCACCAAACCTACAGCACAGACCTCCTCCTCATGTTTGTTATAGTCATCTAACAAGATGTATATTCATAGCAATAACCATGGTATGACCATGTACAGCCAAAATTAGGAAACCGTGATAAATAACATATATACAAAGGGGGAGATTTATCAGAAGTGTCTGAGAGCAGAACAGTTCTAGTTGATTGGGGTAACAAATCAGAGCTCAGCTTTCATTTTATAGACAGCTGTGAGCAAATGAAAGCTGAGCTCTGATTGATTTCCATGGGCAAATAGAACAGCTCTGCTCTCAGACACTTCTGATAAATCTCCCCCATAAATGGAAGTGAAATACCAAGTGAGTATGGAGTTGTATATGGTGAATAATAAAGGTTAAACAGTGTTTATGGAATAAATCTATAATGGTGCTGCCAGTCAGACATTATCAATTTAGCAGTTCTGGAAATCCCCTTTACCTACAAATAATTGGAAATGTCACCAGCACATACACAATTGACAACCATGTCTAAGATACTGTATGTAGGCATTTTCTACCCTGCCCACACACTGCTTGTGACATGCCTGCAGCATACGCACCGTGTCCCCTCTCCTGTGCCTTCTACCAGCATCTGTGGCTCTGCAAAATCTTTCTCCCAATCTGGTCCAGGTATAGGAGTGCAAATTGTAGTAGAGAAAAACTGACTGCCACAAGGGGATAGTGATATTGGGGAATTACAGCTAACACTAGGGTAACTATGGCTTGCAATGAAGACATTGAGGGGCATTTACTATTGACTTTCTCGTACTTTTTCTGCACTTCTAGTTTCACAGTACTATTTTGGTGCACAGTTAGAGCTGCAAAAAGCTGGTCTACCAAGTTCCATTTCACCTTCTCCTTAGCTCAGATCATTTTCGGTCGGGCGCCAATTCATTAAGCCCTGGTGCCGCAATCAAACATCCAAGTCTAATGTACTGCATGATTCGTGAACCATGAACACAGATTCTGCATCTACATTGATAAATGCCCCCATTGTGCACAGCCACATTACAGATCTGGGCTTTGGCCATCTAGGACAGATATGCCCCTCACACCGCTAACATGACCCATTCCAGTTTCTTTGCATTTTAAGTTCCAAAGGGACATCTGGGGATATGTCCCATCTCTCCAAGGACCCTGAGAGGCTGTACAGGCTGCCTAGTATGTATGCCTTAAGAATATGTAGCCTAATGAAAATCCATAAGGTGATAACTCGGGCAGGATAGATGGGTAGATGGCTGGAGATGTAAGGAGTCCATGAATACAGACATAACAAACAGTGCGGACCACCAACCACCAAAGGCTGATACAAGTATTACACATAAATATAAACCCTGTATAGTCTATGGTGTAGATTTGAAGGGAAGGTTGAGCGGTTGAGTTAGATGCAGCCATACAGTGTATCACTCCAAAATTCACATCATTCCAAAGAACAAACGTCTCTTAGTTTTTTATGTGCAGACAAAACACACTCCATTCATGTAAAAGTCACACCGAAACCCGTATTTACATCAGTAGTAATAGATTATATCAATGGCCATTACATGTTATTATAACTATATAAAGGGCTCTTCTGCTGAAAGACTGCCCTATACGGTTGTTGTACTCAACAGCAGTCACTATGTAAGGCGTTTTACCATATAACGGTGAAAATGATAAGGGAGATTTTCACCTTTCAGATGGCAGACAACAATGCACAAGTCCAGGGATAGGGAGACCGCTCCAGCCTCCAGATGCTTTTATCTGGGGAAATTGTGTCCAGCTGCCCTCTGCCTTGTGGTTACCCCAAAATAAATACAGAAGGCGTGCATATTTGTATATATGTGTGGCTGTATCCAGACCATATACTTTGGTTACGGTATATATGCCACAACCTGTATAGGTTGTCACACTGTGTATACGTGCGTGAATGTTAGAGTATTACATACGTGTGTCTCAGTGTGTATATCTGTGAGAAGATAAGTACATTAGATATGTGTGTGCGTCAGTGTATATATATATGTGTGTGAATGTACGTATAGTGCGTGTATCTGGCTCACACTGTGTATTTGTAAGAACAGTGTGTATGTGTGAATGTCACAGTTTTAATTTGTAGGGACAGTACATATGTGTGTATGTCAGTGTGTTAATGTAAGAACAGTGCATATGTGTGTGTCACAGTCTGTATATATAAGAACAGTGTATATGTGTGTATACCACAGTGTGTATATGTGAGTTAATGTATATTTGTGAGAATAAAGGTACAGTATATATGCTTGTGCATCAGTTTGCAAATATGTGTGTGAATGTAAGTTTAGTAAGTGGGTTAGTGTGTGTATATATGTGTGAATCTATGTCCAGTACATATGCATGTGTTTGATAGTGTATATATCCCAGTGTAAATGTAACTACAATATGTAGTTATGCCTGTGTGTATATTTTTCTCCACAATCCACAAAATGGTTGCAGGTAAATCTCCACTTTATACAATTTCTACATATTTGTTGCCATATACTGGGTAGACATGACCTTTAATGGCGACTTTAATGACTGTTCTTTACGACTGATCTGAATACGGTTTTCACACAAACCAGGTTACCTTCAAAACGATCTCAAATGTAAACATACTAGTGAAGACATAATCTGCATATCCTAGCACCTGGGGGTACAGAAGAGTCATATGTTATCTTACACGTCACATTGAGGGTTAAAATAAACATTCATTTACCTTTAAGAAGATTTCAACTGTAAAGATTCCTGTAAAGGCATAGTCAAAGTAACCAAGAATCTGCAAGGTACAAGAGGACAGTGAGAAGTCTGCAGAGTGATAGAGGACAGGGGACGTGTCTCTGATACAGTAAAGGTCACTGAATCCATGAATTGGTCTGGGGTCTAGGAAGGCCCATCCTTGCCAGCAGTGGCGGAGCTATAGGTAGTGAACTAAAATATATATATGAAACATAAATTTGTGTAATTCCATCTATAGACTGTAGATGTCGCTGTCTTATCACAATTCACTATTAACCTACAATTTGAATACAATGGAAATTTACAAAGATCGTTCCATATACCAGACATAGTCCAGAGCACGCTGAGGCATTAGCTTACAAAGTAATCTCCCATATATTTTGCAGAGGTGTAGCCACAAAATCTATTCCACACCTAAGCACTGGTGCTTTGTGTTGTGCAGGACACGGTTTCCCGTCACAAATGCTGTATATGCCAAGATGTCCTGTGCAAGGCCAAGTGCAAATGATTCTCTGACCACTTTGAAAGATCTGATTTTATGTAAATAAAGAGTAATAATTACATCATAATTATTATTTATATATTTGCTGTTGGAAAATCTCTGTTTACAGTCAATGAATAGGAATCGTCTCTAGATAAGCGGAACATCTGATGAGCCATGCACCTGTCTGACATCACATGACCAGGGATATAATGAGTGGTGCACCTTGTAGCTCACTGTTTAAGTCTATTGATGGCTTCATTTAGTAATTTTAAAGAGCAATTTGATAACCTCACTTATAAAGTCAATAAGGCGGGGGGCTGTGCCGTATAGACACGCTACCCAACATCCTCTCCCAAATCCTCCAATCTCCTTACACGCTGTGCCTGTAAACCCAAGCGGCGACAGCGCAGCCATGAAATTTCGGCATGATGTCCCTGTTTTGGGGGCCAAGTTAGGAAAGTCGGGGGACAAAAAGAGACAGCATATCTTGACTGTATGTCGGACTCCAGATGCCCACCTCCTTGCCTTTCTAAAGGAGGTGAATAAAAGAGGTTTATAGAAGAAAGGTAGCAGCAAATCTCTATATAAATCCATAAATGGAAGACTTCTACTACATCAGGTGTGTGCGGGGTATGGCTGGTGCCAGGTTTCCTTTAGAGGGGACCTGTTAGGGCAATTTGGGACACTAAACTACATTGTGCACCAAATCGCCCTCTACGTGGTCGTATTTAAAAAGAAAAAAAATAATTATATTTAGCTTCATCCAGAGCTCCTAGCACCAATAGGTTACAGCAAGTGAAGACACTGTAGTAACCCCGGCTTCACTGTACAAGTGGAGCTCATGTGCAGTGTAGCCGGGATATTATCCCAGTTTCACTTGCCACAGCACAAGAGGAGGCGCTGGTGCTGGATCTGCAGATGTCCGATGTGCCCGATAGTTGTTTGTTTTTTAATTGAGGGGAAAAAAAAAGCTAATATACAGATCAATTTGGGACCCTAAAACTGGTTAGGGTCCCAAATTGACCTGACAGGTCGTCTTTAAACGTGACAGGAGGCTGAACTTCTTCTCCTTCATATTGCTTTCCTACATTGCTTCTCTGAATAGCAGCTCTCTCTCTCATACAGAATAAGCTCAGTCATCTACTTTGACCCTACAAATGCTATGGGCCTGCAGGGTGTTCAATTCTCGGCACCCACTCCAAAAGTGGGAATATCGCAGCACCCTCTCAGCATGTATGATGTGAATGCGGTGCTAGGAATCAATAATACACGGTGCCCATGCCTGCAGGACTTTCAGAGAACACATTAACACATTGATTTCCATGATACTGTCATAGCTGATAAAGGCAGAAATGGCAATAAAAGTTTCCTTTAGCACTTAGTATATTCATCTGTACAGACACAGGGGGAGTCATTTTCTCTCTTGAGAGTCAATATTCAACTATTACTAGAAGCAGGTAGCCATTTACTGGCCTCTTATAGTCCAAAATTATACCTGGGACCCAGTTAAAACCATTATTCCCACCCGTGGATCAGGGGCAATAAAATAAGCGGTGCGGCTCATTTACACGCTGCTCCTAAGCTGTGTAATTCCTATCAAGTGCAGTAGTGTACAGCCCCACTGAGTCTGTGAAGAGATTACCTGCGGCTCAGGGAGATAACATGCTCCGCATAAGGTCACAGCTCGGCTTATTTTTTGGGGGGGGATTTAAGAGAATGCGGTGTTCTGGTTTATTACGTTACCGGTAATGCAATGGTTACAATATGTGAATGTAGAACCTTAGAACCTTGTAGTACAATGTAACTCTTTATTAGGTACAATTAATTTACATTCAGAGGCGAAAGAGTGCCACACCTATCCACAGGTGGCATGTGGTTTCGCAGCTTGCATAGTGCAGTTTGCACTGTTTTTGATAAATGTGGGCATATTCGAGGGATAGGGGTATCAGAAGTTTAGCCAATAAACCTCTAATGTCTAGGGTCAGCCAGAGATGTAGCACCCATCATGTGCTCATGTGTGACAATGGTTTGCCTGTCAGTGTAACACTGACTGGCACTGACTGGAAACATTCCACTAGAATACTAAACATTCCCAGGCTGATTGTAAATCCTCGTAATGTCATAATAAATTGTCATGAAATTTATTAACAAAAAAGTCCCTCCACAGACAATAAAAAGGTTAAAAAATCTTCATTTTTTATGCACAAAAAGCAAAAAATAATAAAAATAAAAATGGTGCAAATAAAATCCACAGCTGGCCTTGGATTGGCGACATACACATTACCTTGCGCTCTTTTTCTTCTCCTTTTCCTCGGCAGCTTCTTTCTGGGCGGTGTTCAGACTTTCCGCATCTGCCAGATTGTCCACAGCAATGGCCAAGAAGACATTTAGTAGGATATCTGTGGTGTGCGGATTCAGGAAGCCAAATGCGGGGGCTACAGCTTGTTTCATGAGTCCCCCCTCCATTGATAGGTCATGGTGCATTGTCATCATCTCAGATGTCTTTTACCTACACTTGGGAATGTGCCTAGGAGTCAAAATGTGCTTCCCCTCTTACATAGAAGGTGTCCATACACCCTGAAAGGCAGATGTCCCTCCAAACTTATAATAGTCACCATTCACTAGGTTTGTTAAACGATAAAAGAGTTTGTTTTGTCGCCCTGTGAATGTGCATTGTGACGGGTAAAAGCAAGATCTATTCCATCAGATATTTACATAGACTTTACATACATCAGGGGACTGGTGGCAACAATGCACCCTTTGAGTTTTTTTATCCAACCAGTAGTGGATTATAATATAGGCGGTTTGGGTAGTAGCCCGGGAGCCAAGTCTTCTAGGGGGACCATGGCCACCCAAACCACCCACCAGATTTTATACTAAGAAGAACCTTCACCCATGAACTAATCATACATCTGCTCATGCTCTTAGTACACATGAGCCATTTCAGGACCTTAGAAGGTCCTCCAAAGATCCTTAAGCCGCAGATTGAAAGCAGGCAGAAGGGACACATCCTCCATTCCCTGAGAAATTTGATTTCCAGATTTATAATATTATAATATTTATACAGCCCAGGGCTAATGACAGTCTTCATCAGCCCCCGCATGCATCCTCTAGATCTCCACGATAAAAACTTAGAGCACGTCTAACACTGAACTGTTTCCCCACATAGGAGCGTTGAGGGAATGTATCATTGCAATTACATCAATTTTGTCTCTTAATAATGTCGCACAGTTTGTCACATCTGCCGATTGGCGCAAATTTTCAAATTTTTTACAACTCCACTTTTCACTTCAGACAAATGTGCCAAATGTACAAGCAGTCTAAGCCACGATGATAAATGCAATGTGCAGAAGTGGAGTGAGATCCTGCCGAATGATAAATCTGCCCCACTCAATCTGCTTCTTCATTTTTTATACCATGAACCCCAGGAGTTACCCTGAAGTATAAAGTAGTCTGCCACATCAATACAACCTTATGCCCCATGCACGCAAATGTGTATGGCGGCCATATGGTAGTCATATGAAAGGCAAGTGCGTTGTACAGGGCACAGTACATTGAGCACACACATGTCACCGTACTGCGCCGGAGCATGCTCTATCTTTTGGCAGAGATATGGTGCAGCTCCCCTTGCTGAAAGTATGCTAGGGCCGGGTCCCGAGTCTCCTTGAGGGTCAAATAGTGACTTCTGTATTTTCTTGTGTAATAATCCACTATTTTAGATTATATAGGGATGGAATCTTTGTACAATAAAAGGATACAGTTACCGCAGATGAACAGGATGATGAAGTAGACACACACAATCATTCCTGAAGAAGATGGCCCACCATACGCCATTATCCCGTCATACATGACAGCATTCCAGTCTTCTCCTGTGAGGATCTAAACAAGAAGCCATGAGGTCAAATTTTCAATATCTGTCACCATCCATATTTTACCCCATTTAAACGAGTTGCCCCCTCAGGTAGGGGTTAAAATGTCCTTTCTAGAATTCCCTCGTGTGTGAAATCTCATCTATTTACCTTTAAAAAAAAAATCTGCTCCAAAGTCATGTGAAAATGAGCAGAAAAGAGGCATATTTGCCTGTGATGAGTCAGGTTTAGAAGCTGCAGGGGAGTGTCACTTCAGACGCACCTAACTTCTGTTCTATAGTACCTAGAGCGCCACACCACAGATACAGAAAGTTAAACAGGTGGGAACTGGATATTTATCTGCAGCTCACATTTCCAATTATTTCTTTGGCCAATTCTTTCTTGTCTGTATCTCCGGTTCCATAGCTCCCAAAATCACAAGAATGAGGTGATCTCAAAGATGAGATTCTTATCTTTAATATGACAACAAAACCATCTTTCAGATCCCATGAGGCTTGTGGTAGTGTGAGCTATAGAACAGGAGATCCACAGTTAAAGAAATAACTGGAAATACGAGCTACAGATAAAAAAAATCCAGTTTCCACCTTTTGTTTAATTGTCTGTATCTCCGGTTCTGTAGGTCAGAAAACCATAGGCAAAGCGATATAAATAAATATATAGATTAGATTCTTATCTTTATTATAACAGCAAAAGCATGTTTGTCTGTAATGTAGAACCATAAGATAGGGGTGTCTGAAGTGACCCTCCCCCTGCGGCCTCTAATCTTGACTCATCTCAGGCAAAATATTACTCTTCTTCGGTCATTTGCCTATGATTTTGGATAAAATATTTGTAATAGGTCAAGATTTCACACTCACACTCGGACACCTCTTTGCTCATTCTATGTTAAGATACATCTGATACTGATACATCTGATATATTAAGATACATCTGACCAGAAGTGAGATAGATGTGTGAGTCTAAGGAGGGAACACCCCTTTAATGCATAGCTACCGATAAATTGAGTTCAGAACCATTTCCCAGGATGTTCCAGGAAGTGGAGGGGGTATAAGCAGATATTGCAGAACTTATATTCTAAGAATAAAACCCTGGTGTATATTTAGTATAATTACCCCTTATAAATGATCGCTTATCCCATCTTCCATGAATCTCATTGTACTATTAGTTAGAAACCGGCGCACAAACTAATTAAAGCCAAGCTCTGTTTCATTGATCCAATGCGGCACACACCACGAGAATAGTCTACAATGAATCGCAGGCAGTCAAGTTCTGAATCCCTCAAAATAAACATGGCAGGAGTACAATGGCTGCACAAAGGGAACAAGCTATTTGATATTCATCCACATTCGGAGACACAAAACAGCTCTAAAAATACACAATGCCAAGAGAGATGACAAAAAGAAATTGTTTACACACTAGACAAAGTATTTAGTGCGCATTTAATGGGAAAGTACAGAACTGTGACACTGCGGTGATGAATGACTCTATTACACTTTACAGACATAAATAATGGTCTATATAGACCTTCCACTGCCGAAATAGCGCCCCAAACCCCCAAACCTGACCATACATAAATAAACATAGGCCACGACTAGAAATATCTGCAAGACCGATCATTTAATGTGGGGAGGTCCACACCCTTCATCATATGGAGGTTAAGAGAAAGAAGGACTGGGCATATTACAGGTCAACATGCCTGATCCTCTTTACTCATAGAACATAAGCTGCCCCCCTTGAGACCGTGAAGAAACCAGAAGCCCCAGTCATGCTTGGATATTTAGGGCAGGACTAGTCAAATGTCTTTTATGTGTCTCCCCCGCTAAACAACATTACAGAAAAGTTTATTGTGTGGATTCTTTGCGCACATAAAACATGAGCCATCACAAAAGATGCCCTGGCACTAGCCTGGCTAATTCTTAGTATACTTGAATCCGTGATGGGTCAAACTAGGACGTGCTCACATTTTTCTTCAGATAAACATGACTATAAGCCTTCAACCACAGGACCGTTGGGGGACATATACACGGCCGGCAACTTTGCGGCCATAAATATGTCCCCCATAGGCCGGCAATAGGTGCAGGGAGGCAGGGAGCTGTATGGAGTGGTACGGTGCAGAACACATGCAGCACCGTACCACTCCGTACACAGGGAAAAGATAGGACATGTCCTATCTTTCCCCGTGTTACAGCGCCGTGCGCTTTGTATCTCTGTGGAGGGGGGAGGGGTCAACCCTGCTCCTCTCCATGGTGCCGGACACATGTACGACCGCCTATGGTCCGGCAGACAGGTGGCAATTGCCCAGGGCCTCCTGAAAGGAGAGAATCTCTTCTTTCAAATGAATCTTGAATTTTGTTTCTAGGTGCTATGGATCCAGAGATATTCAGGTTTAAAGTAAGAATATCAGGTGCCATTTTATATATAAAAATCACTCCCGGCGGCCGTTTAACAGATAATATCTCCGTTTCCCTAAAACTTAGAAACACATATTTAGATTTATATAAAAGAGGAGACTCTCTTCTTTCATAGGAAAAAAGAAGTAAGGTTCTATGTGTCACAGAGCCAGAGATACAGCCCTCTGAAATTAACCCCCCTCACCAATCCAGATTCTTAGCCATCAGGCTGCAGGGAGAATTTGCTGCACACAGGAGCTGCTGCACCTCACAGATAATGGAAATATTCACTTTATATGTTACTACATTCTGATAAGGAATAATATCAACTAATATTCATGTTATTAACCCTTCTCTATGCAGAACTATCTAAGAACACACTTTCTCTCTTATTGCCTTTTATTTTGTGATAGTTTTTTTTTTGTTGGGAAAATTGACTGATACGATGAACATTCGATCCTCTTCGCCTAATGTGACTACACCGCGACCATGTCCATAAAGTTATTGTAACACCAAACACACACATGTTCTGGAATAAAGTTTTTATTTCCCACCATCCTCCATTACTTACACCCATGTTATGACGTTCTCACTCACATTCTTATGAAGCGCAGAGCGTTCTGTTATTGTGCGGCTAATATAATGGCCAAATGTGACTTATTATCTCATTAGCTTGGTTTATTGATATATAGTTATTTATTTGGGTGACCATTGTGTAAGGAACATGATAGATCTGTGTGAATTTTCTGCAGTTCCCTTTGCTGCATATTTTGGTGACTATCCACATGTGGGGTCTGTATGATCTCCTCACATCTTACTGTTTTAGGAAAGTATATTTTCTTTTTATAAGTATCTGGATTTGTACATATTTTAGAGGAAATTTTGAATTGCCAAATGCATCGCCTGGTTGTCTGCTTTCAAAATTCTATAGGTTTTATGGCGCATTTACTTTTTATTCTGTTTTATTGCTATATTTTGCAGGTTGTGACTGTCTAAAAATTTCTAGCTGAAAAGCAGATATTTAGTTATTACAGTGTTAATGATATTATGTGGATTTATTTATGTGAGCATATCAATATGGGATATTTGTGAACTCTACACATGTCCATCTATTACATTTAGGAGTTGTGAAGGTAAATATTTTATGTTTGGATTAAATTGTTTGCCATCAGTCAAATTTTAAGTATTTTTTATAAAATGTTTCAGTCAAAATTGCGCCTATGTCTATAAACTCTTTGATGCAATTTTGAAAATGGGGCAAGTGTCTGCTTTCAGAAAATATCGGTCCCTCTCCCCAATGGGCCTCACAGTTTAATCAACCTACCAGTCATTTTTTGGTGTAACCGGAGGACCCGGAGTAAACCCAAGCAGACACAGAGAGAACATACAAAATCTTTGCAGATGTTGACCAGCGCTGCAAAGCTCTAAGGGGACATTAATCATAGTCTGTTAGACTGTTTTGAGCGTCTTTTAGCGCAAGAATCTGGCGCATCTCGTTAATTTGGTGCATTTATGCGCCATTTTCTGGCGCACGGCAAAGTTCGGCACTTAGTGGTTTTGAGTCCCTGCGTCTTATCTGACATAGTGAGTGCGTCCTAAACAGATGTTTGCACGGGATCTATCACAAAATTGCGCCTAAAAAGGCGCAAAAAAAGGCGCAAAAATGCACCTACTCTGAGCAGCTGCACTTCCAAAAAACTTCCCTTTTCAGTACTAAAAACATACATTTTAGGTTCCCAAATGAAAAATTCCCTCTATGCAACATGGAAAATACTTCGGAGCAGTTTTATAATGTAAAATTTCCCCAGTAACGACTTCATCATTATCCATAGGATCATCTCTGGGAGTGATTATTGTCTTATTGTACAGATCTGAGAATATTATCAGACTCCATTTACTGTAAATTATAAAAAAAAATTTTTTCCATCTCTGTAACTTTTAGTCCCTGCAGTTACATCACAATGATAGGTTTATGTGCAGAGATGACGCCCTGAACGTTCTGTCACATTTTCTCAGTCTCTTTTCATTATTGCTCACAAATGAGATCGAACAATTGGAGACAAATTTGGCGCAAATGAATGGGACATGCGATAATTCCAAAGTGCATTTACTAAGGCAGAACTAGATCCATCATAGATCAGGAGCCAAAAAGAAGAGCAAACCAGGCGCAAAAATAGGCGAACCTGAGACCCACTATGATTAATGTCCCCCCTAGTGCTAACCACTGAGCCCCCATGCTGCCCATCAATCTTCCTAAGATCTATCTCCTGTAAAATTCTCCAAAATTACAGTATGTTTTATCATACTAAAGGGAGCCTCTTGCTGATTGTGACTGGTCATAAAATAGTTTTATTTTGGGGCCCCACTTTTAGTTTTGCCCAGGGCCCCACTTTGTCTAGAACCGGCCCTGCCTGTAGTTGCCTGAAGTCACAGTCATGTGATCCCTAGGCAGCAGTTCTTGGACTTGGAGATCCTTTGTCCTGCTGGCTTCCAGTGTATGAAGGAGGCTGTGCATACAGTGATGACTACACTGCCTCCTCCATCCACCAGAAGCCAGCAGGACACAGGGATATTTGGTTAATTTTATCCGTATTACATGTTATCGTATTCATCTATGCAAATGCCTAGATGAACCAATCGTGCGTGTGAATGGACATGTAGGAATATGTGGTGGGTGAACCAGCATAGTCTGAGATGTCTGTTTATGAATCTGGAAATGATCCGTACCTGGAATACTGTCAGGAGAGACTGGGGAAAGTTATCAAAGGTGCTCCTTTTAGTTTGCGTTTCATCAAAGTTAAACTTTCCCCCGAATAGCTGCATCCCAAGGAGGGAGAAAATGATGATGAAGAGGAAAAGAAGGAGCAACAAGGAAGCAATGGATTTCATGGAGTTCAAGAGCGATGCTACAAGATTGCTTAGGGAAGCCCAGTGCCTGGAAATAAAATAGAAAACACATTAGAAAATGAATGAGGGGAGAAGCCGCAGGATGAAGGTGGTCATCGAGTTACCTGGTTACTTTAAAGATTCTCAAGAGTCGAACACATCGAAACACAGATATCCCCAGTGGTGACATGATCTCCAGCTCCACTAGGATGGTCTCAGTGATACCCCCACACACCACAAAGCAGTCAAATCGATTGAACAGAGACACAAAGTAGGCCTGAAGGCCCAGGCTGTACATCTTCACTAACATCTCACAGGTGAAACACGCAAGGAGGACTTTATTGGCGATGTCTAGAACACAAGAAACTCAATAAGGATCCATAACAACCCTGTAAACACTACTCATAGTGATGCTGTTGGTTAGATTGCAACTTTACAGCATGCTGGAAAGCAACAGATACATGGACAGGGTTGTTTGCATATTATGATGCCACCTAGTGGTCAAAATAGAAACTGCAGTATGGAATAAATATGTTATAAAAATCACAATAAATAAATGTTTATAATTATTTATTTATAATAAACATCAAACAGCAAGATATTCGTTGTGTTATCCTTTTCCAAGGGACGCTTCCTCATCTTTAAAAGGGAGTAGTTGGTACTGCACTGTTCAATAGTATGAGAGTGCTCAAAATTGCATTGCACAGCGCTCTCCTAGACAGTGAATTGGTGTGACAGAGATAGCGGAGCGCTACGCCCTGCAATCTCTAACACTCCAATACAATTGGATGGAGCAGCAGGACACATGCTTGACCTGCCACTCCATCAATAAGTGATCTCTTGATGGGAGCACTCCAACTGAATGGATTGTTATGCCCTTTCTTGTAGATAGAGAACAATCATCAAACTTGGTACAACCCCTTTTACAATATTGTGTCAGACTAAAAACGGAAAGGAAAGACACGCAGTAACCTCTTGTACCTTGTATCTGCGTCAGCCAGTTCGGCTGGTTGTAGTGCTCCGATGAGATAGTCAGAGTGTTGAGAAAGACCAGGATGATGACCAGCCAGTAGAAGGAGACAGATTTTACCGCAGCTCTGCACCTCCTGCGATTGAAGCGGTTCCACCGACGCCAGCGCCGACTGCAGTGCAAAACATATCGACCATCACAAAAAATGACGAACAACAACAATTACATGTAAAAAGAATAAAATGAACCAAACAGGAAGAATAATAGAGGGGCAACACAAAGGAAAAGCAAAAAAAAAAAAAACTTAAAAAAAAATTGGTTAGTTCAAGAGAAAAACTTGTAAACCAGATCATGTGTATTTCGGCACACATACTGTACCTGAATTTAGACTTGGAAATGGATTGACTGCAACAAAAGAAACAATAAGATAGTTAGTGCTATGTCAGTGTGAGCCGAGGGACATAAAACTTGAATATGAACAGAGCCTTGGTACAGAACATTGCCTTAAGTTCCTCTCTTTATTTGTGCCCTCCTTGTACCCATGCCCAGCCACACAGTTATAAAGGACTAGTCCCATCGGTTGTGGTACATACAGACACTTAAGATAAAATACCAATTCTAGAGCATCTTTTCTTTGTATCATTCCTCTTTTATTCCTCCTGGATATCTACAAATAAGTTGACAACTGACTGTTACTATTTTCCTGTGTTCCTGCACAGTGAGCGCTGATAGTGTCAGCCTGTGCAAGGAATGGTAACACCCAGCTGCCCTTTATCCCATGTGAAATAACAGAGGAACAACCCAATATTTCTAGAAAAACACTCTTTAGAATTATTATTGTAATTTTATGTAGAATATAATTATTCATTACAACAGATGTGGCGGGAGAGCTGGCTAACATCTAACATATGAAGGCGTCAGACCTTCCAAAGTATCTGAAATTGGGAGTTGTGAACATCTGCCTTTCTTTTAGATCATGGAAAAATCATAAAAAAGGAAATAATAGGGACATTCTGCAGAATCAGTACACTAAGGGGGGAGGGGGTACTGTCACTGTCAGTTCTAGCTTAAAGGATGCCACCGATCATGAGAATGGGCCCCCAGCAATCTGAAGAATAGGGATCCCATTCTTAATAATGGGTGGAGCGGCATGAAAATCTATCATTCCTCCTCCCAGTCCATTCAACACTATGGGACTTTCAGATATTGCAGAGCTCAGCGCTAGGGTGTCTCTGGTAGTCCTTATTCACTGTCTATCCCTGTTCTCCAGGTTGCTGGTGGTCCTACTGTTCAGATCAGAGGGGGTGCCTCAATGATCCCCTTGGATAAATAGTACAACCATTTAAATAACATGTCCTCACACTGCTGTGCTCTTATCTCTCTGCACAGAGCTGCTCCACAGCGCCTAACCTATGCTCCGAGTTAGAGAAATGGCTACTGGTTGAATACTACAGCAGTCACCCAGCAGATAAGAGGGGGGGGGGGGTGAAACAGTTTGACGCACAGGACTAAGAGCACAACAGTGTGAGGAAACCTTAGCCTAACACACCGTCATAACTTCTGACTACCTCCCTTTAAGACAAAACAAGTTATATTGAAAAACAGATCATATTATTTTATGGAACAGGAGGAATCACTAGGATATTCCAATCCTGAACTTACCACATACTCCCACAGCATCCGGCGTTCTCTCCCTCCGCTCCCGCATTTTCGGTATTTACGGATTCTGTCTCGCTTGTTGGCATACTCGCTGCACAAAAAAGAAATATGATTTTAATTTTCAGCAATTTGTACAAGATGGTTTAGATTAGATCCGTGTATCAGTACCAGGCAGATACACTGCACATTACTGCTTTTTACTAGGAAATTAATAATCCGCCTCCGAAGTTTTCTGCCATTCTCCTGGGACACATGTCTACCTTATTCCACATTATCTGCGGAATAATAAATTGTTTCATTACTGGGTTTTTATGGTATTTCTCTGCAGCGGGAAAGAAATGATCAACATTTTATGGGATTGTTACTATGAAGTTGTAACAGAAAAGTCATTTGGTTTAATTAAAATGCCAATCACTGTGATACCCGCCAATGCGAATGGCACAGCGCTAATTATATGGGATCCTGAAATGGGTCACAAAACAGAAACAGGTGATTTCTCTGGTTCTGGTTGTTCTCTCTCTATATATATATAGTATCCAGCATACAAAACACTGCAAATCACACAGCACACAGAGGAAACAGAGTAGTCCCAGAACAGAGGAGGCCTCACACGTTGGTCCCAACCTCTTAGCTGGTAGGTCGTAATAGGGGATAAGGTAAAAACACGCAGGTCTGTCTGTTCTGGACAACTTGTTTGCCACCAGTCTTGGGATGTTCTTACCTTTTCAACCCTTCTGAAGGCAAATCTGGTTAAGCCAAGAGTTAACGTACTAAATAAAATCCCAGATTATTAACTGTAACATAAGGAACTGTTTTATAAACTGAGCTGTATCTTCTGCAGGAGGGGCTTTCTGATGACAGGGGGTCTTCTACACCTGGGTTGGTGGTATGGCCTATGTCATGTGCAGCTCCCTATTTGCTGGATTCCCCCGTCATCGGTTTTCGTGCCTGTACGGGACCTGCTTCAGCCAATGAATGACCTCCACGGACCATAGGACGTCACTTCTGTCATTCAGGGGACTTTACGTACTTTGTTCTCCCCTGGTCCAAGGTGGCCAGTCACTAGGTAAAATGGTTCAGGCCTGAAAACTGGAAGTACTGAAGGTACATGGTACATGGATAGTTTACTATCCCAAATCAGACACTTTGACAAATCCGGTGAATGACTGTCTGGTATAATTTGGACAGTAGGGTGGACATTTATCATACACCAGCGCATGATGAAAACCTGCCCCTCTGTTGCTGCTGGATATATATCGGAAAGCTCCGGCCTCCTGATTTATCCAATGGCTGCTGTGGCTTGAATGGTCACAGGCTATAGCGAGTGCACAGGTGCGGAGCAAAGACACCCGGCACCTGCCCACTCCACCGACAATTGCACCACCATTAACGCCCCTCCACGACCACCTCGCATTGCGGTGGCGCAATGGCAAAAAGAAATCGCTTTCCCTGGTGGTTCGCTTAGCAATGAGATAACTCTGGTCTTGTACACTAGGAAACTACCATTACAAACCCTGATCAATTTATCTCAATGGTGAAGGGGGGCGGGTTATCAAGTACTGACACATCATATGCCAGTGCTTGATGTTAACCCAAAAGATTGCGCCAGATATAGTAACAAGTCTACGGCATGGCCCACTCCAGACCCACATTGCAAGTAGGTGGCCAAAGTGATAGAAAAGTCGACAGTCCAAGCCTTGATAAATACTCCCTAATAGTAAATCTATATAAAAATGTATATTATAATTTATCACCACTTAAGAGAAGGGACAAGCAGTGATTTCAGAACCTCCCTCTGGACCATTACTCAGATTTTGGAGCGCTGAATCTGTGTGTCCGGGCTGATCGTGGGAAATTCACTGCTGCGGATACCATTTCATTGCATGGAAATACGACAAGGTTTCTGCACTGGCAGCAATCTTACAATATACCAGCTTGGAGGATTAGGGGGTTTTAGAGATTTAGGGGAAAAATAATACTATTTTACTAAGCCTATTTGGCATCATTCCTGGCAGCCTCAGATGTGTGACAAGTTTCTAAGAAGAAGTTTTATCTCAGGCTGGAGAGTGATGATCCACTTCTAATGCCGGGTACATATAACATGGGGTGGAGGGTCATGTATAATACGGAGCTAATAAAAAGGGTGACTACAAACTATGACACAAGGCTATTTCACAATTTAGTAGACCTTTTGATGGTTTGATATCAAAAGTCATAGCTAATGGTCTTTACTTGACCAGATTCTGGTTCTTCAAGGAAATCTACCATCAAAATCCATCATGATAAACCAGGGACACTTACTCATCGATCCAGGCACCGGGACTGTGGTAATCTTCTTATATTTGTTATTCATGGCCTCCTGCCTTCTAAAAATCAACTTTTCAAATTATACTAATGAGCCAGAGGGGGTCTGGAGGCATTATCAGACCTCCTCCATGCTGTAGCATCTAGGGCTCCTACATTGTCTCCCCTCCCCCTGCTCCCTCAGCACTTACCCCATCGCTCTCCCTGCTGTAATCTTACACAGTGGGATGGGAAGTGCTCTGGCGCAATGTAATAGTCTGTGAAGCTACAATAATAATAATTCCTTTATTTATATAGCGTCCACAGATTACGCAGACCTGCACAGAGTTTGCCAAATCAGTCCCTGTCCCCAATGGGGCTCACAATCTGATCAACCTACCAGTATGTTTTGGAGTGTGGGAGGAAACCGTAGGACCTGGAGGAAACCCACACAAACACGGAGAGAAGCTACAAACTCTTTGCAGATGTTGACCCTGGGACTTGAACCCAGGACCCCAGCACTGGAAGGCTGTAATGCTAACCACTAAGCCACCGTGCTGCAACATAGAGGGACTCTGGCAACACCCCAAGAGCCCTTCAGGCTGATTAGCATAATTTTAAAAGTTGATATTAGAATAAAAGAGGCCATGGCTAACAAATATAAGAAGGTTACCACAGTCGCTGTACCTGGATCTATGAGTAATTGTCTCTGGCTTTATTGCTTTATTTTGATGATAGATTTCCTTAAGCTTCAAGTGATTTTTATATGGCTGACACACTGAATCTTTAGGATATGTCATTAATATCAGACTAGTTGGAGTCCAATATGAAGCAGCCCAACAATCAGCTGCTATTAGCAGTTCCAGCTGGAGAGAAAACATAGTATACAAAGATAGAAGTATACGGCACTGTTAAATGTCTAGTGGGCAAGAATGGTTACTGCAGCTAAATTTTAATTCAAGTGAATGGTAAAAGGTGCAGGAACCTGTCATGTGCATTGCACAGTGTGCGGAGCCTTCTACTTCTGGTTCTGTATACTTTGCTTGTGTTGATGTCAGTTGATTTTGGGAGTTCTGGAACTCAAGTAAGAACGGGACCCCCAGCAATCTTCTGACCAAGTATCTAGTTCTCTCTAATGGGTAGTGAGTAGTCTTGCCGTTCATTCAATTGTATGCTAGTGTCGGAAATTGCTGAGCACAGCGCCTGGGTATCTCCAACATTCACATAGTATTCTAAGGCATGTCAGGCCACATTGGTCACCTGTCCTTTCACAAGTAAGTGTGAACAGGACCCCTGTTCTCCAGATTGCTGGGGGTTGCTTTCTCATGATCAGTTGGATAACTTACTGACTTGGTATGACCCCATTCATCAAAGTGCAACACAACAAGGTAGTGGTGTTTTAGTGAAAAAGAATATCCCTGTTTTCCAACCCTCATAGATTTCTGAATCTGATCAATGGTAGAACCATGGTCCTATATGACAACATAAGCCGCACTATCTACTACTATTTGGGGAACTAACAGACTAGAGCAGGGATGACGATTGTACCTGTCTTTCCAAATCTGGTCGAAGTGGTCTCTGAAATGAAAATTAGCAAAGCGGAAATGGGAAATTAGTCTCTTTGATATTAGGTTGTACTCAAACACATATTGGCGCAGCCTGTAGAACGGCAGCCGCTGCTGGGTGGAGGTGTGCCAGGTATGTAGATGGATGGCATTTCATATGTGGAGGACCCAGCAGCCAACGCTGACTCATTTACAAGCCTGGATTCATGGTCCATGCCAGTATAAACACAACCAAGTGTAGGAATCTTCAGTATTCCTGCTTCCCGAAAATGAATACATGTACCACAGGGACACTGTCTGTAAATGAGCCCTAACGAGACGCTAGTACCCAGCGCCAGGCGGTATGATGACTTCCCTCTGATGGTCAGGTACTCAGGGATTCCATAGAATTCTATCATGGACAATCAACTTTCTATTCCAGGTTGAAAATAAGAAGCACAGAACATTAGTCTTTTTTTTTGCAAAATGAGAATTTATCATGGGAAAATACCCAGAACATGATACAAATCAAAGGGGGGAAATGATCTGTTATGTACTGAATAACTAGAAAAGTAGGGAACACACCAGGAACTACTGATACATCTCACGCCCAAACAGCAGATTATAAAATCCAGATCTGTTACAATAGTAAGAAATAAGGGGCCTGGGCTGCATTCTGTGATATACTGCATTATACCTAAAATGTGACTTCCTCTACTGACTGTGCACATTCCTCATTGTATTTTAATATTACAGCATGGTAATACCCCTGTACTGTGACATCACTGTGTGTATTATCCCTGTACTGTGACATCACTGTGTGTATTATCCCTGTACTGTGACATCACTGTGTGTATTATCCCTGTGCTGTGACATCACTTTGTATTTTATCCCCAATATCATATAGATATTGGGAGTAAAGTGAGGTGGTACAGCAGTATTGTAGCACATCTGGGCCGTTGAGTTAAAGGGATGGATTTGTATAACTAGTAGATAGCACTGTATGAAGGGGACATGAATAAAACCTTTATATATGAGTATAGTGAAAACATCATCCTGCTGGGATACCATCAGTGATCCATAGATCCAGTGTTTTTCTCATAGTGAATAATGCAGCACATCCTACAAGTATATTCAGCGCTACTTTTTTAGGCTTGAAAATTCAAGATGTTTAGGCTACAAGTAACTGGGTCAGACATGTCAGCTAGAGCTAAGCTCTTCTTGCGGTTTAGCAGAACTGACTCATGCTTAGTCTGATGGAGCGCCACTGGCTCTAGCAGATTCTGCAGTGACGGCGAGGAGCATAATGGTGCAGAATGAGGGGTTTTATTATTTCCACCATAATCCATATTTATCAAAGAGCACACTTCCAGCATGCAACACTGCAGCGATAAAACATGCAACGCACAGCAAACCCCAAACCCATGTTTACCGTGTTTATTTCTACGCTTAAAGCACTTAAACCACCCCTTCTTCTTCTCTCCCAGTAAATCCTCCAGCGTCACCCCTTTATGGCAGAAACACAAGTTTGTTATTCGGACAGCAGGTGGCGCTAGCGTTAATGCACAAGCGATAAAAGTGACACATGAATATTAAGTCAGTGGAGACAATCTCGGCTGATGGCGCTGCGAATGTTATACGCGGGAGGCCTCATGCAGCTGTTTATAGTACACAAATGAATGGGCTATTAATGAACTGAGTCAAAGCAATTAAAGGGAGGTGTTAAGTGGAAACATAAAGCCAAACATATCCGTGCAGCGGTTATAACAAGGATGGAGGCACGTGAGGGCAAGAAAAACAAAATCCCCCAAATCGGGTGTTTTGTGCTGCCACTCACCTGCAGCAATGGCTGCTGTAAGACAACATAGAGATGTGCTGTGCAGTTCTCACTAACAACCACTGACTGCATCACGTAGGGCACAAGGCTACACGGAGATCACTAGTAAGGCTGTGTTCACACTGGCATTTACTTTGCATTTTGAAACGCAATATAAAAGCAAAGGAAAGGAGTTTTGTCTAATTGCATTGCCGTTAACTTGCACGTTAATGCTGGCGTTTACATGGCATTAAAATCATGGTAATATTGCGTTTACGAAAAGCTAATGCGAATGGCGATGTTGATACATGCGTTAAGATCACGTTAACAATGCATTTTGTAAGTGCAAATGTTAACAGCAATATCATCAGGCAAATCTCCTCTCCTCAGGACGCGTCGTGCGTTGTGTTTTTGACGCATTCAATTGGCGTCAGCCTTGATTATACGCTAAGGCTATATTGCGTTTCCACTGCCTCTGCGAAAACGCGATGTAACCTCAGCATGTGATCAAGGCTGAAGCCAGTGGAATGCGTTGAAAACACAACGCGCGACGCATCGTGTGAATGTGCCCTCAGCTGTTGTATATTGCGTTTCAAAAGGCAGTGCAAACGCTACGTGTGAGCCTTTGGGCGCGGTCACAAGTTCAGATAGTGTTGCGTTTTCTGATGCAATGCTAGTGCACGGGGAGAGGGGGGGGGGTGCGGGACTTTGCCCGATCTCGTATGCTCTTCTATGGAAACGCATGCGATCGGAACTGCTGTCCTGCATTTAAACAATACAGGACACTGGGTGCTGGTTACCGATTGCATAGGTTTAACTGAAAACGCAAATGCGAGTGAACCAAATCCTGCCTCCCCTACATCCGCCCCCCCCCCCTCTCCCGTGCGCCAGCATTGCATTAGGAAAAGCAAAACTTGCTGAACCTGTGACCACCGCCTAAAGGTGCGGTCACACAGAGCGTTCTAGGTCTGTTTTAAACGCACTGAAAACGCATTCGTTTTATAACCTTGTGAAAATGCACACGTTTGGCAGGTTTTATCTTCAGGATTCAAACCAGCCAAACGCATGCATTTTCCGTGCACCAAGAACGGGCCAAGAACGCACTGTGTGACCGCAGCCAAAGGTTACACAGAGATCAATAGTGAGGCCGTGTTCACACGTTGTGTTTGAATTGTATCTTATAATTCAAAGGCTGTGGGGAGGAGCTTGGCAAGTGTTTACATAAACACAATGCAAAAGGAATGTAAACACATGTTAACAAAATGGTGATGCAATGCTAATGCAATTAAATGAGCTACGTGTCTCCCTGCAGGCTTTGAATTGCAAAAAGCTAGGAGTGAACGTGGATTTATTGATATTTAAATATGGTCTGAAGAGGAAAAGCAACACTTGTTGCACATTTTATTTTCATTTTTATGCAAATTAACCAATGGTGCAGCCATGTCAAGCGCCGATTTTCTTCTTCCTATGGCGGAGTGCACAGAATAACTGATTTGCATGAAGACAAATACAGAATTTTCTCTACGACCGCTACATTCCCAGGCACAATGCAGATTTCCTAGCAACGTTATGCAGAATTTTAATTACTAAAACAGACATCTGAGACGACGGGGCGTCTTTAAGAAACAAATCTCTACCCCCGGGGCCAGGGAGGAAGCCATACACAGGGCACAGCCCTCCTCTTTATAGTCCACAACACTTTACACAATGCATGTGAAATGTACATTAAAATCATGTCTTCAAAGACGAGGTTAAGCTCCTGAATGTGCGAGACAAGTTGTTTTTTTCCCTGTGGGGAAGAGTATAAGGTCAAACAATCCCAGAGGACACAGTGTCAATTAAATGAGATATGTGCAGTGATAAAACCACAGTAGCATAAGCTCATTAAATAACTTTCTGCAGCCGCGTATCAACAATCTGTAATACTCCAGTCATTATTTCCAACTAACCCACCATTATTAAACACATAACAAATGGCTGCAACGAGGGTCCAGTAAACCTGAGATTGGGTGGAGAATATGTGCAGCTGCTGATGTACAGTTCGAAGGGCAAAGTAGTGTAATATATGACTTATAATAATAATATAATGTATGACAAAACCGGGTTAGGGGCTGGTTCTCTGTGTTTGCAATTGTGTTTTGAAATGCAATTCAAAGGCTGTTGGGGGGGGGGGGTTCACATTGCAGGGAGATTTATTTATACTGATGTTTTAAGTGCCGGCGTGTGCCACACGTGGCGTTTTGAACCTGTTTTTGGGCCATTTTAAACAGTCCTATAAAAAAACAGGTTCAAAACGCCACGTGTGCCGCCGGGCTATGGCATACTGCGAAAGAGTGTTCCACCACCACCGGAATGAATGTCCGCTAGGTTTGACGAGTTGAGACCAGGTCAAAGATGTTCAGTTTTCCAGAGGAGACTGTAGTAAATTTGGTGGGAAGGGACATTCGCACCCTGCCTGCCCCACTCCCCGACCCTCCACATGAGCGGGGTAGAAATCTGATGATACTGCCATAAAACTGCAGGGTAAATGCCTCCCATTTGTGTTTAAGTAAATTCAATGTTAACATAATGTTATCAGGCCAAGCTGCTCCCCACCGCCTTTGAATTGCATTTCGAAACACAATGTAAATGGAACCTGTGAATGCAGCCTCTGGGTACACACACATAGTCAGGATGAGGTCATTGGGGGCGCCATAGGCAGATACGTCAAGATACTTAGGCCGGCGGGACATGTGGCTTTTTTAAGCCGTTTTAGGGACGTTTTTAAGCAGTCCGTTAAAAAATACATGCGTTTTTTGAAAACGCATCAGTTTTTGAAAGGTTTTACCAGTTATCTTAATTAAAACGGGTCAAAAATTGATGCTTTTTCAAAAACCGCATGCGTTTTTTAACGGACTGCTTAAAAACGGCCCAAAAACGGGTTTAAAACGCCACGTGTGCCACCGGCCTAAAGGTGTGGTTTTGGGCGGTCTTTTAGCAGTCTGTTAAAAAAAGCATGCATTTTTTGAAAACTCATGCGTTTTTGAAAAACGCTTCAGTTTTTGACCCGTTTTAATTAACTTAATTGGTAAAACCGGTCAAAAAACGCATGCGTTTTTCAAAAACGCATGAATTTTTTAATGCATGCATTATTTAACGGACTGCTTAAAAACGGACCAAAAACGGGTTCAAAGCGCCACGTGTGCCGCCAGCCTAAAGGTGTGGATTTGGAAGGGTGTGACGCTTCTAATCCTCACCTGCTCCGTTGCCCATTGTACCAGTCCAGAGAAACGCATGCGATCGGGTTATCAATCACATGCGTTTCCCGGGAAACGGATATGCGATCAGCCCGAGCCCCGCCCCCTACCTCATCCTCCTCCTGCAGCTTGAGCAGAATATATCATTAAGAGCCAATTAACATCATTAAGGCCTAAAAATTATAAATAAACAGGAGATTGGTTGCTGCCAATTAAACAACTCTATGGGGCCAAACATTCTACACGGAATAGAGTGAAATAGTAGCAAATAGTAATAGACTTGGATGAACATGTGTTAAGTCTCGGTGCCAGTAAAGTCCCTGCTGGCTGAGTGACCGAATCCCTGCCCAACTACAAATCGTGGTCACTGTCGTGAAGTCACATATGAGCCGTGATCAATTATCCGGTGGTGGTGGCGGCTGTTACATAAGGAAAGCTGTCGTCTCTGCAGAGGTGTCTGAGTTCGCAGCGTGGCTTTGGTATAAATCAGGGGCTGTCTCAGCGAATGTCTGTCTCCTGCCGGGTTATGCATTAGATCAGCCTCAGTGACGACTTTACAATGAATTGCGCGTGTGGCTATCCCACAGGCACATTGTGCTCGCTGCAAATTACCGCTCACTTGTCAAAATTTTCTCTTGTGTACCAACTCAACCTTCTCACTGCACTTTTTCATTGCGACGTCTGTAGCGAACAGCGTCATAAATATTTACAAACCGAGTGAAACAGCCGGCTCTGATTTAGTGCATCAATAGGCACAGCCCGCAACCGCGTCTTGGCTCTAGTGTCTGCCCTTCTTGGCATATCCTCAAAAACATTACAAGACAAGGACTAAGAAAGCTGTTCCGAGCCTTGGAATCACAATTACTTCTAAATACATTTGTTTTGGATCTTTTTTTGTTATGTGAGGTGCAACATTTTATTATACTGTACCGTTACTGTATGTAAATAAAGGGGAATATTTGGCTTTGTAAGGGCCCCAAGCAAAGTTATCTCTGGGGGGGGGGGACACTATAATGCACAGCTCCTTTACGAATAGCATAGTAGAGGTAACTGTATTGTGCCCTGTGGATGCCTATATAGTTTAAAGCTTGGTGAAAGGGCACAGGCTAGTACCCCACTTCTCCCTGGTTCCTCTTGCCACTGGGTGGGCCACTGATATCTCCAAGAGCACCTCTGCTAGTTTTGTGAAAATACTGTAAACTTACAGCACTTAGATGCTTCAGTCCACAGAAACCTCAGTATCTAAACAGGTAAACTCAATCACTCCATGAGACCCCAAGATCAGTCCATATAGCTGCTTCCTCTCCTACTCCACAGATTTCAATGAACAGCAACCATAACTTGGACCCAGATAAATGTATTTACTCTTTTAACAATTGCTGCATTTTTTGCAAGAGTAAAATACTAAATTATAGTCATATATAGCTATATATATGGTATAAGCTCTCATTGACAAAAATTATTTTAGTACTGTATTTTTCAGACTATAAGGCGCACCGGATTATAAGGCGCACCTGATTATAAGGATGAATGACCAGCAGGTGGCAGACCGATGCACAGTACAAGGCAGCTGTTGTCTGTAAGTACGGTTCATATATAAGGCGCACTGAACTATAAGGTGCACCTTTGATTTCTGAAAAAATCTAAATCCTTTGTGCGTCTTATAGTCTTAACAATGTGTATGAATATTATCAGTGAATTGAAGAGAGATCAGTGCCAGAGGTAGAAGGAAATGTAGAAAGATTCAATACTTATGTGTAAAACATGTATTAGAATACTTTGTATTTGTACTACTGTGTGCTGCTTAAATGGAACCTGTCAATGCTATTCCCGAATAGTTCTATATTAAAGAAGTTCCTGTGAATTCTGGAAAACCCAACAGGGGATGGTGCCAAAAAATCCACTTTACCTGCTCTATTTTCAGGTCACTCTGGTATGTTCTTCCGGAAGAGTTGGGGAGTCAAGGGACCTGTTTCAACCAATCGGTGACCTCCTAGAACATCACATCCTCTTATGTCACAAGTGATTGGCGGAAGCATGTCCCTGGTTTTACTGTCACAAGTACTGGAGCAATTCGGGAATGAGGACCTAAAGCAGTTTTTCTTCTTTTGACACTTGTAGAAAACCCCTTTCATTAAAAAAAAATGGACCTTAATACAGGAATAATCTACAGGTGAGTCGAATGTGTCTTACAAGATTCATTCCCGGTGCTTCTGGTCTACTATGGCTTCATTGGGAGAAGCATTAGTTGCGTTAGGTTACTTGTGACACTAAACCACTGCTCTATAAGGACCCGTGGGCAGCTTAGTGTCCCAAATAGTATGGACAGGTTTAATCCCTTTAAGGATTTATCATTACAGACTTTTTGGTACGTACTGTTGCGCTTGCCCTCCTCATCCCCATCCTCATCGTTCTCGGGGTCGATATCTTCAGCTTGGGTAATCCAGTCCAGGTAACCCTTTAGATCCTCCTCGAGCTGCTGCTTTTCACGTAACTTTTGAAAGTCACCTCTGGCTTTTGCTTTTTCTCTTTCTTTAGAAAACTCACTGCGAGGAGCCAAAGACAGAACGGAAAAAAAAAATGAATTGCTGAAATCTAGACACAGCCCCATTCTGCAGGGACAGGATAAGACTTTATTTTGGCGTAAAGCACAAATTGACATGCAAAGCACTTACATCTGCTGTTATTTCACATAGTGTAACATAGAGGACATATAATATCTGATAATCAAGATGCTCACGTTGAATATACCGGACATAAGTGTCACAATAAAGAGAACATATAACATACAATGCGTATAACACAGTCACCAGCTCCTTTATTCTTAAAAATTCCGGTAAGAAATTGCCAAGAAGTAACATATAAACTAGGAATAAAAAAAGCAGCATATTTTTATCTAAATAACAATCTATTCTCTCTAACAAGAACCCAATTACATTCAATAGAACAGCTATGTGCCGAATCCATAGTCCATGGGATAGTATGGACAACTCCTTCTCTGTGGCCATCTTGCTGAGGGCTATATCAAAAAATTTTGCCTAATGATTGTGCAGTCTTCCAGTAAATCTTGAAGGCACAGGCAGTACTGTCTCCCTGTTTCTCCTGTTAAACAATGCATGGACAGACAATACTTTGTGTCTTCTCTGCAAGGACTCTTCCATCTCGGTGCATAGTGTTATGTGGTGGCCACCTTGCTAGGGCGCACAGTGTAAAGTTTTGCCAAATGCTGGATCCGTTTTCCTGAAAGTTATGTAGGCACAGACAGTACTGTCTCCCTGTTTCTTATAGTGAATAGTGTATGCACAGATAGTATATGTCTTCTGGGTGTCAAATGAATAGCTACACTCCACAGGATAGCAAGGACATCTCTGAGCCGAATGTTATGTACTGGTCGTCTTGTTACGGGGAGCAACACATTAGTTTGCCTACAGGTAATACTGTCGTCCTTTAAATCATATAAGCACAGACAGTACCTTCACCTTCTTTCTCCTGTTAAACAATGCATGCACAGATGATACTTTGTGTCTTCTCTGTAAGGACTCTTCCATCTCTGTGCATAGTGTTATGTGGCGGCCACCTTGCTAAGGCGCACAGTGTAAAGTTTTGCCAAATGCTGGATCTGCTTTCCTGTGGGTTATGTAAGCACAGACAGTACTGTCTCCCTGTTTCTCCTGGTGAATTATGTATGCACAGATAATACTTTGTTGCCATACATTTGACATCTAGCAGACAGTCCATGATATATGAGATCAGTAAGGATCTCATATATCAGACTGTGCCTAATGTTATGTGGTGGTCACCCTGCCAGGTAGGCGAAGTACATGACTGGGCCTACAGATAGTGCTGTCTTTCTGTAAACAATGTACTCACAGATAGTACTATGTTTATGTCAAGTTAATAAATTAAGACTAAAATGACATAGTATAAGTTCCGGCTTCTCTTTAGTAAGGTCAGGTATTCAGGCACAGTTAGTACTGCATTCTTTGTAGGCACAGATACTACCACCTCCCTCCTCTCTCTCTCTCTATGTAAACTATCAGTTTAGCAGGAAATCCAGACCATTGCTCTCTAGATTTATCTGTCTTTCCCCTCTATGTATTTTCTCACTACAGAGAAAATATGAATGAATCTCTCTCCTCTAATGGCATTTCTCTATGTAATTCCTGAGGAGACAATAATCCTGCAAAACTGCAAATAATTTGAGGCTTTTTCACAAAGACCCAGTAATCCCGCCGACCAGTTTATTAAACACTGAAATGAAATATATGCCCTCAGCTGCTGGAAATTTTCTATAAATGCAGCGAAACCGGCATTTCTCTGCATAATTTTCCAGCCATTGACACATCCCACCACTTAATTTCTAGATTACAGTAATTTAACGTATGGGATATTTTTATACGCATTCAAGATAACCCACTCCTCCAAGGACCAGGGCCCATGGCTGCCGAACAGCGATGTAAATTTAATGCGACAAGATATATAATTTAAGCCTGAAACAGTACAATTCTTTTTATTCCTATTGCCATAGCAACAATTTATACAAGATATTTTATATTAATACACCGTTTCTTGAAGGAAATCCGTCACAACGATTTCCCCACCCAAACTAATTGCTATGTTGTGTAGGGCAATGTCCACAAATGTCACCTATACCTGTTTTTTTTATTTTTCACCTGTTCCTTCCATTCCAAAAGTTTACTTGAGATATATGCAAATGAGGCTGATGTGCTTTGGAGGCGTTAGTGTATTATAAAAGTGAGAATCTAAGGCTTCATGTGATCTGAAATATGAGGCCAAACCATGTTTCTAGGTACTAAAGAACTGAAGAAGATTATAAGAAATTAGAAATTATACTCCCACTACAGCCTCTAAACATGACTCATCTCAGGGAAATATGACTCTTTCAAATGACTTTGGAGGAGATTTTTGTATACATAAACAGATGAGATCTCAAATGTGAGAATTCTAGAAACAATGTTTCATAACCTACATGAGGGGGCTGGTATTATTAAATGGGATTAAATGTGGTGACAAGTTTCCGTTTAATGACATTTAAAGGGATTTTGTGGGCTAAAATATTGATCACCTCTCCTAGGGATATGTCACCAATATCAAATTGTAAGGGTTTAACACCCAGTAACTCCACAGATTAGAATTAAGGGGTTTTCCATGAGTCATGGAAAAACCTTGGGGGCATTGGGGGCAAAAAAACTCCAAAACAATGGGTACACTTACCCTCCAAGTTCATACTGGGTACTTCCCTGCCTCTGATGTAACAAGTGATACCTTGTGGTAAGAAGTACAGGCAGTCCCCAGGTTACGGACAAGATAGGTTCTGTAGGTTTGTTCTTAAGTTGAATTTGTATGTAAGTCAGAACTGTACAGTTTACTATTGTAGCCCCAGGCAAATTTTCTTTTGGTCTTTATGACTATTGGATTTAAAAATGTTGGGTTGTCATAAGAACGAGGATTAACAATAAATGTTAATAACAGACACCTGTGATAACTGTTACAACTGATTATTGTAGCCTAAGGCTAAAGTACAGCAAATTACCAAAATCCAGAGGTCCGTTTGTAACTAAGGGTCGTCTGTAAGTCAGGTGTTCTTAAGTAGGGGACCGCCTGTAGGTACCACCTGGCACCAGAGCCCGAAGCCAGAAGTAATTGCACAATGTGGGAATCAGAGCAAGGTAAGCACACTTTGTTTTTAAAGTAATTTTTTAGCCACCTGGGCCCCCATGAGATTTTCTAGAATTCTTGCAAAACCTTTTTAAATGGGTGTTCCGGGTTAGTACATATTATACTATGATAAACTATGGTCCTCGATATCAGATTGGTGGAGAACCAACACCCTTCAACCCCATGGACCCACTGTCCTCAGATAATGGAACAGGAAACAGACAGCGCCATTCTCTTAGTAGTGGCTGAATCAAGTCATTGCAGTAACCTTATCTTACCACTACGCAGGGAAAAGAGCTGTCTGCTTTCTGTCCCATTCTCTCTGTATTTGCTGCTGAGAACAGATGATCTGTAGGGGTGCTGGGTGCCGGATCTGTTGAGGATTTTTTATTGGCTTGATAAATCTAATATCTGATAAAATCCATGGATGTAGATTCACGTTTCCCGGCAGTGCGAGTCATCCCATCTGACACAGAAGATACACGGCGTCCATGTCCCAGGCCTTGACATTAACGTTGTGATCACAGGGCCAAAATTTTTCAATTCATAAAGAACATTTTCTGGGTTTCGTGTAATCTCTTTCCTTGTGTTACCAGCACAACAACAGATAAAGGCGGCTAATTACTTCCCTGCACAGCCCGTCTCTGCCCTTGAGGGCTAAAATTAGCCATATTATACCACATGGAGGTCCTGAGGGGACTCCTTATCCATCAATTAAGAGCACAGGCACATTCAAGATTATTCTGGAGCCAAGTCCTACTGCGACATGATGACCATCCTACGTGCAACACTAATACTGTCATTCAATGGATGTCAATAAGACTTTTAATTTTATGTGTATTTTCAATAACCTGTAACTTCAAATTGCCATTTACATAAAATTTAAAGCTATATATAAAATTATTGATAATCTATGTTTAGGATAGGCTATCATTAGCAGGTTTGTGAGGGTCAATCACCCAACACCCTCACAGATCACTTGTTGAGATGGCTCCATTCTCTGTGCAGTGGCTTAGCCGAGCCACTGCAGCTTAGCTTCCATTCAAATGTATAGGAGCTGATGTGCAGTATCCTGATCTGACCATTACATACTATGACCTGTATAGCAGCTAAGTGTTAGACTCCAACAATCCATTATGTGGACACTGAGAAACATCAACCATTGTTCAGGTTCTGATGAAGAGGGCAGTTGACCCTAGAAATGAATCATTCCTTTTTCTGAATAAACTTTGTTAATTTACTGCTGCCTGGAGGTCCTCTTATTGGCACCTTTTGGTGCCCGGCATGCACATGTCAGAGCTTAGGAGAGGAGTAGAGATGAGCGCTGCTCACCCCTCCCCTTTCATAGAGGAGCGCAGGGCCAGCGCCGTAACACAGTGAGATATAGGACATGTTTTAATATTTCGCCATACATGGTGACAATGGGGGTCATTTACTAAGGGCCCGATTCGCGTTTTCCCGACGTGTTACCCGAATATTTCCGATTTGCGCCGATTTCCCCTGAATTGCCCTGGGATTTTGGCGCACGCGATCGGATTGTGGCGCATCGGCGCTGGCATGCACGCGACGGAAATGGGGGGGCGTGGCCGAACGAAAACCCGGCGGATTTGGAAAAACCGCTGCATATATAAAAAAAAAAACCCTCAAAAATCACTCAGCCCGGCTCGGCAAACTCCAGCGCGTTCCGATGCTTTTCAGCGCAGCAGCGCCACCTGGTGGACGTCGGAGGAACTACCTTAATGAATCCCGACCGGACCCGAATCCAGCGCAGAGAACGCGCCGTTGGATCGCGAATGGACCGGGTAAGTAAATCTGCTCCAATGGGGCACATTTACTTACCCGGTCCGGTCGCGATCCAGCGGCGGGTTCTCCGACGCTGATTCGGGTTCTGCCGGGATTCACTAAGGTCCGTGCGCCGATATTCACCAGGTGTCGCTGCTGCGCCGAGGTCCGCCGAAGTTCACCTGCTTTTTTCTGGTGTATGTGAGTGCTTGATCTTGCGACACAAATGGCTTTTTAAATCCTGCGGTTTTTCCGAATCCTTCGGGTTGTCCGGTGGCCACGCCCCCCGATTTCTGTCGCGCGAAAGTCGGCGCGACTGCGCCAAAAATCGATTGCGTGCGCCACAATTCGGTGAAATACAGCGCAAAGCGGAAATATTCGGGAAAAACCCGACGGATTCGCGACTGCGGACCCTTAGTAAATGTGCCCCAATGTGTGCTCACTGCACCGTGACCTGGCACCATAGGTGTTAATGGGGACCGATATCCGGCCGTACAGCCCCGAAATCTTCCCTTTAACCATCCAAAATAACAGACCTCTTCTATGGCTATATTATCAACATTTTTATCCTTTAATTCTTAAACATTTTCATTCATGTAATTGGAGAATTTCCTCTCCAATTTGGTGGGAGGTCCTGACGTCCCTTTCTATAAATACTTATTATTTACTACAATTTGAACCCCCGGACAATTAGTTTTGAGGAGCAAAAGGCATAAAACTTTTGTGTGTCAATGAGTGACACTAATATAGATACTTGATGAAGAGGTCGCACTTTTGATACCACGTCCTGTACAATTATTATAATCCCCCCCCATGGTGACATTTACTAACATTGTGAAATGACGACTAACGCATTCTGTGTACTCACCACCACAGTGACTAAAGTAGAGATATTCAGCACAATAGCGGGACAGTAAGCAATAAACATGACATGCACTGTGCTCTGGACAGCACACACACAGGATAGAGTAAGTGGCCAGCTGGACAGGGGGAGTTTTCCCAGAAATCAGACATTGAACATAGATTAGAGAGTGTGATATTAATAGACACATAGAGAAGTCACTCCAGGAGAAAAAAAAACATGCTGTCAATTGTGACCCCTGGCAGAAGATCTTTGTTTGGAACCATGTAGTGCGTACAGGTCTATAGGATCATTGCATAGGTCAGCAGATGCTGTGGAGCGGTACTAATAAAACTGGCGCTATACGAGTTTATGAGACATCTGGTACCTTAGTCACCGGCTGGACAACTCATGGGATGTCCAACCGTGCGTGTAAGTAATAGTATGGCCCGAGGCAGGTATCGCGCTCCTTAATGACTGATTTGGCTTCTTAAAGGAACACTTAACCTAGAAATGACTGATATAGTTCATGAATAATACAGACTGAGACTGTCAGACTACAATATAGTCTGCATGCTCTGGAAACAGTTTTACACAAGGGGTTGGGTTAATCTAGAAGGGGGCTTGGTTTAGTAAATGGGCGGGGCTAAACTGTATGTTTCCCTAGCCAGTTGTCTTGCAATCTGTCACCCACCCTTGAGCAGGAGGGGGACATGGTTAAGCTTTGGGGCCTATTAAAGATTACTGAAGATGTACCGTATTTATCGTCTATAAGGTGCACTTTTTAGCAAGAAAAAAAGTTTTTGCGTTTTAAAGTCAAGAGGATCCAGACCCCCCTGACCGTCGTCCTAGAAATGGAATGAAGCACTGACAAAGCACACCATACGATCTCCAAGAGAGCAGGACCTCTTCAGTGTTCTCTTTTCCCAACTTGAACTACTGATTTGCTGTTCACAAATGAGCCAGAACTAAGAATTGGCTATATCGCCTGAACGATGGGAGGCGGCTCATTTAACCCTACCCCTAATTGGGTAACCATGCCCCCTTTAACCTAGTAAAATCGGGTTAAAAGTGGTGTGGAGAGGGGTGATTGACTGGTCTGAGGCTCGGTATTATACATTTGATAGGGAGCCATTCAGGAGCCAGAAGAGCGGCTCTTTTAGTGAGCAGAGCCTAATGATCCAGCTCACTGAGAAGAACCGGACTTCCCATCACTAACATGAATATTACTGCAGGACCTAGAGTGATATCAGAAGAAGATGACAGATGGTTTCTGCATCACTGCAAGGTCCTTTCGTGCTGCAAGGGGATGGGACTAGAGAAGAAGGTAGAGAAGACGTTTTATCCTGGGAGTGGGTATGAAGAAGAGCTGTATGTGTGAGAGTGAAAGTATGTAGCGATGCCGAGTGTGTCCATGTGAGTAAATCCATGTAGCTGACCTGAGTAAGTGAATGTAACAGGAGGGCTGTGTGTGTAATTGGATGGAGCTGAGCTGTGTGTGAGTAAATTGTTGTAGAGGAGCTGTGTTAGTGAATGGAGTGAATGGATGAAGCAGAGCTGTGTGTGCTGAGCTTGTGAGTGACCAACAGGGAATTTTTAATTGGTGTCAAATATATATTTCCTTTTTTGGATGACTAAATCTGGGGTGCATCTTATAGTAAGAGGTCCGAAAAAAAACAGTAATTTAAGATAAAATAGGGCCAAGGTGGAAGATGAGGAGAAATAAAATGTAAAAGTAAAAAATATTTTATGCATTTTCTGTGTTTTGTGTTCCTTTAAGTGGATACCTGTAGCAGTTTTCATTTTCCAGACAAAGAGTGTATACCAAAAGGCCAGCCATGCAAATAACACCGGTGAATATTTCCCTTCTCCAGAGAGCCGGCCACCCAGCACACAGCGGTAGAATAGGCAGAGATCGTCCAACTGCTTACCCACTGAGTACACCAAGAACCAGGTTAAGAACGAAAAATGAGCCAAGGATAATAAGACTAACAAAATAGACCCATGGCCACTCACATCCTATGGCATCATTCACCTGTAAGAATGCAAGGGAGTTGGTTAAAGTCTGATAATGTACTGTCCAGCAGACACCAACCTTCAGCCACCACCCAACATTTCCATCTTTGGGCTTAAAGTAAAATGGAGCAAGTGTCCTTAATACTTACCTTCCCAGAATCAGCAATGTTCTATAATGAGTTAAATCTTTATGACAAGTTCTTTCCCGTATAATTTGGAACCTATATGTTGGTGGTGGCTGAGCGATGGTCTCTGCTTTGGTGAAAGGAAAGACGAGTGCTTACCCGCTTAACACACCAAGAACAAGATTTAGCACGAAAAATGACCCAAAGATGACGAGACTGACAAAATACACCCAAGGTAATTCAAATCCCATAGCATCATTCATCTGGAAAAAATAAAATGCACTTGTAGAGAGAGTTTGTTAGAACAGAGGAAAAAAAAAAAAAGAACAGAGCGCGATCCCAGTCTTGGATGTTATATATTGTAAGCGCTCAATAGGAGACCATATTGTGCACGAGAGGTTAAAGGAGTTGTCCACTTTCAGTATATAATTGATATTGTTTACATAATGAAAAGTCATACAATTTTCCAATATACTTTCTATATTAGTTCTTTCCCGTTTCCTAGGTCTCTGCTTGCTGTCATTCCACAGGAAGTTTCATTGTTTACTTCGTTTTGAAAATTACTGATTGCTAGTCATGTGATGTCACACAGGTGCACGACTTGTTATATCCCTGGTCATACATAGTCTCACTGCGCTTAAGCAAAGAATCACCATCCCATGGGATGTAGAACTACCTCTCCTCAGGTGTATAGGATCCCGGTTCTATGGTGATGGTAGAACTGGCCTCTCCTTAGGTGTAGAGATCCGCCCTGTGCTAGTGGCGATGGTAGAACTCCTCTCCTCTATGTTTAAGGATGCCACGCTGTCTATGGTGCATGGTAGAACCACCTCTCCTCTAGGTGTTAGATGATGCCCCGTGTCATGGCGATGGTAAGAACTGCCTCTCCTCTAGGTGTTAGAATCCACCTGTCTATGGTGATGTGTAAGACAACTCTCCTGTCGTAGGGTTAGTACCCTGCCCTCGTATGGTGATGTAGTAACTCGCTCTCCTCGAGGTGTAAGATTTCCCCTGTCTATGGTGATGTAGAAACCTCGGCCTCCTCTAGGTGTAGAGGATACCCCCTGTCATTGGGATGGTAGAACCGCCCCCCCCTCTCCTCTAGTGTGTAAGATGCCTCTGTCTATGGAACTGGTAGAACCGCCTCTCCTCTATGTTGTAGAGGATGTTCCCCTGTCTATGAGATGGTAGAAACCGCCCTCTCTCTGGTGTAAGGATGCCCCCTTCCTATGGTGATGGTAGAACCGCCTAATCCTCTAGGTTATAGAGTGCCCCTCTTTCTATGTGATGGTAGAACCGCTCCTCATTAAACCCTGTCTATGGTGTGAGAGTCGCCCTAGGTGTAGAGTCCCCCTGTCTTGGTGATGATTAGACCGCCTCTCTCTCTAGGTGAGAGTATTGCCCCCTGTCTATGGTGATGGTAGAACCGCCCTCTCCTCTAGGTTATAGGATTGGGGGCCCCCTGTCTATGGTCGGGTAGAACTGCCTCTCCTCTAGGTGTAGAGGATGCCCGTGTCTTGGTATGGAAACGCCTCTCCTCGTAGGTGTAGATGATCCCCGTCTTTCATGGTTATGTAGACACCGCTCTCCTCTAGGTGTAAGTATTCCCCCTTCTATGGTGATGTAGAACTGCCTCTCCTCTGTGTATGAGGATGCCCCTGTCTATTGTGATGGTATAACGCCTCTCCTCTAGGTGTGGATGGATTGCCCCTGTCTATGGATGGTAGAACCGCCTCTCTCTATTGTATAGGAGCCCCTGTCTATGGTGATGGTGAACCGCCTATCTCTGGATCACTGCTAGTAGGTAGAACGGTTCCCTATGAATGCCCCCTGTCTATGGTGATGGTAGAACGCCCTATCCTCTAGGGTGTAGAGATGCCCCGTGCTATGGAATGGTAGAACTGCCCTCCTCTAGGTGTAGAGAGCCCCCCTGTCTATGGTGATGGTAGAACCGCTATCCGCTAGGTGTAAGGATGCTCCCTTGTCCTTATGCGCATGGTAAACTTTCCTAGGCGTATCTGAGGTGAATGCCACCTGTTGCTATGGTTGTATCACTCTCCTAGTGTAGATGCGTTAGGGAGGGGACTCCCCTAGTGAAGATGCCCCTCTATAGAGCCTCTCTTAGGTTAGAGGATGCCCCCTTCTATGGTGATGGTAGAACCGCCTCCTCTAGTTAGAGGATGCGCCCCTGTCTATGGTGATGGTAAACCACCTCTCCTCTAGGTGTGATGATCCCCGTGTCTATGGCGAGGTGTGAGAACTGCCTCTCCTCTAGGTGTAGAGGATCCCCGGTCTATGTGATGTAGACCGCCTCTCCTCTAGGTGTAGATGGATGGCCCCCTGTCCTATGGTGATGGTAGAACCCCTCTCCTCTAGTGTAGAGATGCCCCCTGTCTATGGGATGGTAGAGCTGCCTCTCCTCTGTGTAGAGGATGCCACTGTCTATGGGGATGGGTAGAACCCGCCTCTCGCTCTAGTGTGAGTGATTTGTCCCCCTGTCTATGGTGATGGTAGAACCCGCCCCTCTCCTCTAGGTGTAGAGGATCTCCCCCTGTCTATGTGATGTTAGAACCGCCTATCCTCTAGGTGTGAGGACTGCCCGCCTGTCTATGGTGATGTAGAACCGCCTCTCGCTAGCGTGTAGGATCTGCCCCCTGTCTTGGTGATGGTGACCGCCTACCTGCTAGGTGTATGAGGATGCCCCGTGTACTATGGCTATGGTAGAACTTGCTCTCTCTAGGTGTAGAGATGCCACCTGTCTATGGTGATTGGTAGAACTCACCTCTCCTCTAGGTGTAGAGGATCCCCGTGTCTATGGCGACTGTAGAACTGCCTCTCCTCTAGGTTAAGAGGATCCACCGTCTATGGGTGAATGGAATACACTCTCCTCTATGGTGTAGAGGATGCCCCCCTGTCTGATGGTGATGGTGAACCCGCCTCTCGCTCTAGGTTAAGGAGTCACCTGTCTATATGTTTGGTAGAACCTCCTCTCCTCTAGGTGTCGAGGATAGCCCCTGTCTATGGGATGTAGAACGCCTCTCCTCTAGGTGTAGAGGATGGCCCCCGGTCTATGGGGATGGTAGAATCGCCTCTCTCTAGTGTAGAGGATTCCCCTTCTATGGATGATGGTATGAATCCGCCAGCTCCTCTAGGTGTAGAGGATGCCCCCTGTCTAGGTGATGTAGAAAACCCCTACCTCTAGGTGTAGAGGATGTGCCCCTGTCTTGTGATGGTAGAACCGCCTCTCCTCTATGGTAAAGTAGAGGATGTCCCCTGTCTAAATGACATGTTCATAAGAGGCCCGGAGCAAAACTATCTGTGGCAGAGAGTTCCATAGTCTCACTGCTCTTAAAGCAAAGAATCACCATCTATGGGGATGGTAGAACTACCTCTCCTCTAGGTGTAGAGGATCCCCGGTCTATGGTGATGGTAGAACTGCCTCTCCTCTAGGTGTAGAGGATGCCCCGTGTCTATGGCGATGGTAGAACTGCCTCTCCTCTAGGTGTAGAGGATGCCACCTGTCTATGGTGATGGTAGAACCACCTCTCCTCTAGGTGTAGAGGATGCCCCGTGTCTATGGCGATGGTAGAACTGCCTCTCCTCTAGGTGTAGAGGATGCCACCTGTCTATGGTGATGGTAGAGACAACTCTCCTCTAGGTGTAGAGGATGCCCCCTGTCTATGGTGATGGTAGAACCGCCTCTCCTCTAGGTGTAGAGGAGCCCCTGTCTATGGTTGATGGTTATTTTGACGAACCGCCTCTCCTCTAGTGTAGAGGATGTCCCCTGTCTAGTGATGATTAGAAACCGCCGCTCTCTAGGTTAGAGGATGCCCCTTGTTCTATGGTGATGGGTTAGGAACCTCCTTCTCTAGGTGTAGAGGTGCCCCCTGTTCTATGGTGAGTTGATAGAACCGCCTTCCTCTAGGTGTAGAGGATGGATCCCCTGTCCTGGTAGTATGGCCCCCGGGAATGATCCGTCTAGATGGTAGAACCGCCTCTCCTCTAGGTTTAAGGATGCCGCTGTCTAGGTGATGGTAGAAACCACCATCTCCTCTAGTGTGATGCCTGGCAGTGAACTGCCCGGTTATCCCCGGCTTATGGTAGAGCCTCTATGGAGCCTGTCTATGGTATGTAAACCCCTCTCCTTAGGTGTAGTGGAGGGGCCCCTCTGTCTAAATTGGATGGTGTAGAAACTGCTCTCTCAGGTGTAGATGGATGCCACCGTGTCATGGGGATGGTTAAACCGCCTCTACTCTAGGGTAGAGGAGGTTCCCCTGTTCATGGTGATGGTGAACCGCCTCTCCTCTGGAGGTGTAGAGGGATGCCCCTGTCTATGGTGATGGTAGAAACGCCTATCCTCCTAGGGTAAAGGATGCCCCTGTCTATGTGATGGTAGAACGCATCCCTCCTCTAGGGTAGAGATGCCCCTGTCATAATGGTGATGTAGGTAGAACGCGCTATCTCGCTAGTGATAGAGGATGCCCTTTCCTTCATGGTGCTCCCTATGTGCTGAATGCCCTGGTTGTACCACTCTCCTAGGTAAGATGCCCGTTCAGGCTGTGGGAGAATGCTTCCTAGAAGGATTGCCCCTTCTATGGGGTGATGGTTAGACCAACCTCTCTAGGTGGAGGGATGCCCCCTTCTATGGCATGATGGTAGAACTGCGCTTCCTCTAGTGGAGAGATGCCACCTGTCTATGGTGATGGTTAAGACACACCTCTCCTCTAGGTGTAGAGGATGCCCCGTGTCTATGGGATGGGTAGAACCTGCCTCTCTCTAGGTGTAGAGGTGCCCCGGTTTGGTGATGAGATAGAACCACTTCTCTAGGAGATATCCCTTCTATGGTAGATGGATAGAACGCGGCCTCTAGGTGTCAGAGGTATGCCCGCTAGATGGGTAGAAGTAGCTGCCTCTCTCTACGGTAGAGGATAGCCAGCATGTCTATGGCATGGGTTTGAGAATCCCGCCTCTCCTCTAGTTGTGAGGATGTCCCCTGTCTATGGTATGGTTAGAACACCGCCTCCTCCTCTAGGGTTGTAGAGGATCCTCCCCTGTCTATGGGGATGGTAAGAACGACTCTCCTAGGTGTGAGGATGCCCCCTGTCTAGGGTGATGGTTAGAACCGCCTCTCTCCGTAGTGTAGAGGATTGCCCCCTGTCTGATGGTGCCGCACCCTAGGGTTATCCCGGTATAGGCTTGGACTGCCTCTCCTTAGGGGTAGAGGATGCCGACCCTGTCTATGGTGATGGTTATAGAACCCCTTACCTCTAGGTGTAGAGGATCCCCGTTGCATGATGTAGAACGCTTCAGGTTAGGATTCACGCTATGTGAGAACCGCACTCTCCTCTAGTTGTGTAGAGGATGAATACCCCCTGTCTATGGTGATGGTGAACCCGCCTACTCCTCTAGGTTTAGAGGAGCACCGTGTCTATGGAGTGATGGTGAACGCTCCCTCCTCTAGGTGTAGAGGATCGCACCTGTTCTATGGGAATGGGTAGAACCGAGCTCTCACTTAGGAAACTGGTTGTAGAGGATGCGCGGCGGCCCGATAGTATATGGCGGATGGTAATTAGGAGTAAGGAACTGACCTTCAAAGAGCATCAGTGCTGCGGGAGGGTGGTAAAAGTGCGCTCCGTAGAGGGGTAGTAGGGGATGGAAGAGCAAACGCTGGTCGGCGTAATGGGTGGACTGGTAGAGGACACAAAACGGGATGATCGGATGGTCCTAGGATGCTGAAGAGGAATGCCAGCAGCGATGCTCTATGGTGGAATGAGATGGTAGGAACCGCGCTCTCCGTCGCTAGTGTAAGAGGGAGGTGTCCCCCTGGTCTAGTGCACGGATGATGGTGGCGTGTTAATAGAAAAGACCTCCTCACTCACTAAGTAGGTGTAGAGGAGACCCCTGTGACTATGCGGGGATAGGGTGTAGGAACGGCTCTCCTCTAGGTGGTTAGAGATGCCACAAGCCAGTCTAGTTGGGGGGCGGGGTAAGAATGTGACGCCTCTGCCTCTAAGTGGCTAGGAGAATAGAGTCCCCTGTCTATGGAGGTGGTAGAACCGCCTCTCCTCTAGGTGTAGAGATTGACCCCTGTCTATGGGGATGGTGAACCGCTATCCTCTAGGTTGTAGAGGATGCGCCCTGTCTATTGGTGATGAAGGTTAGAACCGCCTCTCCTCTAGGGACGAAGTTATGTAGGGAGGATGTACGCCCTGTCTATGGTGAAGATGAAACGAACGGCCCTCCCTCTAGGTGTGGTGAGATGGTAGGAGGCAAGTGCCGCCCGGGTGCTATGGTGAATGGTAGAAACCGCTCTCTCTAGGTGTAGAGGATGCCCCCTGTCTATGGTGATGTAGGAAACCACCTCTCAGGAGCGTGGAACAGCCCACTCCCACAAGAACCGAAAGCTAGGAGAAGAGCACTAGAACAACGATGGGAGGTAAAGAAGCAAGTGAGTTACTACCGCAGCAGAAAGAAAAGTAGGGACGTTTATTTCCGGAGACGACTACCTCGCCATACCCATGCCATCGGCATCTCTATGGCGTTTTTCCTGCCTGCCAATTAACCCCCCCCCCAAGCCGCTTCGCCTCCCTACCCCTTCATTTCTCGCCTCATTATGCCCCCTCCCTTCATCTCTCTCCTCAATCTTTCCACCTCTCACCTGCCCGCTACCTCATCCCCACGCTCCCCTCCGGGGCTACGCTCCTGCCACTCCAAACTTCTCCTCGTTTCCGCTACTCCCACTCCCCTCTGATCCATTATACTCTCCCTCCCATCTTTCTTCCCTTGTCTCTACTATCTAACAACGCCACTCGCTTGTTTCTAATCGCCCTATCTCTTCATATGTCCTCGCCCACCTCTATTCCTTTCGTTTTCCCTCCCATACTATCATACCTTACTTCACCCTTTGTCTACATATAACACTCCTGTCCCCTTTACGTCTGCCTACCTACACCCTTCTTTCCATCTCCCCAGTCCTTCGCGTTTCATCTTCCCCTCTTTCCTTTTGCCTTCCTCACATATTTCGCTTTCTCACTCATTCGCTTCGTCTTACTCCTCCCCTTTTGAATTTCTTTTTCTCCTTTAGACTCTCGCTTTCCTTCCGGAAGAGACAAAAGCGGTGAGATTCCATCCTAGTCGATGTGTTGTTGTGTTGTGTATGTGTAGAGGATGACCCGTGTCTATGGCGATTAGGAGAGAACGCCTCTCTCTAGGTGTTGTAGAGATGCCCCCTGTCTAGGTGATGGTAGAAACGCTCATCCTCTAGTTGTAGAGGAGTCCCCTGTCTATGGTGTGGTAGAACCGCTCATCTCGGTGTAGAGGATGCCCCCATGCTGATGGTGAGTGGTAGAAACCGCCATCCTCTAGGTGTAGAGGATGCACCCTGTCTATGGTGATGGTAGAAACGCCTCTCCTCTAGGGAGAGGATGCCCCTGTCTATGGTGATGGTAGAACAAGCTCTCCTCTAGTGTAGAGGTGCCCCTGTCTATGGTGATGATTAGAACCGCCTCTCCTCTAGGTGTAGAGGAGCCCCCATGTCTAGGTTGTGGTAGAAACACGCCTCTCCTCAGTGTAGAGGATGCCACCTGTTCTAGGTATGAGGAACCCTAGGTTGAGAGGATGCCATGTGTAGAACTCGCCTCTCAGGTGTAGAGGATTGCCCCCTGTCTATGGTGATGGTAGAACCGCCTCTACCCTCAGGTGTAGAGGATGTACCCGGTCATATGGTGTGGTATTGAACCCGCCTCTCCTCTAGTGTTGTGTAGAGGATCTCCCCTGTCTATGGTTGATGAGTTAGATAGAACCGCTCTCTCTCTAGGGTAGAGGATGCCCCTGTCTATGGGTGATGTAAGAACCGCCTCTCCTCTAGGTGTAGAGGATGCCCCCGGTCTGATTGATGGTAGAAAGCTCCTAGGTAGGATGCCATCAGGTGAACTTCTCTAGGTGTAGAGGATGTCCACCCTGTCTATGGGATGATTAGAACCGCCTCTTCCTCTAGGTGTAGAGGATGCCCCCATGTTCTATGGTATGTAGGTAGAATCGCTCATCCTCTAGGTGTAAGAGGATGGCCCCTGTCTATGGTGATGGTAGGAAGAAATGTCTCTCCTCTAGGTGTAAGGATGTCTCCTGTCTATGGTTGGTAGACCTCGCTCTCTAGGTGTAGAGGATGCTCCCCTGTCTATGTTTGATGGTAGAACCACCTCTCTCTAGGGTAGAGGATGGCCCCGTGTCTATGGCAGATGTAGAACTGCCTCTCTCTAGGTGTAGAGGAGCCACCTGTATATGGTGATGGTAAAGACCAACCTCTCCTCTAGGTGTTAGAGGTGCCACACCTGTCTATGGTGAGTGGTAGAACTGCCTCTCACTCTAGGTGTAGAAGATGCCCATGTTATGGTGATGATAGAACTGCCTCTCCTCTAGGTGTGAGGATTCACCCTGTCTATGGTGATGGTAGAAACTGCTCTTCTCTAGTGTGAGCAAGGATGCCCCTGTTCTATGGTTGATGATGTAGAACTGCCTCTCCTTAGGTGTAGAGCAGGTGATTGTAACTGTGTGCGAGCGGCACACTAGTGTGCCGCGAACAAGGTTGGTGTGCAGCGGGGAAAGTTCCCCGAAACCTGTGCCACTGTGTAAGAACTGCCCGTTTTCTGCGCCCATTACTTACCTCCAAGCCCCGCGTCGGCGATCCGCCCATCTTCTGTAGCATCACTCACCGCGCGGGCCCAGTCACGTGACGCGCGACTGACCGTCAGGTCGCGTAAGTCACGGTGACCAGAGGTGCGGGTTGCAGGAGTACAGAAGGGTGGGGCAGATCGCAATTAGGAGTGAAGGTCGTGGGAAGAGAAGACATCAAGGGTAAGTATAAGGGTTATTATTTGTAAGGAAGGCAGTGGGTGTCTTTTTTATCCTCGATTAGTAAAGGTAGGCTGGGGTAGTTTATTTGTTAAGGGAGCCTCTGGGGCCTTTTAATTAGTAAAGGGAGGCGCATTGTGGCTTTGTTACTAGTAAAGGAGGCCTTTAGGGCCATTTTTTAAGTAGGAAAGGGGGCGGCTCTAGGGCTTTTGAACTAGTAAAGAGAGGCCGCAACGGGACCATTGTAAAGGCAGTGCTAGTTATTAGTTAAAGGGAGGCAGCTATGGACCTTTTTATTAGTAAAGAAAGGGAGGCAGCTAGGGGCTTTTCTTGTTATTAGTAAGGGAGGCCGCTGGGGCTTTTTATTAGTAAAGGGAGGCAGATAGGCTTTTTTATTAGTAAAGGGAGGCCGCTAGGGACCTTGTTTATTAGTAAAGGGAGGCAGTAGGGCCTTGTATTAGTAAAGGGAGGCAGCAGGCCTCTTTTTATTAGTAAAGGAGGCGCGGCTTAGTAGGAGCTGGGCTTTTTTTTTATTCGTAAAAGGGAGGCCGATAGCGGCCCTTTTATTAGTGTAAAGGGAGCCGGCCTAGGGCCTTTTTATTAGAAAAGGGAGGCCGCTAGGGGCTTTCTTTTTATGTAAAAGGGAGGCCGACTGGGGTTTTTATTAGTAAAGGGAGGCCCGCTAGGGCTTTTTTTTTTATTAGTAAGGGAGCCCGCTACGGTGGCTTTTATTAGCGTAAAGGGAGGCGCGTAGGGTTCTCTAATTAGTAAAGGGAGGCCGCTAGGGTCTCTTAATTAGTAAAGGGAGGCGCTAGGGACTCTTAATAGTAAAGGGAGCCGTAGGGGTCTCTTAATTAGTAAAAAGGGAGGCGCTTAGGGTCTCTTTTAGTAAAGGGAGGCCGCTAGGTCTTTATTATAAAGGGAGCCGCTTAGGGTCTAATTAGTAAGGGAAGCCGCTAGGGTCTCTTAATTAGTAAAGGGAGGCCGTAGGGTCTCTTAATTAGTAAAGGGAGGCCGCTAGGGTCTCTTAATTGCAAAGGGAGGCCGCTAGAGGTTTTTATTAGTTAAAGGGAGGCCTTTTATGAACTGTTTGAGTGTAATTTTGTGCTATTTTGGTTGGTGGTTGTGCCCCAGGATTTGCTAAGTATAAAAAAGTGTGCCGCAGCTAAAAAAGTATGAAAATCACTGGTGTAGAGGATGGACCCCTGTATATGGCGATGGTAAGAACCGCATCATCCTCTAGGTGTAGAGGATGCCCCCTGTCTATGGTGATGGTAGAACTGCCTCTCCTCTAGGTGTAGAGGATGCCCCTGTCTATGGGGATGATAGAACTGCCTCTCCTCTAGGTGTAGAGGATGCCCCCTGTCTATGGTGATGGTAGAACCACCTCTCCTCTAGGTGTAGAGGATGCCCCTGTCTATGGTGATGGTAGAACCTCCTCTCCTCTAGGTGTAGAGGATGTCCCCTGTCTATGGTGATGGTAGACAGAACTGCATTATCTTTGGAGGTCGTCCTGCTGGACCCACCATTCTTTCTCTACAAGGGGACCCTGGAGAGAAGCTACAACGAGAGACTAAATTTTCCCTCCTTCTTTCAACTGTATTGGTGTCTTCAGGCGGCCGATACGAATGAAAGATGTGGAAGAACAGGTAGCAGTAAGTTACTGCTTAAAATGCCACGTTGGCACTTTGGGGTAAATAAGTGGATTTTGGTTGTAGTTTGGTCTCCAAAAGGTTCGCCACCACTGATCTATGGCGTAATTAATAAAAAATATTAAAAATAAGGTGCCCCAATACTGACTTCTGTGGCTCTCTACTGGTAACTTCCACCCAATCTGAGAATTTGCCATTAATAATGACCCTCTGTTTTTTTCTCACCAAGTCAATTTCTAAACACAGATGCACCGATTTTCCCCTAGTCCCAGCATTTATGTACATCCCTTTTTATGCGGTACAGTATCAAATGCCTTAGAAACGTCTAGGGCCACAGTCTCCCCTAGGTCCAGTCTAGAATTTAACCAGTTGTCAATTGACTCCTGAATTTTCACAAGAAATAACAAAGGAATTGCAAAACGCAGTTATAAGAAAAGAGGTCCGGAAATCTCATATTATGAATGATGTGAGCGTCTATACGCCAAAAGTGGTTAACAACATGGTCAAATGTACTACTACTTACATTTACTAGCTATAGACTGAAGCAATATTTCAAGGGACCGATGGCCTTCAGTCAGCATTGTCCTCCAGGAGCAGCTCATATTAATATTATAGATGTATCCATCCTTACCTTCATTTCTGTGACTATCTTGTCACACAATATTGTGAAATTATATGTTGATTTCCTTATGTCTCACATATTGGGACACATGAAAAGGTGAGGAAGGACACATAATGAAGACAGAACAACTGATCATCCTTGTCTGACAAAGCTGCCTGAAGGAGAGCACCCCGTTGAATACGAGACCACAAGGACAGGAACGACATAAAGCTACAAAAGTTACTTACATTAACTTCGGTTATAGCAATATCTACGACGCTACCGACAACAATTAAGGCATCAAACGTGTTCCAAGCGTCAGTGAAATAGTGCTGTTAGTACAGGCGAGGACAGGACGAGACAAAAGAGAAAGAAGTAGAGAGAAGAGTTATGACAGTCTAATGGACATCAACCATAAGAAGGTGTTCTAGGAATCATCAAACCATGAATGTAACCGATGCATCGATACATGAAGATCGGTTATGTTTGAGTGAATCCATAAATACTGAAGCTCTCTGGGCCACGATGGTTCCTTAAAAGTCCAATTTTATTCCACACTTCCTTGTTTGAGCTCCAAATGGTAAAATTTTGGGAATTCCAAATAGTAATATCCTAAAATATCTTCTCAGTTGTCAATATAGGAAACTTAAAGCAAACTGGAGACCCTACTGCTTGTGTGACAATCTCGAAGTCATGTTGTACGTCCATAAAATATAGATCTTAAGAGGTAAACTTTTAGTTTGGGAAGTAAAGAAAGTTAGAAAAGGTAGAAATCCTTCCCCCTGAGCAGGTGTTAGAAATGCTTGTGACTTGTCCATGCGGTGACACAGACGACACTGTAGTAGGGGACGCAGGGTGATGGCAGCGGGGTGGGGGGTTGTACTTACATCAGCTTCACTGAGGACCACGTCTACTATGCTGCCGATAACGATGAGGGAATCAAAGGTGTTCCAGGCATCACTAAAATAGCCCTGCACACAGTGGCCAGAGGGGCAAATGGAGGTGGTTAACAATTCACAAAGTATGACAAACCACATTGCGGAAAAAACACACAAGCACAACGTTACACATGGCTTCCATATTGTCTGGGAAGGGGATTGAGTTCAGCGGTGACCCACAATAAATTGGGTCCTCCTTCCATTCAGGGGCAATTCAATAGCTACTATTTGTGAGTTATGGGGTAGGTAGCCACAACTCCAGCAAAGGGATCAATAAACGTTTCCCTGCAACTCGTTCACTAATATGAGCTCATGGAATTAAATTGTGACCCTGGAGATGTTACGACCTCCTCTTCTAGTCGCAAAAAAACCCCATAAGGCTCTAATTTTTGCAACCAGAAGTGACGGCCATAACATCTCAGGGGTCACATTGTGTTATTTGGTGACGGAGGGACAGGGTGAAAATATCTTTGCTAAAATGAGTCACAGCCAAAGTCCCCATGGCACAGTGCATACTTTGTAACCTTTTGGAGACCACTTCCCAGCAATGCAGAGGAGATGAACACAACAACATGGATTCTGCAGGCAGCATTGACATTTTCTGGGAGATATATGGACAAGTCACAGCAAATTCAGATTGTCATGCAGTTCCGGGTAGGAGGATTACACAGCAATCGCTTGTCACTTACGAGCCAACGTTTTTTTTTGGGCACGCAAATCTGACAGATGATATGAATACAGGGACAAATTATAGTCTTATATAGGGAACGTCTTATATAGGGTTTTATAAATGAATACTAATTCTTTTGTCTCAAACTGGATTCCTTTAATTCTCCAGAAATGTGTTTTATGTATCAGCTTGCTAAACTTTATACTTAATGTCAACATCATGATTATAGTACAATTAGGAGTATATGGTAATTTTGTGACTAAGTCTTGGTCGCTGAGGGTTACCACAAATTTCCATATTTAGGCTATATTCACACTTACGTGCGCCCGCCGTGCTGTAGTGCGGTGGACAAACGTCTGCGCCAGATAGAGGAGGAGGGGATGAGTGCTGCTCACCTACGCCCCTCTCGATTGTGATATGCGTCCCCCATACGGCAGTGTGAATGTAGCCTAAGTCTGTACTGTGCCAGGAAACCACCATTAGAAACAGAACAAGGCGATTTGCATTAAACCGCATGTATTTATTAAGGCTCCTGCACAACGTGTGACACCTATTATCCTCCTGTAATCACTTTTTCGTCACCACGAGACCAGAAATGATGAATGTCGTAGAAAATTCACTGGCCTCAACAGTCAAGAAATGTGACCAATGAGGGCAGTGACTCGCTTCAACAGTCATGTAGTGACAAACAGGATGTCATCACTTCCAGTCTGGTGGGGAACAGGAATGGCAGGGCACATCTTATTTAACCAGATCCCTGACTTTAATACTTTTTGAACAAAATTTCTATTTGTGTCATAATTTTAGTCTTTCCTATTACTTACCTTTGGTTTGAAAGCTATAAGTTTCAAAACCATTTCTACAGTGAAGACGGCAGTGAAGACCATATTCATCACGTCCATGACATCATTAAAGATTTTAGATTGTCCATAATGCTGGAAAATAAAGAAATAATTGTGGTGAATGATTTTATAATCCACAAAACCTGGCATAACAATAAAGTTGAATGCACACGTGCAACGCACATTACTGACAGCTATCTCTCCTCACCTCTCATATACATGGACGCTAGGCTCAGCTGAGCGTTCATGTGTTTTGAATAGGGTGATGGGTTATATCTCTGCCTTGGCTTATCCAAAAGGATACGATAGCTTAAATTGGAAGATGTAAGGGGAGCGTCTAACCAGGCCACACAAATTTGATAAGCCAGTCCCGTCAAAATCAGCAGGTTCAGCCAACAATTGTCCAAAGTTTACAGCCTGTTAACCTTGTGTATAGCCAGTAAACGTTATGTATGGCCACCTAATATTTCTTATGGCTAGTTAACCTTGAGCATAGCGAGCTAAACTTGTGCATAGTGAGATAACCCTGTATCTGGCCAGATAACCCTGTGCCTGGTCAGCTAACCCTGTGTATGTCCAGTAAACCTTATGTGTGCATAGTTAACCTTGTGTCTGTCCAGCTAACCCTGTGTCTGTCCAGCTAACCCTGTGTCTGTCCAGCTAACCCTGTGTCTGTCCAGCTAACCCTGTGTCTGTCCAGCTAACCCTGTGTCTGTCCAGCTAACCCTGTGTCTGTCCAGCTAACCCTGTGTCTGTCCAGCTAACCCTGTGTCTGTCCAGCTAACCCTGTGTCTGTCCAGCTAACCCTGTGTCTGTCCAGCTAACCCTGTGTCTGTCCAGCTAACCCTGTGTCTGGTCAGCTAACCCTGTGTCTGGTCAGCTAACCCTGTGTCTGGGCAGCTAACCCTGTGTCTGGTCAGCTAACCATGTGTCTGGGCAGCTAACCCTGTGTCTGGTCAGCTAACCCTGTGTCTGTCCAGCTAACCCTGTGTCTGGTCAGCTAACCCTGTGTCTGGTCAGCTAACCCTGTGTCTGCCCAGCTAACCCTGTGTCTGCCCAGCTAACCCGGTGTCTGCCCAGCTAACCCTGTGTCTGTCCAGCTAACCCTGTGTCTGCCCAGCTAACCCGGTGTCTGCCCAGCTAACCCTGTGTCTGCCCAGCTAACCCGGTGTCTGGTCAGCTAACCATGTGTCTGGGCAGCTAACCCTGCTTCTGGCCAGTAAACTTTATGTATGCATAGTTAATCTTATCTACGCCAGTTAACCTTGTGCATGGCCAACAAACCTTGTGTATAGCCAGCAAACCTTGTGTATAGCCAGCAAACCTTGTGTAAGTTAACCTTCCCTTTGTTACATACCTGCATAGCCAAGCACAGTGTATTCAGCATGATGAGCACAAACATGATGTACTCAAATCCTGTGGAGTTGACGACGTACCAAAACTTGTACTGATAAGGGTTCTTGGGGATGTATCTTCTGAGGGGCCGGGCTTTGAGAGCATACTCCACACACTGTCGCTGAATTTAGTATGGAGGAAGATTGCGTTACATAAGTCACATTAAAAAAAAAATTACAAAAAAAATGTATACACTGAAAAATAATATTAACATAAAACATCACTATGAACTTGATGCTGTATCCATGACAGGAACACAACCAAAACCTATGCACTGATTTGAAAAGAAATCACTAATTTTACTGTTCAAATGGACCTTTCAGACTTCAAGACTGGCAAAAAAACTCTCTTTGCCGATTCACTTACCGATTCCCTGCTCGAGTTTACTTCCTGGTCACGTCGTGGCCACAGCAGTGATTGGCTGGGCAGACAAAACCAGGCACTAAGGATCCAGGAAACATCGGAAATGCATCAGTTGGGAATCAGGTGAGTGAAACTTTTATTTTTATGTTATGATTGTTGTTCGATGATTGTTAAATAAACATGTTGAAATGAATTTTTATGTTATTAATCATTTGTGCCTATTGTTACCGCAGTTGAGAACCCCTTCCATTATATTTAGTGCTGCCCAACTTTATATTTTCATCCAAAAAGAAGAAAATATAAAATTATGATCAAACCTCTGGATGTAAACAACCTGCATTAATTTATGTACCGTAAATAAGTATTCAGTATATTTTACCTGGTTCTTGTCCAGCTCACAGTTCTTGTATTCCTTCTCTCCCTGTTCTTGAAATGTGACGATAACGAAACCCACAAATATGTTCATCATGAAGAAAGCGATGATGATGATATAGATGATGAAGAAGATGGAGATTTCCACTCTGTTGTTGTAGATGGGGCCAACGTTTTCTCCATTGGAATCAATTGCTTTGTACAAGAGCCTAGGAAAGGCAAGGACAAATATGCTTACAGATGGATGAGCTTATAGGAATTCACTTAAATGGGTATATAAGGTTTACTAAAAAGGGATAAAAGGAATCCGTATGCAGTTGTGACCATACAATGCTGTAGACAGTGTTGAGTATTGTTCCTGGAGATCTGTGTAACCATACCTTTATGTCTGTTGTTAGTAGCAGCAGCAGCACTCTCTAAGTATTTTCCGGGATTGTAGCTGAATTTGAAGCATGCTGGTGCAGTGGTATGTGAGATCTTTTCAATATCCTGCTGCACAGTTCCTCCTCCTGCTGTAGCAGATTCTGTTTAAATACTACAGCAGTGCTCTGAATCCAGCTACAGTTTTGAAATATACATTTATTGTTCACAGTCCTACTGATACTAACAACACAATCAAAGGTACGATTACGCAGATCTCTAGTGATATTACACTGTCTACTGCTTTGTATGGTAACTGCTGACAGATGCCCTTTAAATAAAAAAAATTGCTATTCCCCTAACACTGGGTGCCTCATTTCCTTTCCCTATGCATCTGGCACTGCAGCTAATCAGAGAACTCACACCGATTTTATACTGATGGCCTGTCCCAAGGATAGTTATTGATATTGTTATCCCAAAAAACCCTTCTGATAAACCTGCTGATTTGAAGACATAAGTTTGCATCGCTAAGCACAGAGAAGAAAGTTGAATATTACAGACGAGGTATTATACATACGCTGGCCACCCCTCAAAAGTGGAAACTGTGAATAGAGCCATCATAGCGGACAGGACATTGTCAAAATTGAAGTCGCTATTGTGCCAGTGCCTCTCTCGGATAGACGGGCTGTTGACATCTCCATCCTTATAGACAATGTACTTTCCCCTGGGAGAGAAGAAAATGTATGAATTAAAATTCTAGGAATCAAGGTCCTGCAGTCGGACTTTCCTTTCCAGCGCATATTTTTCTTGCCCCGTATGCGGATTCTATAAGGAAGTGTCTCATTGATTTCCATTGTGTGAGCATTTCCGTAAACTTCACATGTAAGATTACACGTATGATGCACTATCACTTAGCTATTACTGTAACATGTCATACTAGTTCCAATTTTTATTAACTATATTTAAACTTTGGACAGGGATGATATGTCTGATGGATTATTTAAGCATTCTAGCTTACTAACAAAACATAGGATCTTACACAAAAAAAAAAATCTATGGAAATTCAATTTCCACACATATTAAGCGTTTGTTTAAAGAAAACCTATCAGCTCCAACCCACTGCCTAAATTGGACTTGAAATCCCCTTGTGTTTACCCCGGGGCCTTCATAACTTGTTAAATTATGTTTAGAAAGTTATTTGCACATTGAATAAAATACATAAAACTTACTTGCACTCCTCTGGGGTCTGTTTTGCTTCATCTGAACAACGATAAAACTTGCCCTGATGTTAGAAAAAACAAGGTCAATAAAAATTACAGAGTTGGGAAATGTAGACAGCAGTAGGGAAATGTAGATGCAGGATCATAACATAACAATCTTAGGGCACAATGCAAAATAAGTATTGGGGATCCCCAAAGTTCAGGTGTCAAATGTCTTATCACATGGGCACACACTTTCATCCTCTTGAGCCCAGGTTAACCTCTGCACCCCACATTGTTACCCTTTGGGAAGATTGTTGATTTTCGCAATTTATAACTTACCTTAAAGAGCTGAACCCCAATACACGCAAACATGAACTGTAGCAAGGTTGTCACGATCATGATGTTACCGATGGTTCGGATGGCAACAAACACACATTGAACGACATGCTGAAGGAAATTAACCAAGAAAACACAAGTTTAATAAAATACAATAAAGATATAATCAAAAATGTGTTGCTGAAGGTAACTACATGCTACTTCTATAGTAAATATAGTAAAAGGCTTAGCTCCCCCAAGTGGTGGCTAAAGGAAATGATAATTATTAAAATTTTTCCCTTTAGGCTGGGATTTAGCACTAAACCACAAAATATACTATTCTAATAAATAAAGCCCACAGGAAAACAGTCCAAAAGGCGACACATTAAGGAGTGTTTTTTAATATTTTGACCCTGCAAATCACCAGTAGTCTTGGAAACCTCTTGAGAGAACTTTTTAGCAAACATGTATTGATTCTACTAGTACCCCAAAAGCGGTCTCTCACACTTTAGCGGTTGTCCTGAGGCTGAAAAACATGGCACCTCTCCTGAGCATGGGTAGCACCTAGTATTGTAACTAAGCTCCATTCATCTATTTACAGCTGAGCTACAATTCCAGCACCAACCATGGTCAGGTATGGCACTGTTTTGAGGTAGCTAGCAGCCATGTTTTTCCACCAGACAACCCCTTTAAGTGTTTTGAAAAGGAAATGGGCTGTGGAGCCTCTTGCTGCACTTTAGAGTGAGGGTCCGTCCTTGGAGCACTTGCAGGAGAAGTGTAAACCTAGCGCTATGTGCAGTTTTGAAGAGACAATGAGTATAAGCTTAGCACATATATCCAGATACGACCAGCATAGGACATATATATATATATGTATATAGTTGACACAAAGTGGTCACAAAACACGTAAGACCATACTGATTTGTCATCTACTGTCCTACAATTCTTTTATCTAATTTAGTGATACACACCTTTAGCCCTTTTGCCCTATTAATGGCTCTCAGGGGTCGGAGCACTCTGAGGACTCTTAGGATCTTGACCACAGATATAGCGCTTGACCTGTAGAGATACAAATGGCACGTTATCACTTAGTATGGAAGATCAGGATACATTACACAGACAACTTCTATATATGATAGATGAATAGTATTCACACTAGACACAAGTCTCTTAAGTTTCAGTCTCTTTACATATATTTGGATATTATGACACCAGGCTTTATATATGTGTATAGTTTTTTTTTAACCCTTTAAAGAACAAGGGGCAAGTGGTTTGACCACTGGGTCTCCCATCAGTGGGGGTCTGTTATGAGTATGATGAAGCGGAATTGCAGACACAAGCACAACTACTCCATTCAACACTATGAGAACATATGAGAGCAGATCTGGGCTATCTCAGACAGCCAGAATGGACAATGTGAATTGGATTTATATGGGCCGCATGGAACCCCAGTTCTCATGATCTGCCACAGTCTCCGTGATCAGACCACTATATATGTGGTCAGTGAGTTGGTGGAAATATAGCATTACAGCTTATCAGCTGAAGGATCTACTAGTCTGGAGGACTTGTCCCATCCATGGACTACTAGAAAAGACCATCTATTTTAATGAGAATGGTGTGTCTCCTGGGTTTGTAGCTAATCACTAAGGGTGTTCGGTATTGTACTTTGTCATAAGCTTATACTTGTAACAAAAAGGGAATGTCAAAGGGCAAACATCCCCTTTATCTGTGCAAAAACAACACCAATGATGAAGTCCATGTACTTACTGAATACCAAAAGAAACCAGTGAGACGCCAACGACCAATAAATCCAGTAAATTAAAATAATTTCTGCAAAAGGAGCCTTTGTGGAGAAAGGCCCCATATGTCATCATCTACAAAGATAATAAGAGAATTAGTCTGACATGTAATGAGTCTCATTTAAGTACAAATCACCAACCTCAATTGAAGCAATGTATATATATATGTATACACAGTGACATCGGACTCCATTGCTAGGTAGCATAAATACCGACAAACAAGCATGTGTATTAAACATGGCGCTGTCCATACGGTGAGGAATGTAACACGCCGACTGTCCACAGCGAGAAATGTAACATAACAAACAGAAACACTTTTTTTTTAAAGAGGTATTTACATCCAATGGGACAGAACCATTCCCCTGGCAAAATGGAAAACCTCCACGGTGGGGGCACTGATCCTTACTCTGTTGTAGGGGACACATTCCCTGGATTCAGTGCTGCAGAGCAGGGATCAGCTCCAATGTGATGGTCATTATGCTTTTGTTTTGCCAAGGACACCCATAAGCCCCTCCAACCAGTGACATGTAAGTACCAAATGGGTGACCCAATAAGGGCACTGTATTCGCCCTTATAGGTGGTCATCCGCATTCCTAGGTCTCAAACCCAAGACCTTCTATATGGAATGTAGAACCAATAACAGCTACAAGCTCAACTACTGTCAATAGAAGGATTTTCTCTAACAAATAACCTAAATAGTAAGATTCTACTTTACATATATAATATACTGGTGTATAGAGACATATCTCCATACCAGCATATTGGAAAGAAAATTGTGTATACATTTTTTATATTAATTTTCTTTTTACAAACCTATGGGCCTTTTCAATCACCAAAAAGAAACCCTGGCCCCCAAATCTATTATCTATTGTGACCACTTAAATAAGCATACATCTGCTTACATATCCTATTCATCTCTTACTATTTTAATGAAGTATCTCTTTAAATATACTATATATTCTTCATTTAATGTCATGTTGAGAATTACTAATATAAAAAAAGTTTAGTTTCTCGTAACAACTAATCAGATTGGAGGTTGCATTCCCTCGGCATGAATAAGTAGTCACCTTGTACCTTAGTCACGGGCACTTTATTTGACCACCTGAACTTATTTTTAAGTCATATTATCAGACAACAAGAAGGCAGAGACGTAACGCACTCAAGCAGGTGTATAGAGCATGGCGCTGCGGCTCCAACAAATCCCAGGTCACGCGGTGTCACACGACAGAAAGGCTCATGCGATCAGGCGAGAAGGAAATCATGTAAGCGACGTATGCACGGGTCACGTCATCGCTGTCACCAGCTTCTCCATGCAGGCTACACCAGTCCCACCAAACCTACAGCACAGACCTCCTCCTCATGTTTGTTATAGTCATCTAACAAGATGTATATTCATAGCAATAACCATGGTATGACCATGTACAGCCAAAATTAGGAAACCGTGATAAATAACATATATACAAAGGGGGAGATTTATCAGAAGTGTCTGAGAGCAGAACAGTTCTAGTTGATTGGGGTAACAAATCAGAGCTCAGCTTTCATTATATAGACAGCTGTGAGCAAATGAAAGCTGAGCCCTGATTGATTTCCATGGGCAAATGGAACAGCTCTGCTCTCAGACACTTCTGATAAATCTCCCCCATAAATGGAAGTGAAATACCAAGTGAGTATGGAGTTGTATATGGTGAATAATAAAGGTTAAACAGTGTTTATGGAATAAATCTATAATGGTGCTGCCAGTCAGACATTATCAATTTAGCAGTTCTGGAAATCCCCTTTACCTACAAATAATTGGAAATGTCACCAGCACATACACAATTGACAACCATGTCTAAGATACTGTATGTAGGCATTTTCTACCCTGCCCACACACTGCTTGTGACATGCCTGCAGCATAAGCACCCTGTCCCCTCTCCTGTGCCTTCTACCAGCATCTGTGGCTCTGCAAAATCTTTCTCCCAATCTGGTCCAGGTATAGGAGTGCAAATTGTAGTAGAGAAAAACTGACTGCCACAAGGGGATAGTGATATTGGGGAATTACAGCTAACACTAGGGTAACTATGGCTTGCAATGAAGACATTGAGGGGCATTTACTATTGACTTTCTCGCACTTTTTCTGCACTTCTAGTTTCACAGTACTATTTTGGTGCACAGTTAGAGCTGCAAAAAGCTGGTCTACCAAGTTCCATTTCACCTTCTCCTTAGCTCAGATCATTTTCGGTCGGGCGCCAATTCATTAAGTCCTGGTGCCGCAATCAAACATCCAAGTCTAATGTACTGCATGATTCGTGAACCATGAAGACAGATTCTGCATCTACATTGATGAATGCCCCCATTGTGCACGGCCACATTACAGATCTTGGCCATCTAGGACAGATATGCCCCTTGCACCTCTAACATGACCCACTCCAGTTTCTTTGCATTTTAAGTTCTGAAGGGACATCTGGGCATATGTCCCATCTCTCCAAGGACCCTGAGAGGCTGTACAGGCTGCCTAGTATGTATGCCTTAAGAATATGTAGCCTAATGAAAATCCATGTGCTGATAACTCGGGCAGGATAGATGGGTAGATGGCTGGAGATGTAAGGAGTTCATGAATACAGACATAACAAACATTGCGGACCACCAACCACCAAAGGCTGATACAAGTATTACACATAAATATAAACCCTGTATAGTCTATGCTGTAGATTTGGAGGGAAGGTTCAGCGGTTGAGTTAGATGCAGCCATACAGTGTATCACTTCAAATATCACACCATTCCAAAGAACAAACGTCTCTTAGTTTTTTATGTGCAGACAGAACACACTCCATTCATGTAAAAGTCACACCGAAACCCGTATTTACATCAGTAGTAATAGATTATATCAATGGCCATTACATGTTATTATAACTATATAAAGGGCTCTTCTGCTGAAAGACTGCCCTATACGGTTGAGATTTTCACCTTTCAGATGCAGACAACAATGCACACAGTTCATTGATAGGGAGACCGCTCCAACCTCCAGATGCATTTATCTGGGGAAATTGTGTCCAGCTGCCCTTTGCCTTGTGGTTACCCCACATAGTTTGATAGTGTATATATCCCAGTGTAAATGTAACTACAATATGTAGTTATGACTGTGTGTATATTTTTCTCCACAATCCACAAAATGGTTGCAGGTAAATCTCCACTTTATACAATTTCTACATATTTGTTGCCATATACTGGGTAGACATGACCTTTAATGGCGACTTTAATGACTGTTCTTTACGACTGATCTGAATACGGTTTTCACACAAACCAGGTTACCTTCAAAACGATCTCAAATGTAAACATACTAGTGAAGACATAATCTGCATATCCTAGCACCTGGGGGTACAGAAGAGTCATATGTTATCTTACACGTCACATTGAGGGTTAAAATAAACATTCATTTACCTTTAAGAAGATTTCAACTGTAAAGATTCCTGTAAAGGCATAGTCAAAGTAACCAAGAATCTGCAAGGTACAAGAGGACAGTGAGAAGTCTGCAGAGTGATAGAGGACAGGGGACGTGTCTCTGATACAGTAAAGGTCACTGAATCCATGAATTGGTCTGGGGTCTAGGAAGGCCCATCCTTGCCAGCAGTGGCGGAGCTATAGGTAGTGAACTAAAATATATATATGAAACATAAATTTGTGTAATTCCATCTATAGACTGTAGATGTCGCTGTCTTATCACAATTCACTATTAACCTACAATTTGAATACAATGGAAATTTACAAAGATCGTTCCATATACCAGACATAGTCCAGAGCACGCTGAGGCATTAGCTTATAAAGTAATCTCCCATATATTTTGCAGAGGTGTAGCCACAAAATCTATTCCACACCTAAGCACTGGGGCTTTGTGTTGTGCAGGACACGGTTTCCCGTCACAAATGCTGTATATGCCAAGATGTCCTGTGCAAGGCCAAGTGCAAATGATTCTCTGACCACTTTGAAAGATCTGATTTTATGTAAATAAAGAGTAATAATTACATCATTATTATTATTTATATATTTGCTGTTGGAAAATCTCTGTTTACAGTCAATGAATAGGAATCGTCTCTAGATAAGCGGAACATCTGTCACACAGGTGCACGGCTCGTTATATCCCTGGTCATGTGATGTCACATCGGTGTATGGCTCGTTATATCCCTGGCCATGTGATGTCACGCAGGTTCCCGACTCTTTATATCCCCGGTCATGTGATGTCACACAGGTGCACGCTTGTTTCAATCCCGGTCATGTGATGTCACACAGGTGCACGGCTCGTTATATCCCTGGTCATGTATGTCACACAGGTGCACGCTCCTTTATAAATGTCCCTGTTCTGTGATGTCACGCAGGTTCCCGACTCTTTATATCCCCGGTCATGTGATGTCACACAGGTGCACGGCTTGTTATATCCCTGGTCATGTGATGTCACACAGGTGCACGGCTCGTTATATCCCTGGTCATGTGATGTCACACAGGTGCACGGCTCATTATATCCCTGGTCATGTGATGTCACACAGGTTCCCGACTCTTTATATCCCTGGTCATGTGATGTCACACAAGGGCACGGCTCGTTATATCCTGGTATGTGATGTCAACAGGTGCACGGCTCATTTATCCTGGTCATGTGATGTCACACAGGTTCCCGACTCTTTATATCCCTGGTCATGTGATGTCACACAGGTGCCCTGGATCTGTGTGACTTCACATGACCAGGTACCGCCATTTATCCACAGAAAGTAAACACTGAAGCTTCCAATAGAATTACAGCAAGCAGAGATCTAGAAAAACGTGAGGAATTGATACAGAAAATATATTGAAACATTGGGTCAGATTTACTTACCCATCCTGTGCGATCCAGCGGCGTGTTCTCCGTCGAGGATTTGGGTCTTCCCACGATTCACTAAGGTAGTGCGCCCGATGTCCACTAGGTGTCGCTGCTGCGCTGAAGTCCGCCGGAGTTTGCTGGAGTTCACTATCCTATCCTGGGTGCAGACACATTTTTTTTTTTATTATTCCGCGGTTTTTCTGAAGGCCACGTCGCATGCATGCCGGCTCTGATGTGCCACAATCCGATCACGTGCGCCAAAAACCCGGGGCAATTCAGGGAAAAACTGCGCAAATTAGTAATATTCGGCAAACCTGACGAAAAATAGTGATTCAGGCCCTTAGTAAATGACCCCCATGGAGTAACTTTTCTTGACACAAACAATATCACTTATTTGATGAAACTGGACAACCCCTTTATTCTACTGTTACACAATGTTTAACCTATGGCCAGAAGTTTTGAGATATCGCAGGACCCGTTTCACCCAATGAGAACAAAGAATGTGAGCTCCCCTTGAAAACAGATTTGAAGTCCTGTGGTCCGAAGAGGCCACTCATTGGCTGAAAAGGGTCCTGTGATGAGTCACAAAAAAGTACAAAACAAGTGTAAGTGTAAGGTTTCAACTTTTGCAAAGACTTTCAGTTCAGCTTACATGTGATCCAAAAAAAGTTACCTAAGTCAAGTAGTATTTTTCAACGGCAGCTTGCAGAACTCCCCAGGGAGATAGCATGCAATAAGTTTATAGTCAGTGAAATTCAGTGAAAATCATGTCAGGCATGATTCCTGAGGACCTGGACACACAGGAGAATAGAATCTACTATTGTCCTGTGCTAAAAGCACGATTACAATACAGGAATCTATTCTGTGGGGAAGTAGGGGCTTAGATTGGTGCCCCACTGCCGTGTTCAGTCAGGGATATGCAGTACATCCATGGCTTATATTTTAAGGACTGAATAGGCCCATCTAATCTAAATTTAAATGTAGGTTTCATTGTGGATTTTGCTTTGCAGCAGTTATGACATTATGCTTTGAAAAAGATGAAATTCACAGATAAAACTGATAAGCCCTGAATTTTAATGCGCACCAATCACCAAAATCTTGATGTAGATATCTACTGGTAATTCTGGATGGAAAATTTGCAGCATGTGCCTCATGTCTGAATATACTCTCCGGATCCAGTTTTATTAGATGTGAATACAGGCAGTCCCCGGGTTACATACAAGATGGGGTCCGGAGGTTTGTTCTTAAGTTGAATTTGTATGTAAGTCAAAACTGTATATTTTATAATTGAAGTTCTAGACAATTTTTTTTTCTTTTGTCCCAGTGACAATTGGAGTTTCAAAATTTTAGCTGTAATTGGACCAAAGATTATCAATAAAGCTTCATTACAGACACCTTACAGCTGATCATTGCAGTCTGGGACTATAGTAAAGCATTCAGAGAGCTTCACCAGAGGTCACAGGGGACAGAGGGGTCCGTCTGTAACTATGGGTTGTCTGTAAGTCGGGTGTCCTTAAGTAGGGGACCGCCTGTATAGGGGGTTTTATCACTGCGTCTACGCTGGTTTTCTGGCCTAGAAGCAGTGGAATAATGGCAAATTCTTGCGCAGTGCAAGAATTTGTGATTCAAATTGCAAGTACACCACCTCCGCAAAAAGTGGAAAGTCACCATAAAATCACATGTATCAAACCTTATTGGGCACATTTACTAAGGGCCATGCGCCAGTTTTTTGTCGGACTCTGCATGTTATTTTAGGTGCAAACTGCTTGCACAAGTATTTAAGAAGTGTCCGTGCCACATATGTTTGTGTGGTGGCTGCACTATGCAATGTAGAGAGTGTCCCAGGGCTCAGTCGGACTGTGCGACAGAAATGTGTCACAAAATGCGGTGTGACGGCAGTGCAGAATATGCACCACAATAATTGAATCTGGCTCCCCCTGCACACTACACAGGCACTGTTCTTAGTAAATGTGCCCATATATATTCACAAATATCTGCTCTCAGACAAATCTGATAAATCTCCACTTATATTAGATATTCCTCAATGAGAATTGGTCAGTAATATACAGGCAGTCCCCGGGTTACGTACAAGATAGGTTCTGTAGGTTTGTTCTTAAGTTGAATTTGTATGTAAGTCGAAACTGTATATTTTATAATTGTAACCCAAGGCAAATTTTTTTTGGTCACTGTGACAATTGGATTTTAAAAATGTTGGGTTGTCATAAGAGCCAGGATTAACAATTAAACTTAATTGTAGACACCTGTGATAACTGTTATAGGTATTTAATGTAGCCTAAGGCTAAAGTACAGTAAATTACCAACATCCAGAGGTCCGTTTGTAACTAGAGGTCGTCTGTAAGTCGGGTGTTCTTAAGTAGGGGACCGCCTGTATAGGATATTTAGCTGTTGCTCCATATTTGTTGTAGGTATTAGTTATTTATTACATGGGCAATCTGATGTAGAAGTCATACTTACTATATTCCGGAAGGAATGGCTGCGGATGGGGTCTTCGGCTGCTAGTGACGCACTGCTCAGCATGATAAACACCAGGATGAGGTTGGTGAAGATGTGATGGTTAATAAGCTTGTGACAGCCCACGCGAATCCTGCACAGAAAACATATATAGGATTCATGTAGAAATAAATGCATGGAGTAAGTAAATGCCTTTGTAACAAGAGTGACTACCCAGACCCTGACAGGAAGACTTGTCATGGGGACATACGGAACAGTAGATGCTGGGCACTAGGAGCTAAAAATCGCTGAGGGTCCGACTGCTGGGACCACCAACGATTGGAAGAACAGGACTCCAAGAGATCTGGAGAATGGCGGTCCTGTTTTCACTAGTGGTTGAAGCTGCCGGTTGGGCATATTTAAGTAGTAAGGGAGTGTCAGAAATTGCGGAGTGATTATCTATGCTGCAGGATAGAAGATATATATATACAGAGAACTCATAATTACGGGTTAGTGTTGCTGAAAATAAAGAAGGCGCTGCCCTCAGGAATCGGGGTGATCTTTTCTTTCATATTTAGCTCAGACATCCGACGTGGACGAGGGCCTGCTGGTACTTCTGGTTCATCTTCATCCTCCTCATCTACAATATAACAGATTGTTAGTACTTAGATCCTTCACATAATGCTAGTACTTATAGACTTCATATAGACGAATGCAACCATTGGAGAAAACTTACTAGAGATTAAACTCTCTGAAATTAAATGGTTCATCGGTTTTGACCATTCAAAGTTGCAGACAGTGTTGGGTAGCAGCCATGGAGATCTGTGTATCCTTATTGTATGTTAGTAGTGACAGGACTGCAGCTCTTACTAGGTGGATTTATCAGCCTGAAGAGCTTTCTGCTCTCTCTGTGCGGCTCCGCAGGTGGATTTATCAGCCTGAAGAGCTTTCTGCTCTCTGTGCGGCTCCACAGCTCCTCCCATTTGCTACAATAGGAGCTTTATCAGGATTCTGGTTGGCTACTTACACCAGTCACTCTGCAGACAGGAGGTGCTGTGGAACAATTCATTGGACAGTGCAGAAAGCTCTTCAGGCTCAGAGACCAACTCAGAGCATTCCAGGAGCTTTACACAGTCCTGCTGCTACTTACTACACACACAAAGTTATGGTTAAGCTGCTCTTCAGGGCCTATAACTATTACTGTCTACAGTTTATTATGGTCAAAAGTGATGAAGGATTCCCTTTATATATGTTTACCCAAGAGCAACATTTGTCATGTATCCATAGTGAAGGTAATAAAGGTTTGATTGTTGATGGTTTAACCCCAGACCACCCACAGATCATGAGACCCCTTTGTAAATGAAACTTGTGTATCCTCCAATGACTTCTATGTCATTGACTCCATCAACCACAGCAGGTACCATGTGAAAACCACATATATTAGTGGTAACTTACCTGCATCAGAGAGGCAAAGTTTAACTCTTATATTACAAAAAGTGGATTCAGCAGGTGGATATTCATCATCAATTATTTGCCCCAATCCGCTACCTTCACACCAGTGGCAGATTTGCATTGTCACTTTGTAAAGGCTATAGATTCTTAATTTTTTTGGCCAATTTGGATATATAAGGGCTTATTTTCTGTGAGTTTAGATCCACTTTAGAAATATTTCATTGTTGTTGGCCCTTAGCTTCTTGATGAGATTGTATTAACTCTTGAATGTATGGAGGAAAAGAAAATCGTCAATCCTGGTTTTGGATTAAAAATGAAATAATATGTTATATTTATTCTATAGATCACTACGATTACGCTGATACCTCATTTATAGAGTTCATTATATATTTTTACAATTTTACTGAAGAAAAACTAATATAGAGAAAATCTCACTTGTTTTAGTTTCTCCATCTTTTCTGAGACATCACTTTAGTATTTTTCAATTGACAGAGGGGGTTTAGAGCTTATTTTTATTTGTTTAGTTGTTCTTTTCACTGATAAAATTTTAGTACACATAACTTTTTATCACTTTTTGGGACATATTTGTGAAGAGATTTTATGAAAAATTTACATTTTTTTTTAACAGCGTTCACCAAGCAGGTGTAATAATGTTTTGTACTTTATTACATGTATGCAGGGAATGGTGGTGTTTAGGGGACTTCTACTTTATTTAACAAATTATTTTTATTAAAAAAGTCTTTTAAACTTTTTTTTTCTTACATGTGGCCTGAACAAGCGATCCTCTGATGTATTACTGAGCATGCTCAGTGTGTTACAGCCGACACCTTCCTGGAGGCAGGGCCCAGCCCTGCTAAAGAGATTGTGTATCCCCAGGGCACTGGCACAGAGGGAGGGTCCAATCTTCACAAGAAGCCCCTTGGATGCCGCATGTAAGGGGTTAACACCCACGATATGAGGAATCTCTGATCATGGGTTTTACAGGCGGGTGTCAGTTGTCAGGTCGGAGCTGGTGCCAGAAGCTGGACGTAATGGTACAGCACAGGTTGGCGAGTCACTGCCGCCCATGCTGTACTATTACAATCAATGTCAGTAAGGGGTTAAAGGAAATTACCATCATGGCCAAGCATGATGAACCAGGGACACTTACTCATAGATCCAGGCACCGTGACTGCGGTACTCTTCTTATATTTGTTATCCATGGCTTACTTCCTTCTAAAATCAACTTTTAAATAATGCTAATTAGCCGGAGGGACTACCCTAGCCACAGTCACGGTGCCTAGATCTATGTGCCAGGTTTTTCATGCTGGATTGTGATGGTAGATTCCCTTTAATCTTTAATACATGGTAGCGGTACCAAGGAAAGTTACCTGGTTCTGGATGTTCCTTTTCTTCCTCTGCTTCTTCATCAACTGAAACCTGGAGAAGACAGCGAGGATTTTTAAAGTTAATATTTCATCATCCACCGATATATCTGAGCTCAATAATAACTATACACTTGTCATTACATATGTTCCTATAAAGTGAAATATGAAAAGAGACGGTAACTTTAGGGAGTAGATTGGCTGCTTCTGTCCAGGGCCCAAATCTTATCATCCTCTACAGCAAGTGACAAGTAACAAGACACAGATGTCCGGTCTTAGAGGGAAGGAGTTTCTATACAACACTGTCCTATCGGGAGCGTCTTTTTTTTTGGGAACATAGAGATTTTCGAACACGTTCCTCTACACAAGATAATGGACGTCTATCTCAAATGGAAAAGGGGTGATAGGGACGGTGGGACAAGCATCAAGTGTAATGTACAGTACGGGGAGAATACGAGCTATGTCAATTAGTGTATTTCTTTCAAAGACTTTGAGACGTTTGAGAAATGACTGGTAAATTAGTGAAAAAAAAGCATCATTTTTGGAAGCCATTTAGGATTTGGACATATTTTATATAGTCTAAAAATTCTGTAATATGAGCCCTACAGAAAATTGAGAGCGATGCCATAAGATTACAATTCAGTACACAGTATCATACTGCAAATTCTATTAAATTTCTTTGTATAACAGGCAGTCACCCAAGACATAAGTGGAAAATCGTAGATGAATGAACACGGATGTATTACTTAAAGAATATGCATGATGTTGGATATTTGGGCGCTAAATATTTTATCAGTAAACAGGTACCAGGCCTATGTGCTAGGGCAGTGATGGCAAACCTTTTAGAGGCCGAGTGCCCAAACTACGACAAAGACCCACTTATTTATCGCAAGGTGCCAACACAGAAATATAATTTGTGATTTATACTCCCTTCTCTGTCACAGTTTTCATTGATACCAGCACCCCCAGGCCACCAATAAAGCAGAAAATAGTCCCAGGTAGAGCTGTCACTTTAAAATAGCTCTGTGCACAGCAAGTCCTGGGCTGTCTGGGACTGCAGGAAGATACCTGGAGTCATCTCTGGTGATGGCCTGAGTGCCCGCAGAAAGGGCTCTGAGTGCCACCTCTGGCACTAGTGCCATAGGTTAGCCATCACTGTGCTAGGGGGTCTTGATGGGGTTGTCTAGCCAGAGAAGAGAAAAATCAAATTTACCAATATCCACAGGACGATTGCTGATCATTCAGGGACCAAGTGCTGGGACTCCCATGGATCTTGAGTACGGGGGTTTGTGGTACCACAAATGAACTAGGAAACTGGTTGCACTCAGCTATCTCTGTCACTGCCTTAGGCAGCATTCACACGACCGTAGGGGGACGTATGTATGGCCGCAAGCTTGCAATGGCCGCACGGAGCACGTCCTATCTTTCCCCATGTTACGGGCCATACGTAATGCATTGCAGCATTGCAATGGAGAGGGGAGGGTCACCTACGCGGCTGACATATGCCCGCCCGGCTGTAGTCGTGCAAGCATATGTCAGTGTAAATGCAGCCTTAAACAGTGCAGGAAGCAAAGTGTGTGGTTTCACCTGCCACTCAACGCCATTCATTTGTGGTAAAACAAAGGTACAACCCCCTTTCTTGGGGTACTGGGACCCCCACTGATCAGTAACTCATCCCCTAAACCAGTGGTGGCGAACCTATGGCACGGGTGCCAGAGGTGGCACTCAGAGCCCTTTCAGTGGGCACCCAGGCCATCACCAGAGAGGACTCCAGGCATCTTTATGCAGTCCCGGACAGTCCAGGACTTGCTGTGCACAGAGCTATTTTAAAGTGACAGCTGTACCTGGGACTACTGGAGGAGTGGGAAGGTGTAGACAGATCTAGATTATCATTGTAGCTCCTGCTCCGGCGCTGACAATTCCTCCTGTTTATGGGACCCTGGAGGGAAGCTACAATGATCATCCAAATTTCTTCTATTTTCTGCTTTATTGGTGTCCTCAGGGTGCTGGTATGAATGAATTATGTGACAGAACAGGGAGTATAAATCACAAATAAAATTTCTGTGTTGGCACTTTGCGATAAATAAGTGGGTCTTGGTTGTTGTTTGGGCACTCCGTCTCTAAAAGGTTCGCCATCACTGCCCTAAACTGTGGACTGGGCAACCCCTTTAAAGACAGTCTTCCCTTTGAGGAATTCAGGCAAAATGTTGAGTCTTTGGAAACTTTTCTTTGTACAACTACTTCCAATAATTGGTTATCACCTTTGCTTCGATTGCTTTTTTCCGATCATTTTCTCCTTTATCTCCATCCTTGTTTTCCAGGCTCTCTTTCCTAGAATTTAAAGTAAAGCAGATTCATGGAAATACTAGATATACGTCATAAAGCACGCTGGAAAACTTCTTTAGGGAATTCCAAAGCGAATATTGGCTGATATTTATTTGGTCATGTGATGTCACAGAGGTGCACGGCTCGTTATATAACAGAGAGTAATCAGAGATGTGCCGTACACCTGTCTGACATCACATGACCAGGGATATAATGAGCTGGGCACCTGTGTGACATCACATGACCAGGGATATAATGTGCCATGCACCTGTCTGACATCACATGACCAGGGATATAATGAGTCGTGCACCTGTCTGACATCACATGACCAGGGATATAATGAGTCGTGCATCTGTCTGACATCACATGACCAGGGATATAATGAGCTGGGCACCTGTGTGACATCACATGACCAGGGTATAATGAGTCGTGCACCTGTCTGACATCACATGACCAGGGATATGATGACTCGTGCACCTGTCTGACATCACATGACCAGGGATATGATGACTCGTGCACCTGTCTGACATCACATGACCAGGGATATAATGAGCCATGCACCTGTCTGCACAATGACCCAGGGATATAATGAGCCGTGCACTTGTCTGACATCACATGACCAGGGATATAATGAGCCATGCACCTGTCTGACATCACATGACCAGGGATATAATGAGCCATGCACCTGTCTGACATCACATGACCAGGGATATAATGAGCCGTGCACTTGTCTGACATCACATGACCAGGGACATAATGAGCCATGCACCTGTCTGACATCACATGACCAGGGATATAATGAGTGGTGCACCTTGTAGCTCACTGTTTAAGTCTATTGATGGCTTCATTTAGTAATTTTAAAGAGCAATTTGATAACCTCACTTATAAAGTCAATAAGGCGGGGGGCTGTGCCGTATAGACACGCTACCCAACATCCTCTCCCAAATCCTCCCATCTCCTTACACGCTGTGCCTGTAAACCCAAGCGGCGACTGCGCAGCCATGAAATTTCGGCATGATGTCCCTGTTTTGGGGGCCAAGTTAGGAAAGTCGGGGGACAAAAGGAGACAGCATATCTTGACTGTATGTCGGACTCCAGATGCCCACCTCCTTGCCTTTCTAAAGGAGGTGAATAAAAGAGGTTTATAGAAGAAAGGTAGCAGCAAATCTCTATATAAATCCATAAATGGAAGACTTCTACTACATCAGGTGTGTGCGGGGTATGGCTGGTGCCAGGTTTCCTTTAGAGGGAACCTGTTAGGGCAATTTGGGACACTAAACTACATTGTGCACCAAATCGCCCTCTACGTGGTCGTATTTAAAAAGAAAAAATAATTATATTTAGCTTCATCCAGAGCTCCTAGCACCAATAGGTTACAACAAGTGAAGACACTGTAGTAACCCCGGCTTCACTGTACAAGTGGAGCTCATGTTCAGTGTAGCCGGGATATTATCCCAGCTTCACTTGCCACAGCACAAGAGGAGGCGCTGGTGCTGGATCTGCAGATGTCCGATGTGCCCGATAGTTGTTTGTTTTTTAATTGAGGGGAAAAAAAGTTAATATACAGGCTGAACATCTTCTCCTTCATATTGCTTTCCTACATTGCTTCTCTGAATAGCAGCTCTCTCTCTCATACAGAATAAGCTCAGTCATCTACTTTGACCCTACAAATGCTATGGGTCTGCAGGGTGTTCAATTCTCGGCACCCACTCCAAAAGTGGGAATATCGTGGCACCCTCTCAGCATGTATGATGTGAATGCGGTGCTAGGAATCAATAATACACGGTGCCCATGCCTGCAGGACTCTCAGAGAACACATTAACACATTGATTTCCATGATACTGTCATAGCTGATAAAGGCAGAAATGGCAATAAAAGTTTCCTTTAGCACTTAGTATATTCATCTGTACAGACACAGGGGGGGGGGTCATTTTCTCTTTTGAGAGTCAATATTCAACTATAACTAGAAGCAGGTAGCCATTTACTGGCCTCTTATAGTCCAAAATTATACCTGGGACCCAGTTAAAACCATTATTCCCACCCGTGGATCAGGGGCAATAAAATAAGCGGAGCGGCTCATTTACACGCTGCTCCTAAGCTGTGTAATTCCTATCAAGCGCAGTAGTGTACAGTCCCACTGAGTCTGTGAAGAGATTACCTGCGGCTCAGGGAGATAACATGCTCCGCATAAGGTCACAGCTCGGCTTATTTTTTGGGGGGGATTTAAGAGAATGCAGTGTTCTGGTTTATTACGTTACCGGTAATGCAATGGTTACAATATGTGAATGTAGAACCTTAGAACCTTGTAGTACAATGTAACTCTTTATTAGGTTTAATTAATTTACATTCAGAAGCGAAAGAGGGCCACACATATCCACAGGTGGCATGTGGTTTCGCAGCTTGCATAGTGCAGTTTGCACTGTTTTTGATAAATGTGGGCATATTCGAGGGATAGGGGTATCAGAAGTTTAGCCAATAAACCTCTAATGTCTAGGGTCAGCCAGAGATGTAGCACCCATCATGTGCTCATGTGTGACAATGGTTTGCCTGTCAGTGTAACACTGACTGGCACTGACTGGAAACATTCCACTAGAATACTAAACATTCCCAGGCTGATTGTAAATCCTCGTAATGTCATAATAAATTGTCATGAAATTTATTAACAAAAAAGTCCCTCCACAGACAATAAAAAGGTTAAAAAATCTTCATTTTTTATGCACAAAAAGCAAAAAATAATAAAAATAAAAATGGTGCAAATAAAATCCACAGCTGGCCTTGGATTGGCGACATACACATTACCTTGCGCTCTTTTTCTTCTCCTTTTCCTCGGCAGCTTCTTTCTGGGCGGTGTTCAGACTTTCCGCATCTGCCAGATTGTCCACAGCAATGGCCAAGAAGACATTTAGTAGGATATCTGTGGTGTGCGGATTCAGGAAGCCAAATGCTCGGCCTACAGCTTGTTTCATGAGTGCCCCCTCCAATGATAGGTCATGGTGCATTGTCATCATCTCAGATGTCTTTTACCTACACTTGGGAATGTGCCTAGGAGTCAAAATGTGCTTCCCCTCTTACATAGAAGGTGTCCATACACCCTGAAAGGCAGATGTCCCTCCAAACTTATAATAGTCACCATTCACTAGGTTTGTTAAACGATAAAAGAGTTTGTTTTGTCGCCCTGTGAATGTGCATTGTGACGGGTAAAAGCAAGATCTATTCCATCAGATATTTACATAGACTTTACATACATCAGGGGACTGGTGTCAACAATGCACCCTTTGAGTTTTTTTATCCAACCAGTAGTGGATTATAATATAGGCGGTTTGGGTAGTAGCCCGGGAGCCAAGTCTTCTAGGGGGCCCATGGCCACCCAAACCACCCACCAGATTTTATACTAAGAAGAACCTTCACCCATGAACTAATCATACATCTGCTCATGCTCTTAGTACACATGAGCCATTTCAGGACCTTAGAAGGTCCTCCAAAGATCCTTAAGCCGCAGATTGAAAGCAGGCAGAAGGGACGCATCCTCCATTCCCCGAGAAATTTGATTTCCAGATTTATAATATTATAATATTTATACAGCCCAGGGCTAATGACAGTCTTCATCAGCCACCGCATGCATCCTCTAGATCTCCATGATAAAAACTTAGAGCACGTCTAACCCTGAACTGTTTCCCCACATAGGAGCGTTGAGGGAATGTATCATTGCAATTACATCAATTTTGTCTCTTAATAATGTCTCACGGTTTGTCACATCTGCCGATTGGCGCAAATTTTCAAATTTTTTACAACTCCACTTTTCACTTCAGACAAATGTGCCAAATGTACAAGCGGTCTAAGCCACGATGATAAATGCAATGTGCAAAAGTGGAGTGAGATCCTGCCGAATGATAAATCTGCCCCACTCAATCTGCTTCTTCATTTTTTATACCATGAACCCCAGGAGTTACCCTGAAGGATAAAGTAGTCTGCCATATCAATACAACCTTATGCCCCATGCAAGCGAATGTATATGGCGGCCATTTGGTAGTCGTATGAAAGGCAAGTGCATTGTACAGGGCACAGTACGTTGAGCACACACATGTCACCGTACTGCGCCGGAGCATGCTCTATCTTTTGGCAGAGATATGGTGCAGCTCCCCTTGCTGAAAGTATGCTAGGGCCAGGTCCCGAGTCTCTTTGAGGTTCAAATTGTGACTTCTGTATTTTCCTATGTAATAATCCACTATTTTAGATTATATAGGGATGGAATCTTTGTACAATAAAAGGATACAGTTACCGCAGATGAACAGGATGATGAAGTAGACACACACAATCATTCCTGAAGAAGATGGCCCACCATACGCCATTATCCCGTCATACATGACAGCATTCCAGTCTTCTCCTGTGAGGATCTAAACAAGAAGCCATGAGGTCAAATTATCAATATCTGTCACCATCCATATTTTACCCCATTTAAACTAGTTGCCCCCTCAGGTAGGGGTTAAATGTCCTTTCTAGAATTCCCTCGTGTGTGAAATCTCATCTATTTACCTTTAAAAAAAAATCTGCTCCAAAGTCATGTGAAAATGAGCAGAAAAGAGGCATATTTGCCTGTGATGAGTCAGCTTTAGAGGCTGCAGGGGAGTGTCACTTCAGACGCACCTAACTTCTGTTCTATAGTACCTAGAGCGCCACACCACAGATACAGAAAGTTAAACAAGTGGGAACTGGATATTTATCTGCAGCTCACATTTCCAATTATTTCTTTGGCCAATTCTTTCTTGTCTGTATCTCCGGTTCCATAGCTCCCAAAATCACAAGACTGATGTGATCTCAAAGATGAGATTCTTATCTTTAATATGACAACAAAACCATCTTTCAGATCCCATGAGGCTTGTGGTAGTGTGAGCTATAGAACAGGAGATCCACAGTTAAAGAAATAACTGGAAATACGAGCTACAGATAAAAAATCCAGTTTCCACCTTTGGTTTAATTGTCTGTATCTCCGGTTCTGTAGGTCAGAGAACCATAGGCAAAGCGATATAAATAAATATATAGATTAGATTCTTATCTTTATTATAACAGCAAAAGCATGTTTGTCTGTAATGTAGAACCATAAGATAGGGGTGTCTGAAGTGACCCTCCCCCTGCGGCCTCTAATCTTGACTCATCTCAGGCAAAATATTACTCTTCTTCGGTCATTTGCCTATGATTTTGGATAAAATATTTGTAATAGGCCAAGATTTCACACTCACACTCGGACACCTCTTTGCTCATTCTATGTTAAGATACATCTGATACTGATACATCTGATATATTAAGATACATCTGACCAGAAGTGAGATAGATGTGTGAGCTTTAATGCATAGCTACCGATAAATTGAGTTCAGAACCATTTCCCAGGTTGTTCCAGGAAGTGGAGGGGGTCTAAGCAGATATTGCAGAACTTATATTCTAAGAATAAAACCCTGGTGTATATTTAGTATAATTATCCCTTATAAATGATCCCTTATCCCATCTTCCGTGAATCTCATTGTACTATTAGTTAGAAACCGGCGCACAAACTAATTAAAGCCAAGCTCTGTTTCATTGATCCGATGCGGCACACACCACGAGAATAGTCTACAATGAATCGCAGGCAGTCAAGTTCTGAATCCCTCAAAATAAACATGGCAGGAGTACAATGGCTGCACAAAGGGAACAAGCTATTTGATATTCATCCACATTCGGAGACACAAAACAGCTCTAAAAATACACAGTGCCAAGAGAGATGACAAAAGGAAATTGTTTACACACTAGACAAAGTATTTAGTGCGCATTTAATGGGAAAGTACAGAACTGTGACACTGCGGTGATGAATGACTCTATTACACTTTACAGACATAAATAATGGTCTATATAGACCTTCCACTGCCGAAATAGCGCCCCAAACCCCCAAACCTGACCATACATAAATGAACATAGGCCACGACTAGAAATATCTGCAAGACCGATCATTTAATGTGGGGAGGTCCAGACCCTGCCTCAAAGCAAAGGTTAAGAGAAAGAAGGACTGGGCATATTACAGGTCAACATGCCTGATCCTCTTTACTCATAGAACATAAGCTGCCCCCCTTGAGACCGTGAAGAAACCAGAAGCCCCAGTCATGCTTGGATATTTAGGGCAGGACTAGTCAAATGTCTTTTATGTGTCTCCCCCGCTAAACAACATTACAGAAAAGTTTATTGTGTGGATTCTTTGCGCACATAAAACATGAGCCATCACAAAAGATGCCCTGGCACTAGCCTGGCTAATTCTTAGTATACTTGAATCCGTGATGGGTCAAACTAGGACGTGCTCACATTTTTCTTCAGATAAACATGACTATAAGCCTTCAACCACAGGACCGTTGGGGGACATATACACGGCCGGCAACTTTGCGGCCATAAATATGTCCCCCATAGGCCGGCAATAGGTGCAGGGAGCTGTATGGAGCGGTACAGTGCAGAACACATGCAGCACCGTACCACTCCGTACACAGGGAAAAGATAGGACATGTCCTATCTTTCCCCGTGTTACAGCGCCGTGCGCTTTGTATCTCTGTGGAGGGGGGAGGGGTCAACCCTGCTCCTCTCCATGGTGCCGGACACATGTACGACCGCCTATGGTCCGGCAGACAGGTGGCAATTGCCCAGGGCCTCCTGAAAGGAGAGAATCTCTTCTTTCAAATGAATCTTGAATTTTGTTTCTAGGTGCTATGGATCCAGAGATATTCAGGTTTAAAGTAAGAATATCAGGTGCCATTTTATATATAAAAATCACTCCCGGCGGCCGTTTAACAGATAATATCTCCGTTTCCCTAAAACTTAGAAACACATATTTAGATTCATATAAAAGAGGAGATTCTCTTCTTTCATAGGAAAAAAGAAGTGAGGTTCTATGTGTCACAGAGCCAGAGATACAGCCCTCTGAAATTAACCCCCCTCACCAATCCAGATTCTTAGCCATCAGGCTGCAGGGAGAATTTGCTGCACACAGGAGCTGCTGCACCTCACAGATAATGGAAATATTCACTTTATATGTTACTACATTCTGATAAGGAATAATATCAACTAATATTCATGTTATTAACCCTTCTCTATGCAGAACTATCTAAGAACACACTTTCTCTCTTATTGCCTTTTATTTTGTGATAGTTTTTTTTTTGTTGGGAAAATTGACTGATACGATGAACATTCAATCCTCTTCGCCTGATGTGACTACACCACGACCATGTCCATAAAGTTATTGTAACACCAAACACACACATGTTCTGGAATAAAGTTTTTATTTCCCACCATCCTCCATTACTTACACCGATGTTATGACGTTCTCACTCTCATTCTTATGAAGCGCGGAGGGTTGTGTTATTGTGCGGCTAATATAATGGCCAAATGTGACTTATTATCTCATTAGCTTGGTTTATTGATATATAGTTATTTATTTGGGTGACCATTGTGTAAGGAACATGATAGATCTGTGTGAATTTTCTGCAGTTCCCTTTGCTGCATATTTTGGTGAATATGCACATGTGGGGTCTGTGTGATCTCCTCACATCTTACTGTTTTAGGAAAGTATATTTTCTTTTTATAAGTATCTGGATTTGTACATATTTTAGAGGAAATTTTGAATTGCCAAATGCATCGCTGGTTGTCTGCTTTCAAAATTCTATAGGTTTTATGGCGCATTTACTTTTTATTCTGTTTTATTGCTAAATTTTGCAGGTTGTGACTGTCTAAAAATTTCTAGCTGAAAAGCAGATATTTAGTTATTACAGTGTTAATGATATAATGTGGATTTATTTATGTGAGCATATCAATATGGGACATTTGTGAACTCTACACATGTCCATCTATTACATTTAGGAGTTGTGAAGGTAAATATTTTATGTTTGGATTAAATTGTTTGCCATCAGTCAAATTTTAAGTATTTTTTATAAAATGTTTCAGTCAAAATTGCGCCTATGTCTATAAACTCTTTGATGCAATTTTGAAAATGGGGCAAGTGTCTGCTTTCAGAAAATATCGGTCCCTCTCCCCAATGGGCCTCACAGTTTAATCAACCTACCAGTCATTTTTTGGTGTAACCGGAGGACCCGGAGTAAACCCAAGCAGACACAGAGAGAACATACAAAATCTTTGCAGATGTTGACCAGCGCTGCAAAGCTCTAAGGGGACATTAATCATAGTCTGTTAGACTGTTTTGAGCGTCTTTTAGCGCAAGAATCTGGCGCATCTCGTTAATTTGGTGCATTTATGCGCCATTTTCTGGCGCACGGCAAAGTTCGGCACTTAGTGGTTTTGAGTCCCTGCGTCTTATCTGACATAGTGAGTGCGTCCTAAACAGATGTTTGCACGGGATCTATCACAAAATTGCGCCTAAAAAGGCGCAAAAAAAGGCGCAAAAATGCACCTACTCTGAGCAGGTGCACTTCCAAAAAACTTCCCTTTTCAGTACTAAAAACATACATTTTAGGTTCCCAAATGAAAAATTCCCTCTATGCAACATGGAAAATACTTCGGAGCAGTTTTATAATGTAAAATTTCCCCAGTAACGACTTCATCATTATCCATGGGATCATCTCTGGGAGTGATTATTGTCTTATTGTACAGATCTGAGAATATTATCAGACTCCATTTACTGTAAATTATAAAAAAAAATTTTTTCCATCTCTGTAACTTTTAGTCCCTGCAGTTACATCACAATGATAGGTTTATGTGCAGAGATGACGCCCTGAACGTTCTGTCACATTTTCTCAGTCTCTTTTCATTATTGCTCACAAATGAGATCGAACAATTGGAGACAAATTTGGCGCAAATGAATGGGACATGCGATAATTCCAAAGTGCATTTACTAAGGCAGAACTAGATCCATCATAGATCAGGAGCCAAAAAGAAGAGCAAACCAGGCGCAAAAATAGGCGAACCTGAGACCCACTATGATTAATGTCCCCCCTAGTGCTAACCACTGAGCCCCCATGCTGCCCATCAATCTTCCTAAGATCTATCTCCTGTAAAATTCTCCAAAATTACAGTATGTTTTATCATACTAAAGGGAGCCTCTTGCTGATTGTGACTGGTCATAAAATAGTTTTATTTTGGGGCCCCACTTTTAGTTTTGCCCAGGGCCCCACTTTGTCTAGAACCGGCCCTGCCTGTAGTTGCCTGAAGTCACAGTCATGTGATCCCTGGGCAGCAGTTCTTGGACTTGGAGATCCTTTGTCCTGCTGTCTTCCAGTGTATGAAGGAGGCTGTGCATACAGTGATGACTACACGGCCTCCTCCATCCACCAGAAGCCAGCAGGACACAGGGATATTTGGTTAATTTTATCCTTATTACATGTTATCGTATTTATCTATGCAAATGCCTAGATGAACCAATCGTGCGTGTGAATGGACATGTAGGAATATGTGGTGGGTGAACCAGCATAGTCTGAGATGTCTGTTTATGAATCTGGAAATGATCCGTACCTGGAATACTGTCAGGAGAGACTGGGGAAAGTTATCAAAGGTGCTCCTTTTAGTTTGCGTTTCATCAAAGTTAAACTTTCCCCCGAATAGCTGCATCCCAAGGAGGGAGAAAATGATGATGAAGAGGAAAAGAAGGAGCAATAAGGAAGCAATGGATTTCATGGAGTTCAAGAGCGATGCTACAAGATTGCTTAGGGAAGCCCAGTGCCTGGAAATAAAATAGAAAACACATTAGAAAATGAATGAGGGGAGAAGCCGCAGGATGAAGGTGGTCGTCAGGTTACCTGGTTACTTTAAAGATTCTCAAGAGTCGGACACATCGAAACACAGATATCCCCAGTGGTGACATGATCTCCAGCTCCACTAGGATGGTCTCAGTGATACCCCCACACACCACAAAGCAGTCAAATCGATTGAACAGAGACACAAAGTAGGCTTGAAGGCCCAGGCTGTACATCTTCACTAACATCTCACAGGTGAAGCACGCAAGGAGGACTTTATTGGCGATGTCTAGAACACAAGAAACTCAATAAGGATCCATAACAACCCTGTAAACACTACTCATAGTGATGCTGTTGGTTAGATTGCAACTTTACAGCATGCTGGAAAGCAACAGATACATGGACAGGGTTGTTTGCATATTATGATGCCACCTAGTGGTCAAAATAGAAACTGCAGTATGGAATAAATATGTTATAAAAATCACAATAAATAAATGTTTATAATTATTTATTTATAATAAACATCAAACAGCAAGATATTCGTTGTGTTATCCTTTTCCAAGGGATGCTTCCTCATCTTTAAAAGGGAGTAGTTGGTACTGCATTGTTCAATAGTATGGGAGTGCTCAAAATTGCATTGCACAGCGCTCTCCTAGACAGTGAATTGGCGTGACAGAGAAAGCCGAGCGCTACGCCCTGCAATCTCTAACACTCCAATACAATTGGATGGAGCAGCAGGACACATGCTTGACCTGCCACTCCATCAATAAGTGATCTCTTGATGGGAGCACTCCAACTGAATGGATTGTTATGCCCTTTCTTGTAGATAGAGAACAATCATCAAACTTGGTACAAGCCCTTTTACAATATTGTGTCAGACTAAAAACGGAAAGGAAAGACACGCAGTAACCTCTTGTACCTTGTATCTGCGTCAGCCAGTTCGGCTGGTTGTAGTGCTCCGATGAGATAGTCAGAGTGTTGAGAAAGACCAGGATGATGACCAGCCAGTAGAAGGAGACAGATTTTACCGCAGCTCTGCACCTCCTGCGATTGAAGCGGTTCCACCGACGCCAGCGCCGACTGCAGTGCAAAACATATCGACCATCACAAAAAATGACGAACAACAACAATTACATGTAAAAAGAATAAAACGAACCAAACTGTAGGAATAACAGAGGGGCAACACAATGAAGAGCTAAAAAAAAAAAAAACTTAAAAAAAAATTGGTTAGTTCAAGCTAAGAGAAAAACTTGTAAACCAGATCATGTGTATTCCGGCACACATACTGTACCTGAATTTAGACTTGGAAATGGATTGACTGCAACAAAAGAAACAATAAGATAGTTAGTGCTATGTCAGTGTGAGCCGAGGGACATAAAACTGGAATATGAACAGAGCCTTGGTACAGAACATTGCCTTAAGTTCCTCTCTTTATTTTTGCCCTCCTTGTACCCATTCCAGATGCCCAGCCGCACACTTATAAAGGACTAGTCCCATCGGTTGTGGTACATACAGACACTTAACATAAAATACCAATTCTAGAGCATGTTTTCTTTGTATCATTCCTCTTTTATTCCTCCTGGATATCTACAAATAAATTGACAACTGATTGTTACTATTTTCCTGTGTTCCTGCACAGTGAGCGCTGATAGTGTCAGCCTGTGCAAGGAATGGTAACACCCAGCTGCCCTGTATCCCATGTGGAATAACAGAGGAACAACCCAATATTTCTAGAAAAACACTCTTTAGAATTGTTATTGTAATTTTATGTAGAATATAATTATTCATTACAACAGATGTGGCGGGAGAGCTGGCTAACATCTAACATATGAAGGCGTCAGACCTTCCAAAGTATCTGAAATTGGGAGTTGTGAACATCTGCCTTTCTTTTAGATCATGGAAAAATCCTAAAAAAGGAAATAATGGGGACATTCTGCAGAATCAGTACACTAAGGGGGGAGGGGGTACTGTCACTGTCAGTTCTAGCTTAAAGGACACCACCGATCATGAGAATGGGCCCCCAGCAATCTGAAGAATAGGGATCCCATTCTTAATAATGGGTGGAGCGGCATGAAAATCTATCATTCCTCCTCCCAGTCCATTCAACACTATGGGACTTTCAGATATTGCAGAGCTCAGCGCTAGGGTGTCTCTGGTAGTCCTTATTCACTGTCTATCCCTGTTCTCCAGGTTGCTGGTGGTCCTACTGTTCAGATCAGAGGGGGTGCCTCAATGATCCCCTTGGATAAATAGTACAACCATTTAAATAACATGTCCTCACACTGCTGTGCTCTTATCTCTCTGCACAGAGCTGCTCCACAGCGCCTAACCTATGCTCCGAGTTAGAGAAATGGCTACTGGTTGAATACTACAGCAGTCACCCAGCAGATAAGAGGGGGGGGGGGGTGAAACAGTTTGACGCACAGGACTAAGAGCACAACAGTGTGAGGAAACCTTAGCCTAACACACCGTCATAACTTCTGACTACCTCCCTTTAAGACAAAACAAGTTATATTGAAAAACAGATCATATTATTTTATGGAACAGGAGGAATCACTAGGATATTCCAATCCTGAACTTACCACATACTCCCACAGCATCCGGCGTTCTCTCCCTCCGCTCCCGCATTTTCGGTATTTACGGATTCTGTCTCGCTTGTTGGCATACTCGCTGCACAAAAAAGAAATATGATTTTAATTTTCAGCAATTTGTACAAGATGGTTTAGATTAGATCCGTGTATCAGTACCAGGCAGATACACTGCACATTACTGCTTTTTACTAGGAAATTAATAATCCGCCTCCGAAGTTTTCTGCCATTCTCCTGGGACACATGTCTACCTTATTCCACATTATCTGCGGAATAATAAATTGTTTCATTACTGGGTTTTTATGGTATTTCTCTGCAGCGGGAAAGAAATGATCAACATTTTATGGGATTGTTACTATGAAGTTGTAACAGAAAAGTCATTTGGTTTAATTAAAATGCCAATCACTGTGATACCCGCCAATGCGAATGGCACAGCGCTAATTATATGGGATCCTGGAATGGGTCACAAAACAGAAACAGGTGATTTCTCTGGTTCTGGTTGTTCTCTCTCTATATATATATAGTATCCAGCATACAAAACACTGCAAATCACACAGCACACAGAGGAAACAGAGTAGTCCCAGAACAGAGGAGGCCTCACACGTTGGTCTCAACCTCTTAGCTGGTAGGTCGTAATAGGGGATAAGGTAAAAACACGCAGGTCTGTCTGTTCTGGACAACTTGTTTGCCATCAGTCTTGGGATGTTCTTACCTTTTCAACCCTTCTGAAGGCAAATCTGGTTAAGCCAAGAGTTAACGTACTAAATAAAATCCCAGATTATTAACTGTAACATAAGGAACTGTTTTATAAACTGATCTGTATCTTCTGCAGGAGGGGCTTCCTGATGACAGGGGGTCTTCTACACCTGGGTTGGTGGTATGGCCTATGTCATGTGCAGCTCCCTATTTGCTGGATTCCCCCGTCATCGGTTTTCGTGCCTGTACGGGACCTGCTTCAGCCAATGAATGACCTCCACGGACCATAGGACGTCACTTCCGTCATTCAGGGGACTTTACGTACTTTGTTCTCCCCTGGTCCAAGGTGGCCAGTCACTAGGTAAAATGGTTCAGGCCTGAAAACTGGAAGTACTGAAGGTACATGGTACATGGATAGTTTACTATCCCAAATCAGACACTTTGACAAATCCGGTGAATGACTGTCTGGTATAATTTGGACAGTAGGGTGGACATTTATCATACACCAGCGCATGATGAAAACCTGCCCCTCTGTTGCTGCTGGATATATATCGGAAAGCTCCGGCCTCCTGATTTATCCAGTGGCTGCTGTGGCTTGAATGGTCACAGGCTATAGCGAGTGCACAGGTGCGGAGCAAAGACACCCGGCACCTGCCCACTCCACCGACAATTGCACCACCATTAACGCCCCTCCACGACCACCTCGCATTGCGGTGGCGCAATGGCAAAAAGAAATCGCTTTCCCTGGTGGTTCGCTTAGCACTGAGATAACTCTGGTCTTGTACACTAGGAAACTACCATTACAAACCCTGATCAATTTATCTCAATGGTGAAGGGGGGCGGGTTATCAAGTACTGACATATCATATGCCAGTGCTTGATGTTAACCCAATAGATTGCGCCAGATATAGTAACAAGTCTACGGCATGGCCCACTCCAGACCCACATTGCAAGTAGGTGGCCAAAGTGATAGAAAAGTCGACAGTCCAAGCCTTGATAAATACTCCCTAATAGTAAATCTATATAAAAATGTATATTATAATTTATCACCACTTAAGAGAAGGGACAAGCAGTGATTTCAGAACCTCTGGACCATTACTTAGATTTTGGAGCGCTGAATCTGTGTGTCCGGGCTGATAGTGGGAAATTCACTGCTGTGGATAGCATTTCATTGCATGGAAATACGACAAGGTTTCTGCACTGGCAGCAATCTTACAATATACCAGCTTGGAGGATTAGGGGGTTTTAGAGATTTAGGGGAAAAATAATACTATTTTACTAAGCCTATTTGGCAACATTCCTGGCAGCCTCAGATGTGTGACAAGTTTCTAAGAAGTTTTATCTCAGGCTGGAGAGTGATGATCCACTTCTAATGCCGGGTACATATAACATGGGGTGGAGGGTCATGTATAATACGGAGCTAATAAAAAGGGTGACTACAAACTACGACACAAGGCTATTTCACAATTTAGTAGACCTTTTGATGGTTTGATATCAAAAGTCATAGCTAATGGTCTTTACTTGACCAGATTCTGGTTCTTCAAGGAAATCTACCATCAAAATCCATCATGATAAACCAGGGACACTTACTCATCGATCCAGGCACCGGGACTGTGGTAATCTTCTTATATTTGTTATTCATGGCCTCCTGCCTTCTAAAAATCAACTTTTCAAATTATACTAATGAGCCAGAGGGGGTCTGGGGGCATTATCAGAGCTCCTCCATGCTGTAGCATCTAGGGCTCCTACATTGTCTCCCCTCCCCCTGCTCCCTCAGCACTTAACCCATCGCTCTCCCTGCTGTAATCTTACACAGTGGGATGGGAAGTGCTCTGGCGCAATGTAATAGTCTGTGAAGCTACAATAATAATAATTCCTTTATTTATATAGCGTCCACAGATTACGCAGACCTGCACAGAGTTTGCCAAATCAGTCCCTGCCCCCAATGGGGCTCACAATCTGATCAACCTACCAGTATGTTTTGGAGTGTGGGAGGAAACCGTAGGACCTGGAGGAAACCCACACAAACACGGAGAGAAGCTACAAACTCTTTGCAGATGTTGACCCTGGGACTTGAACCCAGGACCCCAGCGCTGGAAGGCTGTAATGCTAACCACTAAGCCACCGTGCTGCAACATAGAGGGACTCTGGCAACACCCCAAGAGCCCTTCAGGCTGATTAGCATAATTTTAAAAGTTGATATTAGAATAAAAGGGGCCATGGCTAACAAATATAAGAAGGTTACCACAGTCGCTGTACCTGGATCTATGAGTAATTGTCTCTGGCTTTATTGCTTTATTTTGATGATAGATTTCCTTAAGCTTCAAGTGATTTTTATATTGCTGACACACTGAATCTTTAGGATATGTCATTAATATCAGACTAGTTGGAGTCCAATATGAAGCAGCCCAACAATCAGCTGCTATTAGCAGTTCCAGCTGGAGAGAAAACATAGTATACAAAGATAGAAGTATACGGCACTGTTAAATGTCTAGTGGGCAAGAATGGTTACTGCAGCTAAATTTTAATTCAAGTGAATGGTAAAAGGTGCAGGAACCTGTCATGTGCATTGCACAGTGTGCGGAGCCTTCTACTTCTGGTTCTGTATACTTTGCTTGTGTTGATGTCAGTTGATTTTGGGAGTTCTGGAACTCAAGTAAGAACGGGACCCCCAGCAATCTTGTGACCAAGTATCCAGTTCTCTCTAATGGGTAGTGAGTAGTCTTGCCGTTCATTCAATTGTATGCTAGTGTCGGAAATTGCTGAGCACAGCGCCTGGGTATCTCCAACACTCACATAGTATTCTAAGGCATGTCAGGCCACATTGGTCACCTGTCCTTTCACAAGTAAGTGTGAACAGGACCCCTGTTCTCCAGATTGCTGGGGGTTGCTTTCTCATGATCAGTTGGATAACTTACTGACTTGGTATGACCCCATTCATCAAAGTGCAACACAACAAGGTAAACATGTAGTGGTGTTTTAGTGAAAAAGAATATCCCTGTTTTCCAACCCTCATAGATTTCTGAATCTGATCAATGGTAGAACCATGGTCCTATATGACAACATAAGCCGCACTATCTACTACTATTTGGGGAACTAACAGACTAGAGCAGGGATGACGATTGTACCTGTCTTTCCAAATCTGGTCGAAGTGGTCTCTGAAATGAAAATTAGCAAAGCGGAAATGGGAAATTAGTCTCTTTGATATTAGGTTGTACTCAAACACATATTGGCGCAGCCTGTAGAACGGCAGCCGCTGCTGGGTGGAGGTGTGCCAGGTATGTAGATGGATGGCATTTCATGCCAATATGTGGAGGACCCAGCAGCCAACGCTGACTCATTTACAAGCCTGGATTCATGGTCCATGCCAGTATAAACACAACCAAGTGTAGGAATCTTCAGTATTCCTGCTTCCCGAAAATGAATACATGTACCACAGGGACACTGTCTGTAAATGAGCCCTAACGAGACGCTAGTACCCAGCGCCAGGCGGTATGATGACTTCCCTCTGATGGTCAGGTACTCAGGGATTCCATAGAATTCTATCATGGACAATCAACTTTCTATTCCAGGTTGAAAATAAGAAGCACAGAACATTAGTCTTTTTTTTTTGCAAAAGGAGAATTTATCATGGGAAAATACCCAGAACATGATACAAATCAAAGGGGGGAAATGATCTGTTATGTACAGAATAACTACAAAGTAGGGAACACACCAGGAACTACTGATACATCTCACGCCCAAACAGCAGATTATAAAATCCAGATCTGTTACAATAGTAAGAAATAAGGGGCCTGGGCTGCATTCTGTGATATACTGCATTATACCTAAAATGTGACTTCCTCTACTGACTGTGCACATTCCTCATTGTATTTTAATATTACAGCATGGTAATATCCCGGTGCTGTGACACCACTGTGTGTATTATCTCTGTACTGTGACACCACTGTGTGTATTATCTCTTTACCGTGACATCACTGTATGTATTATCCATGTTCTGTGACATCACTGTGTGTATTATCCCTGTACTGTGACATCACTGTGTGTATTATCCCTGTCCAGTGGCATCACTGTGTGTATTATCCCTGTACTGTGACATCACTGTGTGTATTATCCCTGTACTGTGACATCACTGTGTGTATTATCCCTGTACTGTGACATCACTTTGTATTTTATCCCCAATATCATATAGATATTGGGAGTAAAGTGAGGTGGTACAGCAATATTGTAGCACATCTGGGCCGTTGAGTTAAAGGGATGGATTTGTATAACTAGTAGATAGCATTGTATGAAGGGGCCATGAATAAAACCTTTATATATGAGTATAGTGAAAACATCATCTTGCTGGGATACCATCAGTGATCCATAGATCCAGTGTTTTTCTCATAGTGAATAATGCAGCACATCCTACAAGTATATTCAGCGCTACTTTTTTAGGCTTGAAAATTCAAGATGTTTAGGCTACAAGTAACTGGGTCAAACATGTCAGCTAGAGCTAAGCTCTTCTTGCGGTTTAGCAGAACTGACTCACGCTTAGTCTGATGGAGCGCCACTGGCTCTAGCAGATTCTGCAGTGACGGCGAGGAGCATAATGGTGCAGAATGAGGGGTTTTATTATTTCCACCATAATCCATATTTATCAAAGAGCACACTTCCAGCATGCAACACTGCAGCGATAAAACATGCAACGCACAGCAAACCCCAAACCCATGTTTACCGTGTTTATTTTTACGCTTAAAGCACTTAAACCACCCCTTCTTCTTCTCTCCCAGTAAATCCTCCAGCGTCACCCCTTTATGGCAGAAACACAAGTTTGTTATTCGGACAGCAGGTGGCGGTAGCGTTAATGCACAAGCGATAAAAGTGACACATGAATATTAAGTCAGTGGAGACAATCTCGGCTGATGGCGCTGCGAATGTTATACGCAGGAGGCCTCATGCAGCTGTTTATAGTACACAAATGAATGGGCTATTAATGAACTGAGTCAAAGCAATTAAAGGGAGGTGTTAAGTGGAAACATAAAGCCAAACATATCCGTGCAGCGGTTATAACAAGGATGGAGCCACGTGAGGGCAAGAAAAACAAAATCCCCCAAATCGGGTGTTTTGTGCTGCCACTCACCTGCAGGAATGGCTGCTGTAAGACAACATGGAGATGTGCTGTGCAGTTCTCACTAACAACCACTGACTGCATCACGTAGGGCACAAGGCTACACGGAGATCACTAGTAAGGCTGGTTCACACTGGCATTTACTTTGCATTTTGAAACGCAATATAAAAGCAAAGGAAAGGAGTTTTGTCTAATTGCATTGCCGTTAACTTGCACGTTAATGCTGGCGTTTACATGGCATTAAAATCATGGTAATATTGCGTTTACGAAAAGCTAATGCGAATGGCAATGTTGATACATGCGTTAAGATCACGTTAACATTGCATTTTGTAAGTGCAAATGTTAACAGCAATATCATCAGGCAAATCTCCTCTCCTCAGGACGCGTCGTGCGTTGTGTTTTTGACGCATTCCAATGGCGTCAGCCTTGATTACACGCTGAGGCTATATTGCGTTTCCACTGGCTCTGCGAAAACGCGATGTAACCTCAGCATGTGATCAAGACTGAAGCCAGTGGAATGCGTTGAAAACACAACGCGCGACGCATCGTGTGAATGTGCCCTCAGCTGTTGTATATTGCGTTTCAAAAGGCAGTGCAAACGCTACGTGTGAGCCTTTGGGCGCAGTCACAAGTTCAGATAGTGTTGCGTTTTCGGACGCAATGCTAGTGCACGGGGAGAGGGGGGGGGTGCGGGACTTTGTCCGATCTCGTATGCTCTTCTATGGAAACGCATGCGATCGGAACTGCTGTCCTGCATTTAAACAATACAGGACACTGGGTGCTGGTTACCGATTGCATAGGTTTAACTGAAAACGCAAATGCGATTGAACCAAATCCTGCCTCCCCTACATCCGCCCCCCCCTCCCGTGCGCCAGCATTGCATTAGGAAACGCAAAACTTGCTGAACCTGTGACCACCGCCTAAAGGAGCGTTCTAGGTCTGTTTTAAACGCACTGAAAACGCATTCGTTTTATAACCCTGTGAAAATGCACACGTTTGGCAGGTTTTATCTTCAGGATTCAAACCAGCCAAACGCATGCATTTTCCGTGCACCAAGAACGGGCCAAGAACGCACTGTGTGACCGCAGCCAAAGGTTACACAGAGATCAATAGTGAGGCCGTGTTCACACGTTGTGTTTGAATTGTATCTTATAATTCAAAGGCTGTGGGGAGGAGCTTGGCAAGTGTTTACATAAACACAATGCAAAAGGAATGTAAACACATGTTAACAAAATGGTGATGCAATGCTAATGCAATTAAATGAGCTACGTGTCTCCCTGCAGGCTTTGAATTGCAAAAAGCTAGGAGTGAACGTGGACTTATTGATATTTAAATATGGTCTGAAGAGGAAAAGCAACACTTGTTGCACATTTTATTTTCATTTTTATGCAAATTAACCAATGGTGCAGCCATGTCAAGCGCCGATTTTCTTCTTTCTATGGCGGAGTGCACAGAATAACTGATTTGCATGAAGACAAATACAGAATTTTCTCTACGACCGCTACATTCCCAGGCACAATGCAGATTTCCTAGCAACGTTATGCAGAATTTTAATTACTAAAACAGACATCTGAGACGACGGGGCGTCTTTAAGAAACAAATCTCTACCCCCGGGGCCAGGGAGGAAGCCATACACAGGGCACAGCCCTCCTCTTTATAGTCCACAACACTTTACACAATGCATGTGAAATGTACATTAAAATCATGTCTTCAAAGACGAGGTTAAGCTCCTGAATGTGCGAGACAAGTTGTTTTTTTCCCTGTGGGGAAGAGTATAAGGTCAAACAATCCCAGAGGACACAGTGTCAATTAAATGAGATATGTGCAGTGATAAAACCACAGTAGCATAAGCTCATTAAATAACTTTCTGCAGCCGCGTATCAACAATCTGTAATACTCCAGTCATTATTTCCAACTAACCCACCATTATTAAACACATAACAAATGGCTGCAACGAGGGTCCAGGAAACATGAGATTGGGTGGAGAATATGTGCAGCTGCTGATGTACAGTTCGAAGGGCAAAGTAGTGTAATATATGACTTATAATAATAATATAATGTATGACAAAACCGGGTTAGGGGCTGGTTCTCTGTGTTTGAAATTGGGTTTTGAAAGGTAATTCAAAGGCTGTTGGGGGGGGGGGGTTCACATTGCAGGGAGATTTATTTATACTGATGTTTTAAGTGCCGGCGTGTGCCACACGTGGCGTTTTGAACCTGTTTTTGGGCCATTTTAAACAGTCCTATAAAAAAACAGGTTCAAAACGCCACGTGTGCCGCCGGGCTATGGCATACTGCGAAAGAGTGTTCCACCACCACCGGAATGAATGTCCGCTAGGTTTGACGAGTTGAGACCAGGTCAAAGATGTTCAGTTTTCCAGAGGAGACTGTAGTAAATTTGGTGGGAAGGGACATTCGCACCCTGCCTGCCCCACTCCCCGACCCTCCACATGAGCGGGGTAGAAATCTGATGATACTGCCATAAAACTGCAGGGTAAATGCCTCCCATTTGTGTTTAAGTAAATTCAATGTTAACATAATGTTATCAGGCCAAGCTGCTCCCCACCGCCTTTGAATTGCATTTCGAAACACAATGTAAATGGAACCTGTGAATGCAGCCTCTGGGTACACACACATAGTCAGGATGAGGTCATTGGGGGCGCCATAGGCAGATACATCAAGATGCTTAGGCCGGCGGCACATGTGGCTTTTTTAACCCGTTTTTGGGATGTTTTTAAGCAGTCCGTTAAAAAAATGCATGCGTTTTTTGAAAACGCATCAGTTTTTGAAAGGTTTTACCAGTTATCTTAATTAAAACGGGTCATAAATTGATGCTTATTCAAAAACCGCATGCGTTTTTTAACGGACTGCTTAAAAACGGCCCAAAAAAGGGTTTAAAACGCCACGTGTGCCACCGGCCTAAAGGTGTGGATTTGGGCGGTCTTTAAGCAGTCTGTTAAAAAACGCATGCATTTTTTGAAAACTCATCAGTTTTTTGGAAAACGCTTCAGTTTTTGACCCGTTTTAATTAACTTAATTGGTAAAACCGGTCAAAAAACGCATGCGTTTTTCAAAAACGCATGAATTTTTTAATGCATGCATTATTTAACGGACTGCTTAAAAACGGACCAAAAACGGGTTCAAAGCGCCACGTGTGCCGCCAGCCTAAAGGTGTGGATTGGGAAGGGCGTGACGCTTCTAATCCTCACCTGCTCCGTTGCCCATTGTACCAGTCCAGAGAAACGCATGCGATCGGGTTATCAATCACATGCGTTTCCCGGGAAACGGATATGCGATCAGCCCGAGCCCCGCCCCCTACCTCATCCTCCTCCTGCAGCTTGAGCAGAATATATCATTAAGAGCCAATTAACATCATTAAGGCCTAAAAATTATAAATAAACAGGAGATTGGTTGCTGCCAATTAAACAACTCTATGGGGCCAAACATTCTACACGGAATAGAGTGAAATAGTAGCAAATAGTAATAGACTTGGTTGAACATGTGTTAAGTCTCGGTGCCAGTAAAGTCCCTGCTGGCCGAGTGACCGAATCCCTGCCCAACTACAAATCGTGGTCACTGTCGTGAAGTCACATATGAGCTGTGATCAATTATCCGGTGGCGGCGGCTGTTACATAAGGAAAGCTGTCGTCTCTGCAGAGGTGTCTGAGTTCGCAGCGTGGCTTTGGCATAAATCAGGGGCTGTCTCAGCGAATGTCTGTCTCCTGCCGGGTTATGCATTAGATCAGCCTCAGTGACGACTTTACAATGAATTGCGCGTGTGGCTATCCCACAGGCACATTGTGCTCGCTGCAAATTACCGCTCACTTGTCAAAATTTTCTCTTGTGTACCAACTCAACCTTTTCACTGCACTTTTTCATTGCGACGTCTGTAGCGAACAGCGTCATAAATATTTACAAGCCGAGTGAAACAGCCGGCTCTGATTTAGTGCATCAATAGGCACAGCCCGCAACCGCGTCTTGGCTCTAGTGTCTGCCCTTCTTGGCATATCCTCAAAAACATTACAAGACAAGGACTAAGAAAGCTGTTCCGAGCCTTGGAATCACAATTACTTCTAAATACATTTGTTTTGGATCTTTTTTTGTTATGTGAGATGCAACATTTTATTATACTGTACCGTTACCGTATGTAAATAAAGGGGAATATTTGGCTTTTTAAGGGCCCCAAGCAAAGTTATCTCTGGGGGGGGGACCCTATAATGCACAGCTCCTTTACGAATAGCATAGTAGAGGTAACACTCCCAATATGCCATATAACTAGACTGTATTGTGCCCTGTGGATGCCTATATAGTTTAAAGCTTGGTGAAAGGGCACAGGCTAGTACCCCACTTCTCCCTGGTTCCTCTTGCCACTGGGTGGGCCACTGATATCTCCAAGAGCACCTCTGCTAGTTTTGTGAAAATACTGTAAACTTACAGCACTTAGATGCTTCAGTCCACAGAAACCTCAGTATCTAAACAGGTAAACTCAATCACTCCATGAGACCCCAAGATCAGTCCATATAGCTGCTTCCTCTCCTACTCCACAGATTTCAATGAACAGCAACCATAACTTGATAACTTGGACCCAGATAAATGTATTTACTCTTTTAACAATTGCTGCATTTTTTGCAAGAGTAAAATACTAAATTATAGTCATATATAGCTATATATATGGTATAAGCTCTCATTGACAAAAATTATTTTAGTACTGTATTTTTCAGACTATAAGGCACACCGAATTATAAGGCGCACCTGATTATAAGGATGAATGACCAGCAAGTGGCAGACCGGTGCACAGTACAAGGCAGCTGTTGTCTGTAAGTACGGTTCATATATAAGGCGCACCTTTGATTTCTGAAAAAATCTAAATCCTTTGTGCGTCTTATAGTCTTAACAATGTGTATGAATATTATCAGTGAATTGAAGAGAGATCAGTGCCAGAGGTAGAAGGAAATGTAGAAAGATTCAATACTTATGTGTAAAACATGTATTAGAATACTTTGTATTTGTACTACTGTGTGCTGCTTAAATGGAACCTGTCAATGCTATTCCCAAATAGTTCTATATTAAAGAAGTTCCTGTGAATTCTGGAAAATCCAACAGGGGATGGTGCCAAAAAATCCACTTTATCTGCTCTATTTTCAGGTCACTCTGGTATGTTCTTCCGGAAGAGTTGGGGAGTCAAGGGACCTGTTTCAACCAATCGGTGACCTCCTAGAACGTCACATCCTCTTATGTCACAAGTGATTGGCAGAAGCATGTCCCTGGTTTTACTGTCACAAGTACTGGAGCAATTCGGAAATGAGGACCTAAAGCAGTTTTTCTTCTTTTGACACTTGTAGAAAACCCCTTTCATTAAAAAAAAATGGACCTTTATACAGGAATAATCTACAGATGAGTCGAATGTGTCTTACAAGATTCATTCCCGGTGCTTCTGGTCTACTATGGCTTCATTGGGAAAAGCATTAGTTGCGTTAGGTTACTTGTGACACTAAACCACTGCTCTATAAGGACCCGTGGGCAGCTTAGTGTCCCAAATAGTATGGACAGGTTTAATCCCTTTAAGGATTTATCATTACAGACTTTTTGGTACGTACTGTTGCGCTTGCCCTCCTCATCCCCATCCTCATCGTTCTCGGGGTCGATATCTTCAGCTTGGGTAATCCAGTCCAGGTAACCCTTGAGATCCTCCTCGAGCTGCTGCTTTTCACGTAACTTTTGAAAGTCACCTCTGGCTTTTGCTTTTTCTCTTTCTTTAGAAAACTCACTGCGAGGAGCCAAAGACAGAACGAAAAAAAAAATGAATTGTTGAAATCTAGACACAGCCCCATTAAATGTTCTGCAGGGACAGGATAAGACTTTATTTAGGCGTAAAGCACAAATTGACATGCAAAGCACTTACATCTGCTGTTATTTCACATAGTGTAACATAGCGGACATATAATATCTGATAATCAAGATGCTCACGTTGAATATACCGGACATAAGTGTCACAATAAAGAGAACATATAACATACAATGCGTATAACACAGTCACCAGCTCCTTTATTCTTAAAAATTCCGGTAAGAAATTGCCAAGAAGTAACATATAAACTAGGAATAAAAAAAGCAGCATATTTTTCTCTAAATAACAGTCTACTCTCTCTAACAAGAACCCAATTACATTCAATAGAACAGCTATGTGCCGAATCCATAGTCCATGGGATAGTATGGACAACTCCTTCTCTTCGGCTATCTTGCTGAGGGCTATATCGTAAAATGTTGCCTAATGATTGTGCAGTCTTCCAGTAAATCTTGAAGGCACAGGCAGTACTGTCTCCCTGTTTCTCCTGTTAAACAATGCATGTACAGATAATACTATGTGTCTTCTCTATAAGGACTCTTCCATCTCGGTGCATAGTGTTATGTGGTGGCCACCTTGCTAGGGCGCACAGTGTAAAGTTTTGCCAAATGCTGGATCCGTTTTCCTGATAGTTATGTAGGCACAGACAGTACTGTCTCCCTGTTTCTTGTAGTGAATAGTGTATGCACAGATAGTATATGTCTTCTGGGTGTCAAATGAATAGCAACAATCCACAGGATAGCAAGGACATCTCTGAGCCGAATGTTATGTACTGGTCACCTTGTTAAGGGGAGCACCACATTAGTTTGCCTACAGGTAATACTGTCGTCCTTTAAATCATATAAGCACAGACAGTACCTTCACCTTCTTTCTCCTGTTAAACAATGCATGCACAGATGATACTTTGTGTCTTCTCTGTAAGGACTCTTCCACCTCTGCGCATAGTGTTATGTGGCGGCCACCTTGCTAAGGCGCACAGTGTAAAGTTTTGCCAAATGCTGGATCTGCTTTCCTGTGGGTTATGTAGGCACAGACAGTACTTTCTCCCTGTTTCTCCTGGTGAATTATGTATGCACAGATAATACTTTGTTGCCATACATTTGACATCTAGCAGACAGTCCATGATATATGAGATCAGTAAGGATCTCATATATCAGACTGTGCCTAATGTTATGTGGTGGTCACCCTGCCAGGTAGGCACAGTACATGACTGGGCCTACAGATAGTGCTGTCTTTCTGTAAACAATGTACTCACAGATAGTACTATGTTTATGTCAAGTTAATAAATTAAGACTAAAATGACATAGTATAAGTTCCGGATTCTCTTTAGTAAGGTCAGGTATTCAGGCACAGTTAGTACTGCATTCTTTGTAGGCACAGATACTACCACCTCCCTCCTCTCTCTCTATGTAAACTATCAGTTTAGCGGGAAATCCAGACCATTGCTCTCTAGATTTATCTGTCTTTCCCCTCTATGTATTTTCTCACTACAGAGAAAATATGAATGAATCTCTCTCCTCTAATGGCATTTCTCTATGTAATTCCTGAGGAGACAATAATCCTGCAAAACTGCAAATAATTTGAGGCTTTTTCACAAAGACCCAGTAATCCCGCCGACCAGTTTATTAAACACTGAAATGAAATATATGCCCTCAGCTGCTGGAAATTTTCTATAAATGCAGCGAAACCGGCATTTCTCTGCGTAATTTTCCAGCCATTGACACATCCCACCACTTAATTTCTAGATTACAGTAATTTAACGTATGGGATATTTTTATACGCATTCAAGATAACCCACTCCTCCAAGGACCAGGGCCCATGGCTGCCGAACAGCGATGTAAATTTAATGCGACAAGATATATAATTTAAGCCTGAAACAGTACAATTCTTTTTATTCCTGTTGCCATAGCAACAATTTATACAAGATATTTTATCTTAATACACTGTTTCTTGAAGGGAATCCGTCACAACGATTTCCCCACCCAAACTAATTGCTATGTTGTGTAGGGCAATGTCCACAAATGTCACCTATACCTGTTTTTTTTATTTTTCACCTGTTCCTTCCATTCCAAAAGTTTACTTGAGATATATGCAAATGAGGCTGATGTGCTTTGGAGGCGTTAGTGTATTATAAAAGTGAGAATCTAAGGCTTCATGTGATCTGAAATATGAGGCCAAACCATGTTTCTAGGTACTAAAGAACTGAAGAAGATTATAAGAAATTAGAAATTATACTCCCACTACAGCCTCTAAACATGACTCATCTCAGGGAAATATGACTCTTTCAAATGACTTTGGAGGAGATTTTTGTATACATAAACAGATGAGATCTCAAATGTGAGAATTCTAGAAACAATGTTTCATAACCTACATGAGGGGGCTGGTATTATTAAATGGGATTAAATGTGGTGACAAGTTTCTGTTTAATGACATTTAAAGGGATTTTGTGGGCTAAAATATTGATCACCTCTCCTAGGGATATGTCACCAATATCAAATTGTAAGGGTTTAACACCCAGTAACTCCACAGATTAGAATTAAGGGGTTTTCCATGAGTCATGGAAAAACCTTGGGGGCATTGGGGGCAAAAAAACTCCAACTCCAACTGTAACTTTAACTTTGTACACTTAACCTCCAAGTTCATACTGGGTACTTCCCTTCCTCTGATGTAACAAGTGATACCTTGTGGTAAGAAGTACAGGCAGTCCCCAGGTTACGGACAAGATAGGTTCTGTAGGTTTGTTCTTAAGTTGAATTTGTATGTAAGTCGGAACTGTACAGTTTACTATTGTAGCCCCAGGCAAATTTTCTTTTGGTCTTTATGACTATTGGATTTAAAAATGTTGGGTTGTCATAAGAACGAGGATTAACAATAAATGTTAATAACAGACACCTGTGATAACTGTTATAGCTGTTTATTGTAGCCTAAGGCTAAAGTACAGCAAATTACCAAAATCCAGAGGTCCGTTTGTAACTAAGGGTCGTCTGTAAGTCAGGTGTTCTCAAGTAGGGGACCACCTGTATGTACCACCTGGCACCAGAGCCCGAAGCCAGAAGTAATGGCACAATGTGGGAATCAAAGCAAGGTAAGCACACTTTGTTTTTTAAGTAATTTTTTAGCCACCTGGGCCCCCATGAGATTTTCTAGAATTCTTGCAAAACCCTTTTAAATGGGTATTCCGGGTTAGTACATATTATACTATGATAAACTATGGTCCTCGATATCAGATTGGTGGAGAACCAACACCCTTCAACCCCATGGACCCACTGTCCTCAGATAATGGAACAGGAAACAGACAGCGCCATTCTCTTAGTAGTGGCTGAATCAAGTCATTGCAGTAACCTTATCTTACCACTACGCAGGGAAAAGAGCTGTCTGCTTTCTGTCCCATTCTCTCTGTATTAGCTGCTGAGAACAGATGATCTGTAGGGGTGCTGGGTGCCGGATCTATTGAGCATTTTTTATTGGCTTGATAAATATAATATCTGATAAAATCCATGGATGTAGATTCACGTTTCCCGGCAGTGCGAGTCATCCCATCTGACACAGAAGATACACGGCGTCCATGTCCCAGGCCTTGACATTAACGTTGTGATCACAGGGCCAAAATTTTTCAATTCATGAAGAACATTTTCTGGGTTTCGTGTAATCTCTTTCCTTGTGTTACCAGCACAACAACAGATAAAAGCGGCTAATTACTTCCCTGCACAGCCCGTCTCTGCCCTTGAGGGCTAAAATTAGCCATATTATACCACATGGAGGTCCTGAGGGGACTCCTTATCCATCAATTAAGAGCACAGGCACATTCAAGATTATTCTGGAGCCAAGTCCTACTGCGACACGATGACCATCCTACGTGCAACACTAATACTGTCATTCAATGGATGTCAATAAGACTTTTAATTTTATGTGTATTTTCAGTAAACTGTAACTTCAAATTTCCATTTACTTAAAATTTAAAGCTATACATAAAATTATTGATAATCTATGTTTAATATAGGCTATCAATAGCAGGTTTGTGAGGGTCAATCACCCAACACCCTCACAGATCACTTGTTGAGATAGCTCCATTCTCTGTGCAGTGGCTTAGCCGAGCCACTGCAGCTTAGCTTCCATTCAAATGTATAGGAGCTGATGTGCAGTATCCTGATCTGACCATTACATACTATGACCTGTATAGCAGCTAAGTGTTAGACTCCAACAATCCATTATGTGGACACTGAGAAACATCAACCATTGTTCAGGTTCTGATGAAGAGGGCAGTTGACCCTCGAAATGAGTCATTCCTTTTTCTAAATAAACTTTGCTAATTTACTGCTGCCTGGAGGTCCTCTTATTGGCACCTTTTGGTGCCCTGCATGCGCACGTCAGAGCTTAGGAGAGGAGTAGAGATGAGCGCTGCTCACCCCTCCCCTTTCATAGAGGAGCGCAGGGCCAGCGCCGTAACACAGTGAGATATTGGACATGTTTTAATATTTCGCCATACATGGTGACAATGAGGGTCATTTACTAAGGGCCCGGTTCGCGTTTTCCCGACGTGTTACCCGAATATTTCCAATTTGCGACGATTTCCCCTGAATTGCCCTGGGATTTTGGCGCACGCAATCGGATTGTGGCGCATCGGCGCTGGCATGCACGCGACGGAAATCGGGGGGGCATGGCCGAACGAAAACCCGGCGGATTTGGAAAAACCGCTGCATATAAAAAAAAAAACCCTCAAAAATCACTCAGCCCGGCTCGGCGAACTCCAGCGCGTTCCGATGCTTTTCAGCGCAGCAGCGCCACCTGGTGGACGTCGGAGGAACTACCTTAATGAATCCCGGCCGGACCCGAATCCAGTGCAGAGAACGCGCCGTTGGATCGCGAATGGACCGGGTAAGTAAATCTGCCCCAATGTGTGCTCACTGCACCGTGACCTGGCACCATAGGTGTTAATGGGGACCGATATCTGGCCGTACAGCCCCGAAATCTTCCCTTTAACCATCCAAAATAACAGACCTCTTCTATGGCTATATTATCAACATTTTTATCCTTTAATTCTTAAACATTTTCATTCATGTAATTGGAGAATTTCCTCTCCAATTTGGTGGGAGGTCCTGACGTCCCTTTCTATAAATACTTATTATTTACTACAATTTGAACCCCCGGGCCAATTAGTTTTGAGGAGCAAAAGGCATAAAACTTTTTAGGTGTAGTCAAAGATCTCTGCTATAAACAGATTACACCCAAGAGAGCTTAGATGTGCATTTTACTGTATATACCTTTGTGTGTCAATGAGTGACACTAATATAGATACTTGATGAAGAGGTTGCACTTTTGATACCACGTCCTGTACAATTATTATAATCCCCCCCCCCCATGGTGACATTTACTAACATTGTGAAATGACGACTAACGCGTTCTGTGTACTCACCACCACAGTGACTAAAGTAGAGATATTCAGCACAATAGCGCAGCAGTAAGCAATAAACATGACATGCACTGTGCTCTGGACAGCACACACACAGGATAGAGTAAGTGGCCAGCTGGACAGGGGGAGTTTTCCCAGAAATCAGACATTGAACATAGATTAGAGAGTGTGATATTAATAGACACATAGAGAAGTCACTCCAGGAGAAAAAAAAACATGCTGTCAATTGTGACCCCTGGCAGAAGATCTTTGTTTGGAACCATGTAGTGCGTACAGGTCTTTAGGATCATTGCATAGGTCAGCAGATGCTGTGGAGCGGTACTAATAAAACTGGCGCTATACGAGTTTATGAGACATCTGGTACCTTAGTCACCGGCTGGACAACTCATGGGATGTCCAACCGTGCGTGTAAGTAATAGTATGGCCCGAGGCAGGTATCGCGCTCCTTAATGACTGATTTGGCTTCTTAAAGGAACACTTAACCTAGAAATGACTGATATAGTTCATGAATAATACAGACTGAGGTTGTCAGACTACAATATAGTCTGCATGCTCTGGAAACAGTTTTACACAAGGGGTTGGGTTAATCTAGAAGGGGGCTTGGTTTAGTAAATGGGCGGGGCTAAACTGTATGTTTCCCTAGCCAGTTGTCTTGCAATCTGTCACCCACCCTTGAGCAGGAGGGGGACATGGTTAAGCTTTGGGGCCTATTAAAGATTACTGAAGATGTACCGTATTTATCGTCTATAAGGTGCACTTTTTAGCAAGAAAAAAAGTTTTTGCGTTTTAAAGTCAAGAGGATCCAGACCCCCCTGACCGTCGTCCTAGAAATGGAATGAAGCACTGACAAAGCACACCATACGATCTCCAAGAGAGCAGGACCTCTTCAGTGTTCTCTTTTCCCAACTTGAATTACTGATTTGCTGTTCACAAATGAGCCAGAACTAAGAATTGGCTATATCGCCTGAACGATGGGAGGCGGCTCATTTAACCCTACCCCTAATGGGTAACCATGCCCCCTTTAACCTAGTAAAATCGGGTTAAAAGTGGTGTGGAGAGGGGTGATTGACTGGTCTGAGGCTCGGTATTATACATTTGATAGGGAGCCATTCAGGAGCAAGAAGAGCGGCTCTTTTAGTGAGCAGAGCCTAATGATCCAGCTCACTGAGAAGAACCGGACTTCCCATCACTAACATGAATATTACTGCAGGACCTAGAGTGATATCAGAAGAAGATGACAGATGGTTTCTGCATCACTGCAAGGTCCTTTCGTGCTGCAAGGGGATGGGACTAGAGAAGAAGGCAGAGAAGACGTTTTATCCTGGGAGTGGGTATGAAGAAGAGCTGTATGTGTGAGAGTGAAAGTATGTAGCGATGCCGAGTGTGTCCATGTGAGTAAATCCATGTAGCTGACCTGAGTAAGTGAATGTAACAGGAGGGCTGTGTGTGTAATTGGATGGAGCTGAGCTGTGTGTGAGTAAATTGTTGTAGAGGAGCTGTGTTAGTGAATGGAGTGAATGGATGAAGCAGAGCTGTGTGTGCTGAGCTTGTGAGTGACCAACAGGGAATTTTTAATTGGTGTCAAATATATATTTCCTTTTTTGGATGACTAAATCTGGGGTGCATCTTATAGTAAGAGGTCCGAAAAAAACCAGTAATTTAAGATAAAATAGGGCCAAGGTGGAAGATGAGGAGAAATAAAATGTAAAAGTAAAAAATATTTTATGCATTTTCTGTGTTTTGTGTTCCTTTAAGTGGATACCTGTAGCAGTTTTCATTTTCCAGACAAAGAGTGTATACCAAAAGGCCAGCCATGCAAATAACACCGGTGAATATTTCCCTTCTCCAGAGAGCCGGCCACCCAGCACACAGCGGTAGAATAGGCAGAGATCGTCCAACTGCTTACCCACTGAGTACACCAAGAACCAGGTTAAGAACGAAAAATGAGCCAAGGATAATAAGACTAACAAAATAGACCCATGGCCACTCACATCCTATGGCATCATTCACCTGTAAGAATGCAAGGGAGTTGGTTAAAGTCTGATAATGTACTGTCCAGCAGACACCAACCTTCAACCACCACCCAACATTTTCATCTTTGGGCTTAAAGTAAAATGGAGCAAGTGTCCTTAATACTTACCTTCCCAGAATCAGCAATGTTCTATAATGAGTTAAATCTTTATGACAAGTTCTTTCCCGTATAATTTGGAACCTATATGTTGGTGGTGGCTGAGCGATGGTCTCTGCTTTGGTGAAAGGAAAGACGAGTGCTTACCCGCTTAACACACCAAGAACAAGATTTAGCACGAAAAATGACCCAAAGATGACGAGACTGACAAAATACACCCAAGGTAATTCAAATCCCATAGCATCATTCATCTGGAAAAAATAAAATGCACTTGTAGAGAGACTTTGTTAGAACAGAGGTAAAAAAAAAAAGAACAGAGCGCGATCCCAGTCTTGGATGTTATATATTGTAAGCGCTCAATAGGAGACCATATTGTGCACGAGAGGTTAAAGGAGTTGTCCACTTTCAGTATATAATTGATATTGTTTACATAATGAAAAGTCATACAATTTTCCAATATACTTTCTATATTAGTTCTTTCCCGTTTCCTAGGTCTCTGCTTGCTGTCATTCCACAGGAAGTTTCATTGTTTACTTCGTTTTGAAAATTACTGATTGCTAGTCATGTGATGTCACACAGGTGCACGACTTGTTATATCCCTGGTCATATACTGAGTGGGCACGTGCAGGGGCTATCTATATACTGAGTGGGCACAAGCTGGAATAATCTATATACTGAGGGGGCACTTGCAGGGGCTATTTATACACTGAGGGGGCACTTGCAGGTGCTATCTATATGCTGAGTGGGCACAGAGTCTTACTTGTCATGGCTTAAAAATGCTTTGGTAAAAAAAAAATTGTGCATACAATGTTATGTATCAATGTGGGAAAGGACGCCGGTGGGGGGAGGCACAAAAATCTTACAGTTTGGGGCCCCAAATTTCCTAGTGGCGGCCTTGCCCTCAGTTCTATTACATGTGTTTATAGGTTTTTAAAACCCTCCCCACATCTATTATACTAGAAATTGCTGCATTCTGTAAAACTACCTGCTCTATCATTCCATTACACATCATTTTTATTAAATGTCAGCGTGGTATATCGGGACTGTTGATTAATCTGGTATTAAAAGACAAGAACGCTCTTGGGGTCATTTATAAAACTTTCGAAAATGGCAAATTTTTATGTTTTGGACACTTTTATAAGTGAAAAAAGACATTTTTTTTTTAACTGTTAACGAATGTACACCTACAATCTGATTGTTGGTGGCTTTTTATTACTTAAAGCGAACCTGTAACTAGAAGTGTCATTTTTAGCTACTGACAGGTTCTGGTTTAAAAAAAATGCCTTTGTCAACATTCTGAATCATTTCAGTGGTTTATAGAAGTTAAATTCACATTACTTGGCTCCCTGTCGGCAGCATTTGGTGAGTCCCTTGGGTAGGGGCAGCTGGAGCCTGTATGTGCCTGTGTCAGTCTCCTCCCCTTCACACTCATCCAGCTCCCTCGCCCTTTGTACATATTGAAATATCCATTATAATCTAAACACATGGAAACTTTTGCAATTTATCGCCTGATGCTATGAGTACATGCTGTACTTTAAAGGAGTTTTCCATATTCCAAGGAGAGAAGACTGGGTTATGAAGAAAGAACCCATATTCTCTCTGCTATTGCTCCTGTGTGCTCCGATACTTCTGGTCTCAGGCCCTGCACCCAAACAAAGGTTTCGGGAAGTCACAGAACTGGTTATAACTGGCAAACCTGGGACGTCACTTCTGTGTTCAAGGGGACTTTACTTCCTGTGTGATCCTCCGGTCTGAAGAGGCCAGTCACTAGAAAAACTAGGCTCTATGAACCCCCCCAGAACTTTCATGTGGGTGCAGGGCTTGAGTCTGGAAGTAACAGAGAAACTTGGGAGCTGGAGCAAGGTAAGTATGTGCTATTCCGACTTCAGCCTCCTGGGCTTCCATAATCATGGAAATCCCCTATAAACTATATTTAAAATGGTCCCCTCTTTCTCTGTGGATCTGCTGTGGTTCAGCACATGGGTTGTGGGGCTGAAGCACATGTGGCTTTATTGAATCCTAAAATATACTTACAACTAAGTCACCTATGTCCACTTACTCCAAAGCCCCTTTTCCTCTGCATGGTACTGGGTTCGACTCACTTTGGTGCTGTTCAACTTGGATCGGGGATTACAAGTAATGTTTTTCTATTGAAATAACCAACTTCTCGTTTCTGCTGCCCAATCAGAGCTGAGCAGCCTTGGACATGTGACACTATAGCACCACCTTGGCTTACTTGGTGCCTAATACAAGTATAAATAAAGTTTCATTTTGCAATACATTAACAGACGGTCCCCTACTTAAGAACACCCGACTTACAGACGACCCCTAGTTACAAACGGACCTCTGGTAATTGGTAATTTACTGTACTTTAGCCACAGGCTACAATAAACATCTATAACAGTTATCACAGGTGTCGGTAATGAAGCTTTAGTGTTAATCCTGATTCTTATGACAACCCAACATTTTTAAAATCCAATTGTCACAGAGACCAAAAAAATTGTCTGGGGTTACAATTATAAAATATACAGTTCCGACTTACATACAAATTCAACTTAAGAACAAACCTACAGACCCTATCTTGTATGTAACCTGGGGACTACCTGTACAGCCTTGGTAGCTGCTATTATGTGCTTGTGCTATACAGTGTATGCTCTCATATAGATGCATCATATCAACGGGATGAGGCTCAGCTTAGTGATGTGATTGAGGCAAGGTTGTAGGTGCAATGCTCGTATACACCTCCTGTACATTATAATGTATCACTGGTAGGATTAGGTAAAGCTGTACTGGCAGCATTCATACTATGACCTCCCTCTTCTCCTTCCAGGTTTACAAGTTGTCCTGAACTCCATTATTAAAGCCATGGTTCCGCTGCTGCACATCGCTCTTCTGGTCTTGTTTGTTATTATTATTTATGCTATTATTGGACTTGAGCTTTTCGTCGGGAAAATGCACAAATCCTGTTTTTTCATGGGCACTGGTAAGTTACAATAATATTTAAAACACATTTGGAGAACCCAAGAAGGATTTAACACTTTCTAGAGAATTCTGTGTGGATCATTGTTTTGAATAGTTGAAAATTTGGGATGAAATTAACCTTCAGAAATTATTATTTAAATCGTAACGAAACATTCGTCAAATAGTGCAGATGATAATAAAGTTTGTAATATATTTTATTACAAAATCTGTTCCTGTGTCTTTTTCCTCTGCCTTTCTTTCTTATGTTAAGCATTTTGTGTGCATCAATGTTTCTAAATCTAATGACTTAACTCTTTACAGACTGTCCCTAGGTATGGAAAGAGTTATTTCATTAGTCTCTGTATGCGTATGAAGTACAGGCGGTCCCCTACTTAAGGACACCCGACTTATAGACAACCCATAGTTACAGACAGACCCCTCTGACCTCTGGTGAAGCTTTCTGAATGCTTTACTATAGTCCCAGATTGCAATAATCAGCTGTAAGGTGTCTGTAATGAAGCTTTATTGATAATCCTTGGTCCCATTACAGCAAAAAATGTTTAAACTCCATTTGTCACTGGGGCCAATTTTTTTTTTGTCTGGATCTGCAATTATAAAATATACAGTTTCGACTTACATACAAATTCAACTTAAGAACAAACCTCCGGACCCTATCTTGTATGTAACCCGGGGACTGCCTGTATCTGGACCTTAAAAGGTTTACAGATACACTGCTCACTAGCGGAGAAAGAAGGAGAAAAAGTCACAGAGAAGCTGCTTTATGTTAAGAAGTATATTGCAAAGTTTACTATTATAACTTGCTATCTGACTGTCTTTATTGTACCTGGCAGCAAATTTTGGAGAAAAAAGGGGCAGATTGGATTGCTCCATTCCCAATCTTTTAGATAAGTCGCCTCCGGAGGGATCTAGCAGCAACCTGTATGAGCGTGCATCAGTGATCGTCATTAAATTTATGTCTTTCATTTCCCAGAATTGCTTGCTGAAGATGAACCTGCGCCCTGTGCATTCTCAGGGAACGGGCGCGTTTGTCCTGTGAATGGATCAGAATGTAAGAGCGGATGGGCTGGGCCTAATGGGGGAATAACCAATTTCGATAACTTTGCCTTTGCAATGTTAACTGTGTTCCAGTGTATTACAATGGAGGGATGGACCGATGTTTTATATTGGGTAAGTTTTTTACATTTTGCCATAAAAAGTGCCCGGATTTGTTTGTCTCTACTACTCCCATAGTCTATAAATGGAGTGGCACCACACGTCTTGGCCACCACGACAATCAAGGTCTCACTCCTTCTTTGTGCAGGTCTACAGGACCTGGATTTTTGACATTTTCTATTATGGGGAAAACCTCTGTGAAATCTGCAGCAAGGTTTCTTCATTTGTTTTCATGAGTAGGAGATCTCATCCTCCAAAACTCCCCATGCCCTTTCCATCCCCTGTACTCTAAGTACACAGTAAAGAGAGACCTTTCTCCATTTCTTCTTGTCCAGTTGTCAGAGAAAGAGAATATCTCAAGATCACCAATTAAAACTGTATGTAACATGGCCCCAGATTTTTACCTCTAATTAATTTTGCTGTAAAGGACATACAGGCGGTCCCCTACTTAAGGACACCCGACTTACAGACAACCCATAGTTACAGACAGACCCCTCTGCCCACTGTGACCTCTGGTGAAGCTCTCTGGATGCTTTAAAATAGTCCCAGACTGCAATAATCAGCTTAAAATTGTCTGCAATGAAGCTTTATTGATAATTTTTGGTCCTATTACAGCAAAAAAATTTGAAACTCCAATTGTCACTGGGGCAAAAAAAAAAAATTGTCGGGAACTACAATGATACAATATACAGTTTCGACTTACATACAAATTCAACTTAAGAACAAACCTACAGTCCCTATCTTGTATGTAACCCGGGGACTGCCTGTATTGGAAATTTAAGGATAAGAATATAGGACCTAAACATCTTCCTTATTGTAATTCTACATAAATGTAAAATGATCCGAATTAAGATCCCATCTCATCCATCCCTCAAGGTGAGGTGAGATACTGGAGTTATCACGTTACCGCTGATTCATCTTGAAAATAGACATTATTATTACTACCATGAGCTGAGCAGTGATCCTTTAGAATATCCTCCTAATTAGGACAGATTAGATGACGGCTGACTCTTATTTACATTTAAGATTTTAGTTTGTCTCCGTTTCTGCCTGACAAATACATGACAAATACATGACAAATGGATATTCTCTAAGTGTATAGCGAGATACCAGAGATACAATCCCTTATCTTGTTTATGATCCAAAGAAACTCTTAAAGCGGACAAATTATTTCAAACCCCAGACCAGGCCCCTAACATGAATACAGGTCCCAGAAGAGGTTTCTCAAATGAATCAGACCAGACCACTTAATTGATTCAGGGCACAAACCATACCCCTAATACTTTTTTGTAGACCAGAGAAGAAGCCACTTAACTTGATTTAGACCTCAGATCTGGCCCTTAATATTATATGAGACCCCAGACAAGGTCCTAAAATTAATGGTAACCTGTCAGGTTAAAGTTATCTTTTAAAAATGCTATTATACAGCGGTACAACTATCCCTATATTGTTCCTCCCCATGTAAAGTTCCATTGTCCATTTGTGAACTTGACTCACCATCAATGCATAGTCACATACAGCCAGCGTCTCTCTAATTCCTGAGGGAGGGGTGAATGAAGTAGTTTAGCCAAGTCACGCGGCTGAAGAGAATGCACACCTCACTTCAATCTGGAAGCTGGAGGTGCAGCTGAGCTGGAATAACATGAATATGCTCAACTCCAAGGAAAGATGATTATTGCAATCACATGAGGTCATTTGTTTAGATGGTTAATCAACTTTACTATGGAAGCTGAACTGACTATGGAAGTTTACAGGTATGAGGGGAACAATATAGGGATAGCTGAACTCCTGTATAATAGCAGTTTCCAAAGATTTACTTAGTGTGAGATAATTTAACTTACAAAGGTGACAGGGGCAACAGGGCCTTTTTTACAAAGGCTTTTTTTAAAGATGCAACAGGGCTTTTTTACCACGAGATCTGTGTAATAGCCTGCCTCAGGCGCTGGTCACAGTATGGACAACAGAGAGCTTCAAGATGCTGTCAAGATGCCTTTTTACATGTAATTAACATTGACGGTTATGTTATAACACAGAGTTGTTTCCAGTAAATTTCTTCCTCATCCAATCACTTCCCTTCCTTGGTTGAACGTGATGGACATGTGTCTTTTCTCAACCGTATAAACTACATACAAGTTCCCTTTACCAGACTCTAAAATTGAATTTGCCCCCTCTCAAAATGTATTCTTGCTGCTTAAAGGGGTATCCCTAGTTTCATTATTATCCCTAGTTGTTCCCAGTCGTAGGACCCCAAATGATCATTAATAACATTGAAACTTGAGGCGACCCCTATAAATTGCTTTTAACAAATGCTCCTATGGCTGGAGCTGGAGTTGGTTCTGCACTGGAGAAAGGTCTGTGTTAATATATTTTGGAATGTTATATAAACCTTAACTTTTATGGATGACTCATCCATTATAACGTTATAAACCCTAAGGGTTCTTGTTTATCAGGTGCTGAGATGCTGCTGCGGGGAAGCACATGGCCCTAATATTTTTTGCATGTTGCTTTCAGTAGCCATAAATTAAGCTACCTGTTCATGCAAATTATTCTCATAATGATTGATGCAAATAGGGGATGGGTAGTTCCATTGTTTCAAAAGTTCCTCCAGAGGGTCTCTGCTTACTAGTTTGCAGCGTTGATGCTCCTGGTATTCATGTGACCACTGCAGCCAATCATTGGCCTTAGCAGTCTCAGTGATTGGCTGTGGCAGCTATGTGTGTAAGTGATATGTCATAGTCACAGCCTAGCAAACAGACTGGTGTTAGCACCAGAGCAAGGGCGCTGGAACAACAGTGTATTGTATTTAATTATTTTTTTCATGAGAAATCCTGTAAGAGTTTCTTACTTAAAGTTGTCCACATTCAGCAAATAATTGATATTGTTTGTGTAATGAAGTTACACAAACAATATAAGTTTTCCAATTTTCCAGAATACTTTCTGTATCCATTCCTCGCCGTTTTTTCTAGATCTCTGCTTGTTGTCATTCTATAGGAAGCTTCATTATTTACACAAACATTGGTGTTTATATCACAGAAAGTAAACAGAGCTGTGCACCTGTGTGACATCACATGACCAGGGATATAATGGAGCACATTTACTTACAGGGTCACTGAAGTTCACAGAAAGGGCATTGTCCGTCTATAATGCAGCGTGCCGTGATTCACTAAGATCGTGAGCCTAAAAGTTCACCATCTTTTTAGTGGTGCATCCAAGTGCTTGGATGTGCGACACAATTTGAAAGTTAAATCTCGCACTCAAAGAATAAATGGATAGCATCCAGGAAGGGTGCGTTGCTCTCCTATTTGGAACGTTTGTAAAGGAATCAGCGCTGGCTTGCTCAAAAAGTTTCTTTTATTTAAGCCAATTATGGCAATAAAATATAAAATAATTAAAACAATAAAAGGAATGTCGCGTTTCGCGCTCGTGCTGAGCGCTTCATCAGATTCTTCAAATCTCGCACTCAGTCCCAATCAGTCAGACGGCACGCCCCCTAATTTGTGCTGCATGGAAGCAACGCAGCTGCACCACAAAGAGGGTCGCGTGCGCCACAATCCCAGCACAGACACTTATTAAATATCTGTGCAATCTGTTTTAGCCCCGAAAACGGTGCACAGTCTCACATAAGTGCCCAAGCGACCTGTAGTAAAGAGACCTCATTTAGTCGTGCACCTGTGTGACATCACATGAGCAGGGATATAACGAGTTGTGCATATGTGTGACATCACATCAACAGGGTTTTATAACAAGTCATGCACCTGTGTGACATCACATGACCAGGGATATAACAACCTTGTCACCGTTGGTGACATCACATGGCGCAGGATAACACAGCTCTGCACCTGTGTGTGACAATCACATGGCAGGGATTATAACAGCCTGCACCTGTGTGACACATCACTTGACCAGGGATATAACGAGCCGTGTACCTGGTGACATCACATGACCAGGGATATAACAGTCTGCACCTGTGTGACAATCACATGACCAGGATATAACAAGTCGTGCACCCTGTGGTACATCACATGAACCAGGGATATAACAGTCGTGCACCTGTGTGACATCACTTGACCAGGGATATAACGAGCCGTGCACCGGTGTGACACACATGACCAGGGATATAACAAGTCGTGCACCTGTGTGACATCACATGACCAGGGATATACAAGCGTCACCTGTGTGACATCACATGACCAGGGATATAACGTCGTGCACACTGTGTGACATCACTTGACCAGGGATATCACATCCCCTGCCCGTGTGACATCACATGACCAGGGATATAACAAGTCGTGCACCTGTGTGACATCACATGACCAGGGCTTTATAACGAAGCTTGACCGTGTGTGACATCACATGGCAAGGGATTATTAGAACGAGCTCTGCACCTGTGTGACATCACATGGCCAGGGATATAACGAGCTCTGCACTGTGTGCATCAATGACCAGGGATATACAGCCGTGTACCTGTGTGACATCACATGACCAGGGATATAAACAAGTCGTGCACCTGTTGTGACACACAGACCAGGGATATAACAAGTCGTGCACCTGTGTGAACATCACATGACCAGGATATATAACAAGAGTCGTGCACCTGTGTGTGACATCACTTGACCAGGGATATAACGAGCCGTGCACCGGTGTGACCTCACATGACCAGGGATATAACAAAGTCGTGCACCTGTGTGACATCACATGACCAGGGATATAACAAGTCGTGCACCTGTGTGACAATCACATGACAGGGATATAACAAAGTCGTGCACCTGTGTGACATCACTGACCAGGGATATAACAGTCGTGCACCTGTGTGTGAAATCACATGACCAGGGATATAACAAGTCGTGCACCTGTGTGCATCACATGACCAGGGATATAACAAGGCGTGCACCGGTGTGACATCAGCATGACAGGATATAACAAGTCGTGCACCTGTGTGACATCACATGACCAGGGATATAACAAGTCGTGCACCTGTGTGACATCACATGACCAGGGATATAACAAGTCGTGCACCTGTGTGGTATTCACACAGGTGCACGACTGTTATTCCCTGGTCATGTGATGCACACAGGTGCACGACTTGTTATCACCTGGTCATGTGATGTCACACAGGGCACGACTTGTTATATCCCTGGTCATGTGATGTCACACAGGGGCACGACTTGTTATATCCCGGTCATGTGATGTCACATAGGTGCACGACTCGTGTATATCCAATATATCCTGGTCATGTGATGTCACATAGGTGCACGGCTTGTTATATCCCTAGTCATGTGATGTCACACCAGGGGCACGACTTGTTATATATCCTTGTCATGTGATGTCACACAGGTGCACGACTCGTTATATATCGTCATGTGATGTCACACAGGTGCACGACTTGTTATATCCCTGGTCATGTGATGTCACAACGGTGCACGGCTCGTTATATCCCTGGGTCAAGTGATGTCACACAGGTGCACGACTTGTTATATCCTGGTCATGTGATGTCACACGGTGCACGACCTTGTTATATCCTGGTCATGTGATGCACACGGTGCACGACTTGTTATATCCCTGGTCATGTGATTTCACACCACGGTGCACGACTCGTTATATCCCTGGTCAGTGATGTCACACAGGTGCACGACTTGTTATATCCCTGTCATGTGATGTCACACAGGTGCACGACTTGTTATATCCCTGGTCATGTGATGTCACACAGGTGCACGACTTGTTATATCCCTGGTCATGTGAGTCACACGCGTGCACGGCTCGTTATATCCCTGGTCAAGTGATGTCACACAAGTGCCGACTCTATATCCCTGGTCATGTGATGTTCAACACAGGTGCACGACTTGTTATATCCCTGGTCATGTGATGTCACACAGGTGCACGACTTGTTATATCCCTGGTCATGTGATGTCACACAGGTACACGGCTCGTTATATCCCTGGTCATGTGATGTCACACAGGTGCAGAGCTCGTTATATCCCTGGCCATGTGATGTCACACAGGTGCAGAGCTCGTTATATCCCTGGCCATGTGATGTCACACCGGTGCACGGCTTGTTATATCCCTGGTCATGTGATGTCACACAGGTGCACGACTTGTTATATCCCTGGTCATGTGATGTCACACAGGTGCACGACTTGTTATATCCTGGTCATGTGATGTCACACAGGTGCATGACTTGTTTAAAACCCTGTTGATGTGATGTCACACATATGCACAACTCGTTATATCCCTGCTCATGTGATGTCACACAGGTGCACGACTAAATGAGGTCTCTTACTACAGGTCGCTTGGGCACTTATGTGAGACTGGCACCGTTTTCGGGGCTAAAACAGATTGCACAGATATTTAATATGTCTGTGCTGGGATTGTGGCGCACGCGACCCCTCTTTGTGGTGCAGCTGCGTTGCTTCCAGCAGCACAAATTAGGGGGCGTGCCGTCTGACTGATTGGGACTGAGTGCGAGATTTGAAATCTGATAAGCGCTCAGCACGACGCGAAACGCGACATTCCTTTTATTGTTTATTATTTTATTTTATTGCCATAATTGGCTTAATAAAAGAAACTTTTTGAGCAAGCCAGCGCTGATTCCTTTACAAACGTTCCAAATAGGAGAGCAACGCACCCTTCCTGGATGCTATCCATTTATTCTTTGAGTGCGAGATTTACTTTCAAATTGTGTCGCACATCAAGCACTTGGATGCACCACTAAAGATGGTGAACTTTTAGGCTCACGATCTTAGTTGAATCACGGCACGCTGCATTATAGACGGACAATGCCCTTTCTGTGAACTTCAGTGACCCTGTAAGTAAATGTGCTCCATTATATCCTGTTCATGTGATGTCACACAGGTGCACAGCTCTGTTCTTTCTGTGATATAAACACCAAGTTGTGTAAATAATGAAGCTTCTATAGAATGACAACAAGCAGAGATCTAGAAAAAACGGCGAGGAATGGATACAGAAAGTATTCTGGAAAATTGGAAAACTTATATTGTTTGTGTAACTTCATTACACAAACAATATCAATTATTTGCTAATGTGGACAACTTTAAGTAAGAAACTCTTACAGGATTTCTCAGAAAAAATATTAATAATCAATACACTGTTGTTCCAGCTCCCTTGCTCTGGTGCAACAACCAGTCGTTTGCTAGCTGTGACTATGACATATCACCTTACACACATAGTGCCACAGCCAATCACTAGACTGCTAAGGCCAATGATTGGCTGCAGTGTCACATGAATACCAGGAGCATCAACTGCAAACTATGCAGGACCCTCTGAGGAACTTTTGAAACAAGTGAACACCCATCCCCTTTTGCATCAATCATTATGAGAATAATTGCATGAACAGTAGCTTATTTATGGCTACTGAAAGCAACATGCAAAAATATTAGGGCCATGTGCTTCCCCGGCAGCAGCATCTCAGCACCTGATAAACAAAACCCTAGGGTTTTAACGTTATAATGGATGAGTCATCCATAAAGAGTTAAGGTTATATATAACTTCAAACAAATATTACACAGACTTTCTCCAGTGCAGAACCAACTCCAGCTCCAGCCATAGGAATTTGTTAAAAGCAATTTATAGGGGTCGCCTCAGTTTTCACATGTTATTAATGATCTTTGGGGTCCTACGACTGGAACAACTAGGGATAATATGTAAAATAGGGATCCCTTAAGCCGCAAGAATACATTTGAGAGGGGGCAAATTCAATTTTAGAGTCTGGTAAGGGACACTTGTATGTAGTTTATACGGTTGAGAAAAGACACATGTCCATCCTTCAAACACGGAGGGAGTGATTGGCTGAGGAAGAAATTTACTATTTACTGGAAACAACTCTGTGTTATAACTAACCGTCAATGTAATTTACATGTAAAAAGGCATCTTGACAGCATCTTGAAGCTCTCTGTTGTCCATACTGTGACCACGCGCCTGAGGCAGCTATTACACCAGATCTCGTGGTAAAAAGCCCTGTTGCATCTTTAAAAAAAGCCTTTGTAAAAAGGCCCTGTGCCCCTGTCACCCTTTGTAAGTTAAATTATCTCACACTAAGTAAATCTTTGGAAACTGCTATTATCAGGAGTTCAGCTATCCCTATATTGTTCCCCTCATACCTGTAAACTTCCATAGTCAGTTCAGCTTCCTAGTAAAGTTGATTAACCATCTAAACAAATGACCTCATGTGATTGCAATAATCATCTTTCCTTGGAGTTGACAGATTCATGTTATTCCAGCTCAGCTGCACCTCCAGCTTCCAGATTGAAGTGAGGTGTGCATTCTCTTCAGCCGCGGTGACTTGGCTAAACTACTTCATTCACCCCTCCCTCAGGAATTAGAGAGACGCTGGCTGATGTGACTATGCATTGATGGTGAGTCAAGTTCACAAATGGACAATGGAACTTTACATGGGGAGGAACAATATAGGGATAGTTGTACCGCTGTAAATAGCATTTTTAAAAGATAACTTTAACTGACAGGTTACCATTAATTTTAGGACCTGTCTGGGGTCTCATATAATATTAGGGCCAGATCTCTGAGGTCTAAATCAAGTAAGTGTCTTTTCTCGGTCTACAAAAAAGTATTAGGGGTATGGTTTGTGCCCTGAATCAATTAAGTGGTTCTGGTTCGATCATTTGAGAAACCCTTCTGGGACCTGTATTCATGTTAGGGGCCTGGTCTGGGTTTGAAATAATTTGTCCGCTTTAAGAGTTTCTTTGGATCATAAACAGATAAGGGATTGTATCTCTGGTATCCGTCTATACACTTAGAGAATATCCATTTGTCATGTATTTGTCTGTATTTCAGGCAGAAAGGGAGAACAAACTAAATCTAATGTAAATAAGAGTCAGCCGTCATCTAATCTGTCCTAATTAGGAGGATATTCTAAGGATCACTGCTCAGCTCATGGTAGTAATAATAATGTCTATTTTCAAGATGAATCATCGTAACGTGATAACTCCAGTATCTCACCTCCCTTGAGGGATGGATGATAGGGATCTTAATTCGGATCATTTTACATTTATGGAATTACAATAAGGAAGATGTTTAGGTCCTATATTCTTATCCTTAAATTTCCAATACAGGCAGTCCCCGGGTTACATACAGATAGGGACTGTAGGTTTGTTCTTAATTGAATTTGTATGTAAGTCGAAACTGTATATTGTATCATTGTAGTTCCCGCCAATTTTTTTTTTTTGCCCAGTACATTGGAGTTTCAAATTTTTTTGCTGTAATAGGACCAAAATTATCAATAAGCTTCATTGCAGACAATTTTAAGCTGATTATTGCAGTCTGGGACTATTTAAAGCATCCAGAGAGCTTCACCAGAGGTCACAGTGCAGAGGGGTCTGTCTGTACTATGGGTTGTCTGTAAGTCGGGTGTCCTTAAGTAGGGGACCGCCTGTATGTCTTTACAGCAAAATTAATAGAGGGTAAAATCTGGGCCAGTTACATACAGTTTTAATTGGTGACTTTGAGATATTCTCTTTCTCTGACAACTGGACAGAAGAAATGGAGAAAGGTCTCTCTTACTGGTACTTAGAGTACAGGGGATGGAAAGGGCATGGGGAGTTTTGGAGGATGAGATCTCCTACTCATGAAAACAAATGAAGAACCTTGCTGCAGATTTCACAGAGGTTTTCCCCATAATAAAAATGTCAAAAATCCAGGTCTGTAGACCTGCACAAGCAAGAGATGAACCTTGATTGTCGTGGTGCCAGACGTGTGGTGCCACTCCATTTATAGACTATGGGAGTAGTAGAGACACACAAATCCGGGCACTTTTTATGCAAAATGTAAAACTTACCCATATAAAACATCGGTCCATCCTCCATTGTATACACTGGAACACAGTTAACATTGCAAAGGCAAAGTTATCGAAATTGGTATTCCCCATTAGGCCCAGCCATGCCGCTCTTCATTCTGGATCATTCACAGGACAAACGCGCCGTTCCCTGAGAATGCACAGGGCGGTTTCATCTCAGCAAGCAAATTCTGGGAAATGAAGACATAAATTTAATGACGATCACTTTGACACGCTCATACAGGTTGCTGCTAGATCCTCCCGGAGACTTATCTAAAGATTGGGAATGGAGCAATCCAATCTGCCCCTTTTTCTCTCAATTTGCTGCCAGGTACAATAAAACAGTCAGATAGCAAGTTATAATAGTAAACTTTGCAATATCCTTCTTAACATAAAGCAGCTTCTCTGTGACTTTTCTCCTTCTTTTCCGCTAGTGAGCAGTGTATCTGTAAAACCTTTAAGGTCCAGATACAGGCCGTACCGGGTTACAATACAAGATAGTCCGGAGGTTGTTCTTAAGTTGAATTTGTATGTAAGTCGAAACTGTATATTTTATAATTGCAGATCCAGACAAAAAAAATTGGCCCCAGTGACAAATGGAGTTTAAACATTTTTTGCTGTAATGGGACCCAGGATTATCAATAAAGCTTCATTACAGACACTTACAGCTGATATTGCAATCTGGGACTATAGTAAGCATTCAGAAAGCTTCACACCAGGTCAGAGGGGTCTGTCTGTAACTATGTTGTCTATAAGTCGGGTGTCCTTAAGTAGGGGACCGCCTGTACTTCATACGCATACAGACTAATGAAATAACTCTTTCCATACCTAGGGACTAGTCCTGTAAGAGTAAGTCATTAGATTTAGAACATTGATGCCACCAAATGTCTAACATAAGAAAGAAAGGCAGAGGAAAAGACACAGGAACAGATTTTGTAATAAATATTACAAACTTTATTATCATCTCGCACTATTTGACATTTTCGTTACGATTTAAATAATAATTTCTGAAGTTAATTTCATCCCAAATTTTCAACTATTCAAAACAATGATCCACACAGAATTCTCTAGAAAGTGTTAAATCCTCTTGGTTCTCAAATGTGTTTTAAATATTATTGTAACTTACCAGTGCCCATGAAAAAACAGGATTTGTGCATTTTCCCGACGAAAAGCTCAAGTCCAATAAAGCATAATACTAATAACAAACAAGACCAGAAGACGATGTGCAGCAGCGGAACCATGGCTTTAATAATGAGTTCAGGCACAACTTGTAAACCTGGAAGGAGAAGAGGAGGTCAAGTATGAATGCTGCCAGTACAAGCTTTACCTAATCCTAACCAGTGATTACATTATGTACAGAGGTGTATACGAGCATTGCACCTACAACCTTGCCTCATCACATCACTAAGCTGAGCCTCATCCCGTTGATATGATGCATCTATATGAGAGCATACCTGTATAGCACAAGCACATAATAAGCAGCTACCAAGGCTTACAGTAGTCCCCAGGTTACATACAGATGGTCTGTAGGTTTGTTCTTAAGTTGAATTTGTATGTAGTCGAAGCTGTATATTATAATTGTAACCCCAAGACAATTTTTTGGTCTCTGTGACAATTGGATTTTAAAAATTTGGGTTGTCATAAGATCAGGATTACACCTAAGCTTCATTACCGACACCTGGATAACTGTTATAATGTTTATTGTAGCCTGTGGCTAAAGTACAGTAAATTACCAATTACCAGAGGTCCGTTTGTAACTAGGGGTCGTCTGTAAGTCGGGTGTTCTTAAGTAGGGGACCGTCTGTTATGTATGCAATGAAACTTTATTTATACTTGTATTAGGGCACCAAGTAGCCAAGGTGGTGCTATAGTGTCACATGTCCAAGGCGCTCAGCTCTGATGGCAGCAGAAACGAGAAGTTGGTTATTTCAATAAAAACATTACTTGTATCCCCGATCCAAGTTGAACAGCACAAAGTGAGTCGAACCCAGTACCATGCGAGGAAAAGGGGCTTTGGAGTAAGTGGACATAGGTGACTTAGTTGTAAGTATATTTAGGATTCAATAAAGCACATGTGCTTCAGCCCCACAACCCATGTGCTGAACCACAGCAGATCCAAGAGAAAGAGGGGACCATTTTAAATAGTTTATAGGGGATTTCCATGATTATGGAAGCCCAGGAGGCTGAATCGGTAATACACATACTTACCTTGCTCCGCTCCAAGTTTCTCTGTTACTTCCAGACTCAAGCCCTGCACCCAATGAAAGTTCTGGGGGTTCATGAGCCTAGTTTTCTAGTGACTGGCCTCTTCAACCGAGGATCACCCAGAAGTAAAGTCCCCTTGAACACAAGTGACGTCCAGTTTGCCAGTTATACCGTTCTGTGACTTCCGAAACCTTTGTTTGGGTGCAGGGCCTGAGACCAAAGTATCGGAGCACACAGGAGCAATCAGAGAGAATATGGTTCTTTTTCATAACCCATCTTCTCTCCTTGAATATGGACCTCCTTTAAAGTACAGCATGTACTCATAGCACAGGCGATAAATTGCAAAATTTCCATGTGTTTAGATTATATGGATATTTCAATAGTACAAAGGGCGAGGGAGCTGGATGATGTGAAGGGAGGAGACTGACACAGCACATACAGGCTCCGCTGCCCCTACCCAAGGGACTCACCAATGCTGCCGACAGGGAGCCAAGTAATGTGAATTTACTCTATAAACCACTGAATGATTCAGAAGGTTGACAAAGGCCTTTTTTTTAAACAGAACCTGTCAGTAGCTAAAAATGACACTCTAGTTACAGTTCGTTAATAAAAAGCCACCAACAATCAGATGTAGGTGTACAATTCGTTAACATTAAAAAAAAAAATGTCTTTTTTTCATTCATATAAATGTCCCAAAACATAAAATTTGCCATTTCGAAAGTTTTATAAATGACCCAAGCGTTCTTGTCTTTTAATACCAATTATCAACAGTCCCGATATACCACGCTGACTTAATAAAATGATGTGTACTGAATGATAGAGCAGGTAGTTTTCCAGAATGCAGCAATTTCTAGTAAATTGATTGGGGAGGTTTTAAAAAACCTATAAACACATGTAATAGAACTGAGGGCAAGGCCGCCACTAGAAATTTGGGCCCCAAACTGTAAGATTTTTGTGCCTCCCCCACCGGCGTCCTTTCCCACATGATACTACATTGTATGCACAATTTTTTTTTTACCAAAGCATTTTTAAGCCATGACAAGTAAGACTCTGTGCCACTCGCCTAGCATAGTAGGCACCTGCATTGCCCCCTCAGTGTATAAATAGCCCCTCAAGTGCCCCTCAGTATATAGATATTCCACTTGTGCCCCTCAGTATATAGATAGCCCCTGCACTACCACTCAGTATAAAGATGCCCCGCCTCCCCCAGAGATAGATAGCCCTGCACATGCCCACTCAGTATATAGATAGCCCCTGCACACATGCCCACTCAGTATATATATAGCCCCTGCACATGCCCACTCGATTAATGCCCCTGCACTGCCCACTCAGTATTAGATACTCCGCACATGCCACTCAGTATATAGATAGCCCCTGCACATGCCCACTCAGTATAAGATAGCCCCTGCACATGCCCACTCAGTATATAGATAGTCCTGCACATGCCCACTCATTATATAGATAGCCCCTGCACATGCCCCTCGATATAGAAGCCCCTGCACATGCCCATCAGTATAAGATAGCCGCATGCCACTCAGATAGAGCCCCTGCACATGCCCCTCAGTATATAGATAGCCCGCACAGCCACTCAGTACGATTATCCCAGCTTTGCCCAAGATAGCCCCTGCACATCCCACTCAGTATATAGATAGCCCCTGCACATGCCCACTCAGTATATAGATAGTCCTCACATGCCCACTCGTATATAGATAACCACTGCACATGCCCACTCAGTAATTAGATAGCCCCTGCACATGCCCACTCAGTATAGATAGCCCCTGCACATGCCACTCAGTATATAGAGAGCACCTGCACTGTACGATGCCCACTCAGTATATGATAGCCCCGCACATGCCCACTCTATAATAGCCCTGCACATGCCCACTCAGTATATAGGATAGCTCCTGCACATGCCCACTCAGTATATAGATATCCCTGCACATGCCTACTCAGTATATAGATAGCCCCTGCACAGGCCCACTCAGTATATAGATAGCCCCTGCACATGCCCACTCAGTATATAGATAGCCCCTGCACATGCCCACTCAGTATACAGATTATCCCAGCTTGTGCCCACTCAGTATATAGATAGCCCCTGCACATGCCCACTCAGTATATAGATAGCCCCTGCACATGCCCACTCAGTATATAGATAGCCCCTGCACATGCCACTCAGTATATAGATAGCCCCTGCACATGCCCTCAGTATATAGATAGCCCCTGCCACATGCCCACTCAGTATATAGATAGCTCCTGCACTGCCCCTCATATATGATAGCCCCTGCACATGCCCACTAGTATAAGATAGCTCTGCACATGCCCACTCAGTATATAGATAGTCCCTGCACATGCCCACCTCAGTATATAGATAGCCCTGCACATCCCACTCAGTATATAGATAGCTCCTGCACATGCCTACTCAGTATATGATAGCCCCGCACATCCTCTACTCAGTAATAATAGCCCCTGCACATGCCCACTCAGTATATAGATAGCCCCTGCACATGCCCACTCAGTATATAGATAGCCCCTGCACATGCCCACTCAGTATACAGATTATCCCAGCTTGTGCCCACTCAGTATATATAGCCCCTGCATGCCCAGCATAAATCCCTGCACATGCCACATCGTATTAGATAGCCCTCGCCATGCCCACTCAGTATATAGATACCCCTGCCTGCCCACTCATATAAGAAACCCCTGCACATGCCCACTCAGTATATAATAGCCCCTGCATGCCACTCAGTATGATAGCCCTGCATGTGCCCACTCAGTATATAGATAGCCCCTGCACATGCCACGCAGTATATAGATAGCCCCTGCACATGCCCACTCAGTATATAGATAGCTCCTGCACATGCCCACTCAGTATATAGAGACCCCCTGCACATGCCCACTCAGTAATAGATAGCCCCTGCACATGCCCACTCAGTATAAACAGATTATCCAGCTTGTGACCCACTCAGTATATAATAGCCCCTGCACATGCCCACTCATTAAAGATCGCCCCTGAATAGCATCCCCTGCAATGACCCTCAGACTGTCATATATAGATGCTCCTGCACATGCCCACTCAGTATATAGATGAGCCCCTGCACAATGCCCACTCAGTATATAGATAGCCCCTGCACATGCCCACTAGTATATATAGCTCCTGCACTGCCCACTCAGTATATAGATAGCCCCTGCACATGCCCACTCAGTATATAATAGCCCCTGCACATGCCCACTCACGTATATAGATAGCTCCTGCACATGCCCCCCTCAGTAATAGATAGCCCTGCACATGCCTACTCAGTTATAGATAGCCCCGGCACATGCCCCCACTCAGTATATAGATAGCCCCTGCACTGCCCACTTCAGTATATAGATAGCCCTGCACATGCCACATCAGTATACAGATTATCCCAGCGTGCCCACTCAGTATATAGATAGCCCCTGCACATGCCCACTCAGTATATAGATAGCCCCTGCAATGCCCCTCAGTATATAGATAGCCCCTGCACAGCCCACTCAGTATACAGATAGCCCCTGCACATGCCTACTCAGTATAGAATAGCCCCTGCACATGGCCCACTCATATAAGATAGCCCCTCCATGCCCACTCAGTATATAGATAGCCCCTGCACATGCCCACTCAGTATACATATGATCCCAGCTTGTGCCCACTCAGTACTTAGATACCCCTGCACTGCCCACTCATGATAGCCTGATGCCCATCATATATAATGCCCCTGCAATGCCACCATATATAGATACCCCTGCACATGCCACTCAGTATAGATACCCCGCTGTGCCCACTCAGTATATAGATAGCCCCCTGCACATGCCCACTCAGTAGAATAGATAGCCCCTGCACATGCCCACTCAGTATATAGATCCCTGCAACATGCCCACTCAGTATACGAGATAGCCCTGCACATGCCCACCAGAAAATAAAAAAAACTATCGATAGCCCCTGCACATGCCCACTCAGTATATACGATAGCTCCTGCACATGCCACTCAGTATATAGATAGCCCCGCACATGCCTACCAGTATCAGATTCATCCCAGCTTGTTGCCCACTCAGTATAGATATCCCTGCACATGCCCACTCAGTATATAGATAGCCCCGCACATGCCCACTCACTAATAGATAGCCCCTGCACATGCCCACTCAGTATACAGATTACCGCTTGTGCCCACTCAGTATATAGATAGCCCCTGCCATGCCCACTCAGTAATAGATGCCCCTGCCATGCCCACTCAGTATATAGAACCCCGCACATGCCCACTCATTATAGATAGCCCCTGCACAATGCCCACTCAGTATACAGATTATCCCAGCATGTGCCCACTCAGTATTCAGATAGCCCCTGCACGTGTCCACGCAGTATATAGATAGCCCCAGTACATGTCCCCTTAGGGTGGTGACACACACGGCGCTTTTAGGCCGTTTTTGGGCCGTTTTTAGTTAGTGTGTTTCAGATCGTAAAAAAAGCATGCATTTTTTTGAAACGCAGGTTTGACCAATTTTCTTAATTCAAACTGGTCAAAAACGCATGCGTTTTCAAAAATCGGTCCAAAACGCCTAAAACGCCATGTGTGTCACCACCCTAAGTATGTCAGCCCCCCCCCCCCCCCAGTCCACAGTCAGCCCCCCAATCCACAGTAACCCCCCCCCTCCCAGTACAAATTTTGGTTTGGTGTGAATGTGGATTAAATATTTGCATTGTCCTCATGGTGGTAGTTAGTGTGTAAATTGACATCATGAGTCCCCTCAGAGATCAGCTGACTCCTAATAGATGATAAACAAGAATGTAAAGGATTCAGACAGTCTCCCTTCTCTGTATAGTGGCTGATATTGATTGACTGCAACTTACGCCCATTAAAATGAATAGGGGCTGATCTGCAATAACCTAGTTCGACCACTACACAGAGCGTGGCACTGTTGCTTCCTGTTACAGGCAGATCTGTGGGTGCTGGGTTTGAACAATTGAGGACCTATTGGTGGCCATGCAGCCAATCTGGAAAACTGATGCCCCTAGATATAGCCATGACTGTGATGGGTGTCCCCGTGTTCAATCACAGCCTGACTGGTAGCTAGGGGTGCACCCGAACCCTGGACCCAAACTAAAATTTGATCTGCTCATCTCTATTCACAGGGTAAGGTAACGAGTCTGGATCA